>QRFJ01000030.1:3148549-3561049 GCA_006176705.1 Cocos nucifera
TACTGATTGTCTGAATCAAAAAAATTCTGATCCATTGGAAGGTATTTCGATGATGTCAATGATAGAGATCGTGATATATCCTATTATCATATAAAATTAAATCTAATTGGATCATACAAACAAGAATTTAGATCTGAATATCATCAATTAGATTAACACAATTCAATTGATTTGAATAAAGATTCAATTAGGTTCAAAAAAATCATACTAGCACATGATTAAACCTAATATTCTCCTTTAACAATCATTAAAGCTTATCTCGACTGAGCCAAATGTATTTGGGCTCACTCAAGAATTTTTACTTAGTTTAATTGGAGCTTGTTCAGATCAAAAAAGGATTATCTTAATTTATAAGATAAATTTAAGATAATACCTATCATTTTTCATCACCTTCTAAATCTTATCTTCGGACATTGGTCAAATATTAATCTTGGATACTTAGACATCTGTCCATGTGTCATGCATCCATAAGAGAGAATCTGAGGACTTGTCCTCCTACTAAAAAGTAGATAGGAAGGAGGCACATGCCTAGGGAGGCATGCACCCCATAAGGATAAAATATGGAGTCCCATATAGTTGGAACTCCAGTTGCTTTAGGAAATTAAATTATATGGTGCCAAGAAGACTTATTTGATCCAATCTTGGCACCACCTAAGAAGAGTTTTAAGAATCTTTAATCTGATTAGATCAGATGATGCCATTCCACCAATCAGATTTAGATCTGATTGCACAAAAGATCGTGATTGATCAGGATGATGTGGCACTACATGGTGCAGTAGAATCTATATAAACCCTATCTATGCTTAGAATTCAAGGATTCTGCCTTTAGCCCATGCCACATAGCCCCTCTCCCTCCTCCATGCCATCCTCTGGTCCTCTCTCTCCTCTCCACGCCCAAGAGACTTTGGGCATGAAGAAGGTGCGATCCAAGCAAGTAAAAGGCACTAGAAAAGGAATAAGGTAGCACTGCTATAAGAGACAATGGCCATTTTTTTAAAGTCATTTTGAAGATCTTTAAGATCAGATTTAGATCTAATTTTTGAAGGATTGATGAAGAAAAAGAAGATCTTCAGATCCTGTCCTAGTGAATATCGGTAGAGGGCAGACACTTGCGTGGCTACATCTAGAATCTCAGACAAACATCGGAATCATCATAGGATAATTGGATTATTCAAAATAAAGATATAATTAAATTAAATTTATTTTTTTATTTTTATTATCAGATCAATAAGATTAGATCTGAAAAATCTCATATCTAATTAAGATCTTCGAGAAAAAATTTTGAAATATTCTTTCTGATCCAATCAGATCTGTACGAATCTGATCTGAAAAATAAATTTTTTTCTTCAACTGATATCAGAATCAGATTCAATAATTCATTAGATCTGATTTTAATTTATTTTTTATCTGATAATTAGATAATTTTAGATATCATATTAGATATGATTAAATCTAAAATTAAAAAATTAAAAATTAAATAATCTAGATCTAAGATGTATGAGATTCATGACTAGATTAGGAATAAAATTATTCTATGTGTAGTCTAGTATGATCATAATTTTAATTTAATTAATTATAATTTTTAAATTTATTTATTTATTATTTTTTAATATTATAAATATTATAATTAGATTTAAAAAATAAAAAATAAATTTATTTAATTTATTCATATAAGATATGATAGATGCATGTTTAGACTAATTATAGAATAGTTCTACAAAATTATCTAAAATAAATTTTAATTTGATATAATTAAATTTAAATCTTATTTTTTAAATATTTATTAGATAATTTAGATCTAAAAATATGCATGATATGATACATGAAATATATGCAAAATATATTTTTAGTTAAATTAATTTTTATATATGTGATATATGATGTAGATCTAACTAGTTTTGTATATTTATCATATTTTTGATTAAGGCATTCTTCTTGACCGTTTGATCATAAGAATGAAGTAAAATTTAAAGGCCCTCTCCTCCCATTCGATGGAGTATTCTTATGGTATGTAGTGATGCTGCGCATTCGACCTTAATCAAAAATTAAAACTTATTTTTTATAAAACTATAGATCCTGAAATTTTAGAATTTTATATACATGTTTTATTTATGAACCCTAAACTTAATTGAGAATTAAGATTATAAAATATATTAGATCTAAAATTAAGAATTTTCATATCTAAGACATATTCATAAAATTAGGTTCGGATTTGGGTAGCTCAATTAGGTCTAACGATTGATTAAATCAAATCAAGAGTTGGTTAGGTGGGATCAAGAGTACTTAAATTGACCAGCCAAATAAGATTAAGTCTAGGTCAAGGTCGAGTTACATGAGTGATCGATCGAGTTAAGATCTAATTAAGCTCAGTGGTTATAGTCTGAATTGTAGGCTAATTTGATTGGTTCTAGCTCAATAATTTGGTATCTAAGATAAGTTTGGCAGATACGACTGACTGATTTTTAATTGGAAGCTACTCAACTCAAATGCATTCTTATCGAGTTAATAACATATTCCTTCCATCGATCTCACTTACCTAGCTATATTTATCGATCCAATCTTGATCTAAGATGGCCAACAATATGAGCTAACCCATACCACTAGGTTAGTCATAATGGTTATAGCTATATCAAGTCAAGTTTAAAGAGATCTAAATCAAATCTTTCTAAGAAAAGATTAAGTCTAAGGTCTTCCATCATTGTAGATGTGCGGACCTTTTCTGGGATTGATTATTCTCGACTGATCATAGTGGTTCAGTTGTATCGAAAAGACACAACCATGTCTATTAGGCATTGGATGCTATGGACTGGAAGATGGATTGGGCTCAATATTTTGAATACGATGAGAGATCCAATTAGAAATCTAATCTATATAACTGATGGGTCTGACTTAACTAAGAAGTGGATCAATATTTTGAATACGATGAGATTCATAAATTAGAGATCAAGTCTGGGTGCACCATGATTAGAAAATTATTAGATAAGAGTTGTTCACTCATTGGCTAACCCATCATCAATAACTGTTAGATGAGGTGTTGAGTTAGTTGGTGGAACTGCACCATCTACTAAAAATCAATAATCATAAAAATTTTTGCATCTCTACAAAAGGAGTGTAGGGATCCGAGAAAATAGTGAAAGCTAATTTATTTAAAAATCAAACTTCTAAATAAATTGATCAAGTCTTAATTACAAAATCTAACTAAAAACTTTGACTCTCTATAGAAAAAAAAAATATTTGCATCCAACCCACTAGCTCGTATCCTGGACACCCATAGACTGATCGAATTTAATTACAAGAATTGACTCTGAAACTTTAAAATTATTTTAAATTTTGATAAGTTAACTCATGTATTAGACCAGGATTCTTCCATCTTACCAGCTCGTCCATCCGCTGAACAAAGAGCATCTTTTGATAAATGGATGGATGAAGAAAATAAGGCTAGATACTACATGTTGAGCTCGATGTTTGATGATCTTCAGTGCCAATATAAAGATATCAAGACTGTCCACCAAATGTTAGCTCATCTATAAGAATTATTTGGTGAACAGAGTCTCGTAGTCAAATATCAGATCACTAAATGACTATTTAAGGCTAAAATGCATGATGGGCAATCAGTCCAACATCATTATTTGATGATGATCAAGAATTTGGAAGAGCTTGAGAATCTCGAAATGAAGTTAGATTAGGATCTGTAGAATGATATAATTCTACAATCCTTGACTGATGCGTATGGACGATTCATCATGAACTACCATATGCATAAACTTCAGAATACTCTGATCGAGCTTATGAATATGCTGGTTATTGCTGAGCTTTCTATAAAAGATTTTAAAGGCTCGGTACTTGCTATGAAATGGACTTCTTCCAAGAAAAAGTTTTTTTGGGAAGAAGAAGAAGTCTGTGAAAAAATAGAAGATGGAAGGTAGAAAGAAAAAGAAGACAGAGCTGAAGAAGAAAATCGTTGATAAAGAAAAGTATTTTCATTGTAATACTAACGATCACTGAAAGCGAAACTGCCCTACATACCTGGCCATCCTAAAGAATAAGAATGAGACAGGTTCTTCTGGAGGTATGCTCGTTATTGAATCAAACCTTATGATTTCTTTTGCATCCAATTGGATGCTTGACTCTATTTCTAGTGCTCATTTGTGCACTTCTATGCAGAGTCTTGAGGATAGCAAGAGACTGAGGGATGGTGAGATAATTCTATGCGTTGAAAATGGAGCAAGGATTGCTGCTGTGGCCGTGAAAATCTATCCTGCTGCTGTGGCCGTGAAAATCTATCCTCTTCGACTACCATCTAGCTTAAATTTAGTACTTAGGAATTATTATTATGTGCCTGTTGCAAGCAGAAATTTGATTTTTGTTTCATATTTAGCACAAAAAGGCTATGTAAATTAGTTTTCTTAAGGACCATTATAATATTCTTTATGAAAAAAATAAAATTATAAGTAATTTTTTTATTAACGATCTCTATCAGTTACATATTGATGTATCTATCTTTAATATCAAGCAAAATATGAATGCCATAAGATTAAAATGACCCAGGAATAGTCCAAATGATAGATATCTATGGCACCTAAGGCTAGGTCATATAGCAGAAGATGGGACAAACAAATTAAAGAAAATTGAACTATTGAGTTTGTTGACTTTTAAGTCATATCTAATTTATGAATCATGTCTTCATGACAAAATGACTAAACTTCCTTTTGTAGGACATGAAAAAAAAGCCACGGAACTACTTGTTCTAGTACATACTGATATGTACGGTCCATTTGATATGCCGGCTAGAGGCAACTTTGACTACTTCATAATCTTTATCGATGATTTATCTTTGTATGGATATATGTATCTTATGAGACACAAATCTGAAGCCTTTGAAAAGTTTAAGAAATTCAAATATTAAGTTGAAAAGTAAACTGAAAAATTCATTAAGGTTCTTCGATCAGATCGAGGAGGTGAATATCTTAGTCAAAAAATTTTGGACTATCTCAAGCAAAATGACATAGTCTCTCAATAGATCCTACCTGAAACATCTCAACTCAACGAGGTTTCAGAACGGAGGAATCAGACCCTATTAGATATGGTCCAATTCATGATGAGCTTCACAGACCTTCCTGATTTTTTATGAAAATATAGTCTGTTAACTGTTATATATATTTACTGAATAGGATTTTCTCTAAAATCATTCCTACCACACCATATGAGATATGGCATGGTAAAAAATCAAGTCTGAGTTATCTCAGAATTTAGGATTATTCAGCTCATGTCAAAAGACAACAAGTGGATAAGTTAGACTATAGGTCCTTTAGAGCTCGATTCATAGGATATCCTAAAGAATCATTAAGATATTATTTTTACATTCTAAAAGACCATAATATGATTGTGAGTCGGCATGCCATCTTTCTTAAAAAATAGTTTATTCAAGATTGTGGCATTGGAAAGCAGATCAAGCTCAAGAAAAAAATCTCACAAGAGCAACAAACTAAGGACCCTATGGAACCAAATTAGATGGAGCCAATACAATCACTATCTCCTCCACCTCGTAGATCAAAAAAAAAATTTCATCCCTCTGAGAGGTATTTAGGTACTATTTCAGAGGAAGTAGAGAAAATATTTCTCATAGGTAATGGGGTTCATGGTGATGATCTCAAAATCTATGACAAGACGATATCGGATATCAACTCTGAGAAATGATTAAAGGCAATAAAGTCAGAAATTAACTTGATGCACTCAAACAAGTCTGGACCTTGGTAGATCCACCAGAAGGTATAATATCTATTAGGTTTAAATAGATCTACAAGAGCAAGATTGGTACAAATGAGAATGTAGAGACATTCAAAGCTAGATTAGTGGCAAAAGGATATAGTTAGCGCAAAGAAATTGACTATTAAGATACTTTTTCATCAGTAGCCATGCTAAAATTAATCCGCATATTGCTTGTTGCAGTCTATTTTGATTATAAAATATGATAAATAAATATGAAAATGGTATTCTTAAATGGATACCTTGAGGAAGATATCTATATGTAATAGCCACTAGATTTCACATCCAATGATGTTGATCATAAAGTATGTAAGCTACAAAGGTTCATATATGGACTTAAGCAAGCATCTCAGAGTTGGAATACTTATTTTAATGATGTGATCAAATTCTTTGATTTCATCAAGAACGAGGAGAAACCATATATTTTCAAAAAGGTTAGTAGAAGCGCTATTATCTTTCTTGTACTGTACGTAAATAATATCCTCCTTATTGAGAATGATATTTTCATATTGACCATAGTTAAAATATGGTTATCTAAAGAATTCTCCATGAAAGACCTAGGAGAAGCATCCTTTATTGTAGGAATTAAGATCTATAGAGATAGACCGAATAGGATGCTGGATCTTTCATAGAAGATGTACATAGAGGAAGTGCTAAAGAGGTTTAGCATAAAAAACTCCAAGAGAGGATTGGTACCCTTCAGACATGGCATTCATCTCTCCAAGAAAATATATCCCAATACACCTGAGGAGATTGAACGCATGAGCAAGATCCTTTATGCTTCAGCAATAGGGAGTCTTATGTATGCCATATTATGTACACGATCTGATATAGCTCATGCTGTGAGTGTCACGAGCAGATATCAGTCGAATCCAGATGAAAAATACTGGACTTCTGTGAAATATATCCTTAAGTACTTGAGAAGAACTAAGGATATGATGTTGATTTTTGATAATAAAAAACTCCAAGTCCAGGGATATACAGACTCGGATTTTATGTCCGATATAGATGATAGAAAGTCAACATTTAGAAGTTTGTTTGTGTATAATGATGGTGCTGTCAGTTGGAAGAATTTCAAGCAGATAGTGATAGTAGATTCCACCATGAAAGCAAAATACATCGCTACGTCAGAAGCTACGAAGGAAGCATTCTGGTATAAGAAGTTCATTGTAGAGATCGAAGTGATACCATCGGATATCATTCCTCTGTACTACAATAATAATGATGCCATAGCCCTAGCTAAGGAGCAGAGATCTCATCAGAAATCCAAGCATATCGAGCGGCGATACCACCTCATCCGTGATTATCTTGAAAAAAATTACGTCGAGATCAAGAGAGTCGATTCCGCAGATAATGCGGCTGACCCACTTATAAAGTCATTGGACTAGCAGAAGATCGAAGCCCACCTTGAGAAGATGGGACTTAGATTTGTAGCCAATTGATTTTAGATCAAGTGAAAGTTTGTTAGATATGTGTGCCCTAGAAGCTAGATTGACTGACACTTGTAATACACTTCTAAAAGTAAAATTATAATTTTAATTATAAATAATAAAATGAATTATTTTCTATCATAGTGTGTATTTGAAAGTGTCTGTGATACATCCCTGGAGTTAATGATAATGATAGTTTATATTTTTAAGAGTTTAAAATTTGAGACATGAATTTTTATTATTAACTCATAAAATACTTCCGACTGTAGGATCATCATGAGGATAGTAATTGATCCAGAAGGTTGGTGTATATCGCTTATTTTAGATAGATGAGTCTTGAATCTATGGTGTAGAGATATCAAAGTGAGAGTATAGGTACTTATTAGAGAAGGAGGGCACTAAGTGTGACCACCTCGAGCAGTCATGAGGAAGTCTATCTTCTCATCGATGACTGGCTCAAAGCTTCAGTAGTATGTCTGATTCTTTGACCTGAGATGCATCGATAATTTACTTTGAGGATGTTGTAGTTTGACTATACCATAACTCGATCTCCTAGCCATTCAAAATTTTGAGGTATATGTTGGCTATAGCATGTTCATTGTAGAAATTGAATTACACCAATAGGAGATCTATCTACCTCGGTATATGAAAAATAGCCCTATGATGATCATGAGAATCAAGTTTATAAGCCCATGGCCATGGCAGAGTGAAATAATAGAAAGAGTTTCTATTAGAATTTTCACATTAGACTTGAATTGAATGATTAATTCATATGATGAAAATTAGGATTTGACGAGATCACCTTAACCCTAATCCGATCGGAGCTCAAGATAGAGAAACTTAATCATATAGGTAACTGCACCGAGAGGTTTGCTTTCAATTCTGATGGATTGCCACCATATGCTGCTAGGTGTCACTGGTGAATTTTGAAAGCAATTAGAATGATTTGGATGATCGATCATACTAGTTGTCTGAATCAGAAAAGTTTTGATCCATCGGAAGGTATTTCGATGATGTCAGTGATAAAGATCGCGACATATCCCATTACCACACGGAACTAAATCTAACTGGATCATACAAACAAGAGTTTGGATCTGAATATCATCAATTGGATTAACCCAGTTCAATTGATTTGAATAAAGATTCAATTAGATTCAAGAAAATCTTACTAGCACACAATTGAGCCTAACGTTCTCCTTTAACAATCATTAAAGCTTATCTCGACTGAGCCAAATATGTTTGAGCTCACTCAAGAATCTTTACTTAGTCTGACTGGAGCTTATTTAGATCAAAAAAGAATTATCTTAATTTATGAGATAAATTTAAAATAATATCTACCATTTTTCGTCACCTACTAAATCTTGTCTTCGAACATTGGTCAAATATTGATCCTAGATACTTAAACATCTGCTCATGTGTCTTGCACCCATAGGAGAGAACCTGAAAACTTATCCTCCTACTAAAAAATAGATAGAAAGTGGGTGCATGCCTAGGAAGGTGTGTGCTCTATGAGGATAAAATATGGAGTTTCATACAGATGAGACTCCAGTTGCTTCAGGAAATTAAATTGTGTGGCATCAAGAAGACTTGTTTGACCTAGTCTTAGCGCTACCTAAGGAGAGTTTTGAGGGTCTCTAATCTGATTGGATCATATGATGTCATCCCATCAATCAGATTTAAATCTGATTGCACAAAAGACCATGATTGGCTAGGATGATGTGGCACTGCATGACGCAGCAGGATCTATATAAATTCTATCTGCGCCTAGAATTCAAGAATTCTGCCTTTAGCCCATGCCACATAGCCCCTCTCCTTTCTCCTCCATGCCACCCTCTGATTCTCTCTCTCCTCTCCATGCCCAAGGGACTTTGGGCATGAAGAAGGTGCGATCCAAGCAAGTGAAAGGCACCAAGAAAGGAAGAAGGCAGTACTGCTGTAAGAGATAATGGTTGTTCTTCAAAAATTATTTTGAAGATCTTCAAGATCAAATTTAGATCTGATTTTTGGAGGATTGATTGAAAAGAAGAAGATCTTCAGATCCTGCCCAAGTGGATATCGATAGAGGCCAAGCACTTGTATGGCTACATCCAGAACCTCAGACAAATATCAGAATCATTACAGGATAATTAGATTCTCCAAAATAAAGATATAATTAAATTAAATTTTATTTTTATTTTTATTTTTATTATCAGATCAATAAGATTAGATCTGAAGAGTCTCAGATCTGATTAGGATCTTAAAGAAAAAAAATTTTAAATATTATTTCTGATCCAATCATATCTGTACGAACCTGATCCAAAAAATAGATTTTTTTTTCTTGTCGATGGGGATGTGGGGGTGAGAGCAAAGAAATGCCGTGATGGATGATCAGGCGCTGCGCTCGGGGATAAGGAAGCCTCAAAGGGGAGGCTATCGATCCAGCTCCGTTGAAGAAAAGATGAAATCAAGTTATAGGCATACTCATCCAGGCCGATGTTGATCCACCCTCTGTCTTACATCGATCACTGGAAGTACATCAGGTTGACACGCATACGGAGGAGGGCCCAACTGAAGGGAAATCCTGATTTCTCGGTCCAGGTTCGTCCAGATCTGATTAGATCAAGAGATATATTTCAAAAATTTTCTCTTGATCTCAATCAGATCTTGATATGTTTCAGATCTGATTCTTATTATTTTAATAAATATAAAATAAAATAAATTAAATCAAATTTAATTTACCTAATTTGGGTAATCCTATTACCCTATAGATGATCCTGATTGCAGCGGAAGGTTCTGGATCTTAGCCACGCAAGCGCCTGGCCTCTATCGGTATCCACTCGGATTGGATCTAGAGATCCTCTTCTTCTCTATCACACCTCCAAAAATCAGATCTGGATCTAATCTGGAGGATCTTCAAAACTCTTTTGAAGATCTGCAGTCGTCCTTTTGCAGCAGCGCAGCCTTCTTGCTTTTGATCGCCTTTCCTTGATCTGAATCGCACCAACCTAAATCCAAAACACTTTTGGACGTGGAGAGCAAGGGGAGAAGAGACTATGGCGTGGAGAAGGAGGGGAGAGGCAGCCTTGGGGCGTGGGGTCTAATAGCATTCACTTTAGAATTAGGGTTGGGCGCAGGGTCTTATTTATAGACCTCTTGTGATCCAACTCCTCTTCCTCTCAACCAATCACAACCCTTTGTGAAATCAGATCTAAATCTGATTGGTTGGAATAGAGACCCCTGGATTCCTCCTTAGAGGGCGCCTAAGACCAGTCAAACTGGATTCTTAGTAGAACTCTGAATTGGAATCCAAAAGGGAGGTGGAGTCCTTGTCCAACAAGGACTCCTAGGCGCCTCCTACTTGGGCTCACGCCACCCTTGGCGTGCGCCCTTCTCCTTGCCAGGTTCTGGCAGGGGGACAGGCCCCCACCAGCTCTCCAATAGGTGCATGACATGTGGTCAAAAGTCAAAGGGTCAATGGTCAACGTTTGACCAGTCAAAGGTAGACTTTTGACCAAAGTCAAAGAACAAGAAATGGCAGGTGACCAAAAATGGCAGGTAATGTCTTACAAATAAGACAACCTATTCTGACTTGGACAACCTCCAGTCAGACCATATGAAGGCCTCTGATTGAGCACAAACTCCTTTGGCTCAGTCAGGACAACTTATTTATGATAGTAAAAGAAGAACGTTAGGTTCAATCGAGTGCTAGCACGATTTCCTTGAACCTAATTGAATCTCATTCAGATCAATTGAACTAGATCAGTTCAATTGATGATCACCAGATTCAAACCCTTGTTTGTGTGACCCAGTTAGGTTCAGTTCTGTATGGTAATGGGATATGTCATGATCTCTATCATCGACATCATCGAAACTCCTTTCGATGGATCAGAACTCTTCTGATTCGAACAGCTAGAATGATCGATCATCTAAATCATTCTAATTGCTCCCAAAATCCACCAGTGACACCTAGCAGTATATGGTGGCAACCCATCAGAGCTGAATGCGAACCTCTTGGTGCAGCTACCTGTGTGATTAAGTTCTTCTATCTTGAGCCCCGATCAGATTAGGGTTAAGGTGAACTCGTCAAACCCTAGTCTCTGTCATATGATGTAATCATTCGATTCGAGTCCAATGTGAAAATCTAAATAGAAACTCTTTCTATTATTTCACTCTACCATGGCCATGGATTTCTGGACTTGATTCTCATGATCATCATAGGGCTGCTCCTCTACCACCGAGGTAGATAGATTCCATCTTGATGCAATCCAGTTCCTACAATGAACATGCTATAGCCAACATACACCTCAGGGTTCCATATGGCTAGGAGACCGAGTAATGGTGTAGTCAAACTATAACACCCTCAAGGTGAACTGCCGATGCATCTCAGGTCAAAGAACCAGACACACTACTGCAGCATCGAGTCAGTCATTGACGAGAAGGTAGACTTCCTAATGACTACTCGAGGTGGTCACGCTCAGTGCCCTCGTTCTCTAACGAGTACCTGTACTCTCGCTCCGGTGTCTCCACACCGTAGACTCAAGACTCATCTACTAAAGAGAAGCGATTGTACACCAACCTTCCGGATCAATCACCATCCTCGTGATGATCCTATGGTCGGGAGCATGTTTATGAGTTAATAATGATTATTCATGTCTTAAATTTTCAACTCTTGAAAATATGAATTATCATTACCATTAACTCAAAGGATGTATCACAGACACTAAATACACATATGTGATAGAAAATAACCCATTTTATTAATTATAGTCAAAATTATAATTTTGCCCCTAGAAGTGTATTACAAGTGTCAGCCAATTCTGGCTTCTAGGGCACATATATCTAACAATCTCCCACTTGTCCTAAAGCCAATTGGCTACAAGTCTAAGTCCCATCTTCTCAAGGTGGGCTTCGATCTTCTGCTGGCCCAACGGCTTTGTAAGTGGGTCTGCCACATTATCTGTGGAGTTGACTCTCTTGACCTCAACGTAACCTTTCTCAAGGTAATCGCGGATGAGATGATATCGCCGCTCAATGTGCTTGGACTTCTGGTGAGACCTCGGCTCCTTAGCAAGGGCTATGGCGCCATTGTTGTCGCAGTAAAGAGGAATGGCATCTGATGGCATTACTCCAATTTCTGCAGCAAACTTCTTGTACCAGAATGCTTCCTTTGCAGCCTCTGATGCAGCTATATATTCTGCTTCCATGGTGGAATCTGCTATCACAGTTTGCTTGGAACTCTTCCAGCTGACAGCTCCACCATTGCACACAAACAGACTTCCAGATGTCGACTTTCGATCATCTATATCAGGACATGAAGTCCGAGTCTGTGTATCCTGAACTTGGAGTTCTCCATTACCAAAGACCAACATCATATCCTTAGTTCTTCTCAAGTACTTAAGGATACATTTCACAGAAGTCCAGTGTTCTTCACCTGGATTTGACTGATATCTGCTTGTGACACTCACAGCATGGGCTATATCAGGTCGTGTACATAGCATGGCATACATGAGGCTCCCTATTGCAGAAGCATAAGGGATCTTGCTCATGCGTTCTATTTCCTCAGGTGTGCTGGGGCACATCTTCTTGGAAAGATGAATACCATGTCTGAAGGGTATTAATCCCCTCTTAGAGTTTTCCATACTAAACCTCTTTAGTACTTCCTCTATGTACATCTTCTGTGAAAGTCCTAGCATCCTATTCGGTCTATCCCTATAGACCTTAATTCCTAGAATAAAGGATGCTTCACCTAGGTCTTTCATGGAGAATTCCTTGGACAACCACATCTTGACTGATGTCAACATGGGAATATCATTCCCAATAAGGAGGATGTCATCCACGTACAATACGAGGAAGACAACAGCGCTCCCACTGACCCTTTTGAAAACACATGGTTCCTCTTCATTTTTGATGAAACCAAACTTTTTGATCACATCATTGAAACGAGTGTTCCAGCTCCGAGATGCTTGCTTAAGTCCATATATGGACCTTTGCAGCTTGCAAACCTTGTGATCAGTATCACTGGATGTGAAACCTAGCGGCTGTTCCATATAGATATCTTCCTCAAGATATCCATTTAGGAATGCCATTTTCACGTCCATTTGCCATATTTCATAATCGAAATAGGCTGCAACAGGCAAGCAATGTGCGGATGGATTTTAGCATAGCTACTGGGGAAAAGGTATCCTGATAGTCAATGCCTTCGCGTTGACTATAACCTTTTGCCACTAGTCTAGCCTTGAATGTCTCCACATTCCCATCTGCACCAATCTTTCTCTTGAAGATCCATTTACACCCAATAGGTACTATACCTTCTGGTGGATCTACCAAGGTCCAGACTTGGTTTGAGTGCATCGAGTCAATTTCTGACTTCATTGCCTCTAAGCCATTTCTCGGAGTCGATATCTGATATCGCCTCGTTGTAGGTTTTGGGATCATCACCATGAGCACCATTACCTATGAGGAACATTTCCTCTACATCCTCTGAAATAATACCTAAGTATCTTTCAGGGGGACGGAAAACTCTTTCCGATCTACGAGGTGGAGGAGGTAGTGTTCTTATTGGCTCAACCTGATTTGGTTCCAATTGGTCCTTAGCTCGTTGTACTTGTGAGACTTTCTCATCAAGCTTAATCTGCTTTCCAATGCCGCTATCTTGAATAAACTATTTTTCAAGAAAGATGGCATGTCGACTCACAATCACATTGTGGTCTTCTGGAATGTAGAAATAGTATCCTAATGACTCTTTAGGATATCCTATGAATCGAGCTCTAAAGGACCTAAACTCTAACTTGTCCGCTTGTTGTCTTTTGACATGAGCCGGACAACCCCAAATTCTGAGATGACTCAGACTTGGTTTCTTACCATGCCATATCTCATACGGTGTGGTAGGAACGGTTTTAGAGGGAACCCTATTCAGTAGATAGATTGAAGTTAACAATGAATGTCCCCAAAGAAAATCAGGGAGGTCTGTGAAGCTCATCATGGATCGAACCATATCCAATAGAGTCCGATTTCTCCATTCTGAAACCCCGTTGAGTTGAGGTGTTCCTGGTGGAGTCCATTGAGAGACTATGCCATTTTCCTTAAGATAGTCTAGGAATTCCCGGCTAAGGTATTCACCTCCTCGATCTGATCGAAGAACCTTAATGGGTTTTCCAGTTTGTTTTTCTACTTCATGTCTGAATTCTTTGAACTTTTCAAAAGCTTCAGACTTGTGTCTCATAAGATACACATACCCATACCTAGACAGATCATCGGTAAAGGTAATGAAGTAGACAAAATTGCCTCTAGCCGGCACATCAAATGGGCCGCACACATCAGTATGTACTAGGGCAAGGAGATCTGTGGCCCTCTCCCCATGTCCAACAAAAGGGAGTTTAGTCATTTTGCCTTGAAGACAAGATTCACAAGTTGGATATGACTCAAAAGTCAATGGACTCAATAGCCCATTTTTCTCCAATTTGTTGATCCTATCTTCTGCTATATGACCTAATCTCAGGTGCCATAGATATCTATCGTTTGGACTATCCCTAGGTCGTTTGGCATTCACGTTTTGCTCGATAGTTAGAATAGGTACATCAATATGTAGCTGATAAAGACCATTAATAAGGAAAACCATTTGCAATTTTATTTCTTTCATAAAGAATGTTACAATGGTCCTTAAAGAAGGTAATCACATAGCCTTCTTGTGCTAAGCATGAAACAGAAATCAAATTCCTGCTAGCTGCAGGCACATAATAACAGTCTTTCAAAACTAAGTCTAAACCAGATGGTAATCGAAGAGGGTATGTTCCCACGGCTACTGCAGCAACTCTTGCTCCATTACCGATGCGTAGGATCATGTCTCCATCCCTCAGCCTCCTGCTATCCTCAAGACCCTGCATAGAAGTGCACAGATGAGCACTAGAACCAGAGTCAAGCACCCAACTGGATGCAGAAGAAACCGTAAGGTTAGACTCAATAACGAGCATACCTCCAGAAGGACCTTCCTTCTTGTTCTTCAGGGTGGCCAGGTAAGTAGGGCAGTTCCGCTTCCAATGGCCGTCGCTGTTGCAATGGAAACACTTTCCTTTGACATCGGCCTTTTTCTTCGGTTCTGCCTTCTTCTTCTTTGATCCTTCCACCTTTTGCTTTTTCACAGACTTCTTTTTCTTTCCATAAGACTTTCTTTTGGAAGAAGTCCGTTCCATAGCAAGAACTGAGCCTTTAGAACCTTTCATAGAAAGCTCAGCGGTAACCAGCATATTCATTAATTCGGCCAAGGAATTTTGAAGTTTATGCATGTGGTAATTCATGATGAATTGCCCATATGCATCAGTCAAGGATTGCAGAATAATATCGTTCTGCAGATCCAAGTCTAACTTCACACCGAGCTTCTCAAGCTCTTCCATGTCCTTGATCATTGTCAGACAGTGATCTTGGACTGACTGCCCATCACGCATCTTAGCCTTAAAAAGTCATTTCGTGACTTGATATTTGGCTGCGCGACTCTGTTCACCAAACATCTCCTGCAGGTGAGCCAACATTTGGCGAGCAGTCCCGATATCTTCATGTTGGCGCTGGAGCTCATCAGACATCGAGCCCAACATGTAATATCTGGCCTTATTATCTTCGTCTATCCATTTTTTCCAGAGACGCTCTCTGTTCAGTGGATGGACGGGCTGGTAAGGTGGGAGGGTCCTGATCCAAAACACATGGGTTAACTTCTCATGAACCCAAAATAATTTTGTAGTTCCTGAGCCAATCTTTATAATTGGGTCCAGGTCAGTCTATGTGTGTCCAGGATACGTGCCAATGGGTTGGACGCAGACATTTTCCTGTAGAGAGTCAAAGATTCTAGTTAGATACTGTAATTATTGACTTGACCAATTTATTTAGGGAATTTTATTTTTAAACAAATTAGCTCCCACTATTTTCTCGGATCCCTACACTCCCTCTGTAGAGATGCGAAAAATCTCCATGATTAATGATTTCTAGTGGGTGGTGCGGTCTCACCAACTGACTCATCACCTCACCTAACAGTTATTGGTGATGGGTTAGCCAATGAGTGAACAACTCTTGTTCAATGATTCTCTAATCATGGTGCACCCAAACTTGGTCTCTAATTCATGAATCTCACCGTATCCGAAATATTGATCCACTCCTTAGTTAAGTCAGACCCACCATTTGCATAGACTGGGTTCCTAATTGAGTCTCTCACCGTATCCGGAAATATTGAGCCCAACTCATCCTCCAGCCCATAGCATCCAATGCCTAATAGACATGGTTGCATCTTTCCGGTGCAACTGAGCCACTGTATCCAGCCGAGAACAATCAACCCCGGGAAGGGCCCGCACATCTACAATGGTGGAAGACCTCAGACTTAATCTTTTCTTAGGGAGAATTGATTCAGGTCTCATTAAACTAGACTTGGCTTAGTCATAACAATTATGACTAACCTAGTGGCATGGGTTAGCTCGGATTATTGACCACCTCAGATCAGAACTGTGTCAACAGATATGGCCAGGTAAGTGAGACCGGTGGAAGGAATATGCCATTAACTCGTACAAGAATGCATTCAGGTCGAGTAGCTTCCAATTAAAAACCAGTCGGTCGTATGTGCCAAACTTACCTTAGACACCAAATTGTTGAGTCAGAACCAATTGGGTTAGCCTACAATCCAGACTCTAACCTCTGAGCCTAATTAGGTCTTGCTTGATCGTGACTCGATCTTGACCCAGACTTAATCCTATTAGGCTGGTCAATTTAAGCATTGTTGATCCCATCTAACCAACTCTTGATTCGGTTTGATCAACCGCTTAGACCTAATTGAGCTACCCAAGCCCGAACCCAGTATTATGAATATGTCTTAGATCTGAAAATTCTCAATTTTAGACCTAATTAATATTCCATAATCTTAATTCTTAATTAAGTAGGGTTCATAAACAAAATATGCACAATAAATCCTAGGGTTTCAGGATCTAGGGTTTTGCAGAAAGTAAGTTTTGGGTTTCTGATTAAGGACGAACACGCAGCACCCCTACACATCATAAGAACACCCCATCGAATGGGAAGAGAGGGCCTTTAAACCCTTCTTCGTTCTTATGACCGGACGGCCAAGAGGAACGCCTTAATCAGGAACATGCAAATACTACAAAACAGTTATTAGATCTATATCATATATCTCATATACAAATTAGATCTAATCATGGCATATTTTGCATACATCTCATGTATCAAATCATGCATATTTTCAGATCTAAATTATCTCATAATAATCTAAAAAATTAGATTTAAATTGATCTAATCAAAATAAATTCTAATCTAGACAATTATGTAGAACTATTCTACAACTAGTCTAGACATGCATCAATCATATCTCATATGATATTTAAAATTAAATAATTTTTATTTACTATTTTTTAGATGTTATTATAACACTTATAATATCAAAAAATAGTAAATAAAAGATCTAAAATATGATTTAATCAGATTAAATCAAAAACATGCAAGACTATTCTATAGAACTATTCTATTTCTAGAACTAGTCATGCATATCTTTCTAATCTTAGATCCAAATCATTTAATTTTAATTTTTTCTGATTTCAGATCTGATCACATCTCATGTGACATCTAAAATCACTTTATTTTCTAATTAAAATAAAATTTAAAATCAGATCTAAATAATTTTAGAACCATGGCTCTGATACCAGTTGAAGGAAAATCCTGATTTCCCGGTCCAGGTTCGTTCAGATCTGATCAGATCAAGAGATATATTTCAAAAATTTTTCTCTTTGATCTAATCAGATCTTGATATATTTCAGATCTAATTCTTATTATTTTAATAAATAAAATAAAATAAGATAAATTAAATCAAATTTAATTTACCTTGATTTGGGTAATCCTATTACCCTGTTGATGATCCTGATTGCAGCGGAAGGTTCTGGATCTAGCCACGCAAGTGCGCCTGGCCTCTACCGGTATCCACTCAGGGTTGGATCTGGAGATCCTCTTCTTCTCTATCACACCTCCAAAAATTAGATCTGGATCTGATCTGGAGGATCTTCAAAACTCTTTTGAAGATCAGCAGTCGTCCTTTGCAGCAGCGCAGCCTTCTTGCTTTTGATCGCGCCTTTCTCTTGATCTGAATCGCACCAACCAAATCCAAAACTACCTTTTGGACGTGGAGAGGAAGGGGAGAAGAGACTATGGCATGGAGGAAGGAGGGGAGAGGCAGCCTTGGGGCGTGGTCTAATTAGATTCACTCTTTAGAATTGAGTTGGGCGCAGGGTCTTATTTATAGACTAAGCTTGTGATCCAACTCCTCTTCTTCCCAACCAATCACAACCCTTTGTGAAATCAGATCTAAATCTGATTGGTGGAATAGAGTCCCCTGGATTCCTCCTTAGAGGGCGCCTAAGACCAGTCAAAGTTGGATTCTTAGGAGAACTCTAATTGGAATCCAAAAAGGAGATGGAGTCCTTGTCCAACAAGGACTCCTAGGCGCCTCCACTTGGGCACACGCCAAGGGTCCCTTGGCGTGCGCCCTTCTCCTTGCCAGGTTCTGGCAGGGGGACAGGCCCCCACCAGCTCTCCAATAGGTGCATGACATGTGGTCAAAAGTCAAAGTGTCAATGGTCAACATTTGACCAGTCAAAGGTAGACTTTTGACCAAAGTCAAAGAACAAGAAATGGCAGGTGACCAAAAATGGCAGGTAATGTCTTACAAAATAAGACAACCTTTTCTGACTTGGACAACCTCCAGTCAGACCATATGAAGGCCTCTGATTGAGCACAAACTCCTTTGGCTCAGTCAGGACAACTTATTTATGATAGTAAAAGAAGAACGTTAGGTTCAATCGAGTGCTAGCACGATTTTCCTTGAACCTAATTGAATCTCATTCAGATCAATTGAACTAGAGATCAGTTCAATTGATGATCACCAGATTCAAACCCTTGTTTGTGTGACCCAGTTAGGTTCAGTTCTGTATGGTAATGGGATATGTCATGATCTCTATCATCGACATCATCGAAACTCCTTTCGATGGATCAGAACTCTTCTGATTCGAACAGCTAGAATGATCGATCATCTAAATCATTCTAATTGCTCCCAAAATCCACCAGTGACACCTAGCAGTATATGGTGGCAACCCATCAGAGCTGAATGCGAACCTCTTGGTGCAGCTACCTGTGTGATTAAGTTCTTCTATCTTGAGCCCCGATCAGATTAGGGTTAAGGTGAACTCGTCAAACCCTAGTCTCTGTCATATGATGTAATCATTCGATTCGAAGTCCAATGTGAAAATCTAAATAGAAACTCTTTCTATTATTTCACTCTACCATGGCCATGGATTTCTGGACTTGATTCTCATGATCATCATAGGGCTGCTCCTCTACCACCGAGGTAGATAGATTCCATCTTGATGCAATCCAGTTCCTACAATGAACATGCTATAGCCAACATACACCTCAGGGTTCCATATGGCTAGGAGACCGAGTAATGGTGTAGTCAAACTATAACACCCTCAAGGTGAACTGCCGATGCATCCTCAGGTCAAAGAACCAGACACACTACTGCAGCATCGAGTCAGTCATTGACGAGAAGGTAGACTTCCTAATGACTACTCGAGGTGGTCACGCTCAGTGCCCTCGTTCTCTAACGAGTACCTGTACTCTCGCTCCGGTGTCTCCACACCATAGACTCAAGACTCATCTACTAAAGAGAAGCGATCGTACACCAACCTTCCGGATCAATCACCATCCTCGTAATGATCCTATGGTCGGGAGCTGTTTATGAGTTAATAATGATTATTCATGTCTTAAATTTTCAACTCTTGAAAATATGAATTATCATTACCATTAACTCAAAGGATGTATCACAGACACTAAATACACATGTGTGATAGAAAATAACCCATTTCATTAAATTATAGTCAAAATTATAATTTTGCTCCTATAAGTGTATTACAAGTGTCAGCCAATTCTGACTTCTAGGGCACATATATCTAACACCAGCCGTGGTCCTAGCTAAGGCAATAGGCCTTTGATGTCGAACGACATGGTGCATTTGAGGTGAGGATTAGTTAGGGGAAAGGGAGATAGAGCAAGGGTTGGGATTTGGGAGAGGTGAGGAGGAATAGGGTTTGGGTTTCGTGGGCTGGTTTTTATACAAAGAGCAATCATGGTGCTTGTGTTGTCAACACATTCAAACTGAGGCTATAGGCGGGCATGTTTCGTGTTGTATACTTTTTTTCTCTTTTTTTTTCTTGCCTCCACAACGTAATCGAATCTTGCATAGCTTTCAAAGCATTCCATCCTTCTATTTGTCTACGCAGATCGAAGCGGATATTGCACGATCCAACGATTCGATATTATGAAAGAAGGAAATCATTCTTTCACGCAAAAGATATAACCCGAGCCTATGCGGGAGAGGAGGGATGGTAGGTGTGAAATCTTGGATGAAAGGGGATAGACCGGGAGGGTTGGAGTCAGTGAATTTTGAGGGGACAGATGGGATGTGGATTATATGGTGGAACAATTTTAAATATGGAGGGATATGGCGGCTTTATGCCGTGAATATGGCCGGATCGTTCGAATTTATTAGTTAACTGCTGAATGGCTTTAATCATAAAAATTAAAGTTCGCTAATTTTGTGTTTTCTTTTTCCTGCGATTAAGTGAAAATGATGGAGATAACATTTGGAGATGGATACTTCCAATACTTGTTCACTCTAGTTTATCATTTTTCTTGTATCTTTAGAAACAAAAATAATACCAAACAAGCCTCCATGTATAAACATTATAAAAATTATTTATTATATATTTATACTTCAAAAATAGATATACAGATATATAGATGTATACATGTATATGCTACGGTTCTTTGTTTTTTAGTACCATCTTTTATTAAAGTTTTGGCTAGGTGCATCAATAAGTAAGTAGTTATTTTATAAATAAAATGTCTACACACCTTTTTGCATCGTTATTTGATAGAAATATCCTAATTTTTTTCGTTGAAATCCACATATACTCTCTTTTAATATTATCAATCCTACAACAATCCCAACTCAAATAACACCATGATTATACTAAATCCAAATTTCTAATTTTCTGTTTGATAATTTATTTATTTTTTTTTCAAATTAATCAATTAACAGTATGGTTGTGTTTAAATATATTTCTATTTTATAAAAAAATTGACAATACTAAAAATCTACTTATAATAAGAAATTTATTTTATATATATATATATATAATTAATTTATAAATATTTATTTAACTCATGTAAATATATTTCAATATTCGAAATAGCTTATATTGACAAGGACCATAAATGGCCAATAAATGGACTGAAAAAAAGATATCAATTGAATTATTTATTCAAAGCATTGCTGAAAATTTAGTAATATTTCTATATAATATTATCTCCAATGAATGTATTATGTCGTTTACCGGATAATCAAATGTGATAAAATTTATTTTACCTTATCATTATTTTTTCCAAATAAATGATGTGAAGAATCGCGATATCATCCCATTCACCAATCAAACAAACTCTGAAGGTCTCTATCTAGTTAAATGCAAATGGAAGTTGCAAGAGTACTGTAAAATACATGAAGATACAGGATTACCATAGGTATATTACATATTGCAATAGGTATATATGCTGTTCACAATTTCTATGTAAGTGATACCATGCACTTAGGATTACCAAAGGTCTCTAAGAAATGGTCCACTACATATTGCAACAGGTTTCCAATTTCTATGCAAGTAATATTATGCACTTGTTTCTGAATCTGGCATGCTTGTTTGCAGTAGATTTATTGACCATATAGCAACAACTCTGTTATGAAAATAAACTTCAAAATGAAGTTCGCTATGGTTTATCATTTTAGTCAGGATTCTCTCCTATTCGCTGCTAAGCCCACTCTATCACAAACGGTTGCATGATACTGAGTACACCACCATCGAACACATCACCACTACCATTGAGTGTACCAGCATCTCCCCTCCAACCGACTACCAGATTGATTCCACCAATGGCCTCTCTCACCTCCTTCCCCCACTCTACCTCCTCCTATGCCCTCGACGAGCTCATCACAACATCGCCTATCAACTTTGTAGTATCCGAGCAGCCGCAGCTAGACTCTATCATGTCGTCATCCTCTCCGACTTCGTCCTCAAGACCCTGACTACCATGCCATCAACAATGCTTTGGCTCCCCATTGACCCCTCCTAGTGCAGTTTCTTGGCCTCAACGTGGTCGTGCAGCTCTTTCCATTGTTAAAAATGTTAAAACCAAGTGAATCAAATGTGTTTTTTATTTTCAAACATCTGAAAAAATAGAAATATAATTTCTATATCCATCTATTAAAAAATAAATGTGACAATAATGTCAAACACGATATAAACCTTCATATATATGAAAATGATTTATATGATATAAAATCTTGTAATAAGTCATAGCGCTAGAAATTTTCTTCCACACATGCTGGATGATGATGATCAGCATGCAAGTACTCATGGAAATGAACTGTGAAAGTGATATTCAATGCATCATCTATTGTAAAAAAATTTGTTTTCATACAAGTTGGATGATGGTGGTGGGTCAAAAGGGTTACCTGATCATTGTCCTATCATACCAAGTAAATTATTTACAAAAATATTTTTAATTTAAAATTATTTTTCAAAAAAAATGATATTTCCCATTATCCAATTCAGTCCAATTATAAGCATGAATGCCTATTATATACAATAGAACTTACTCTACAGATTGTATAAATAAGTGTAGAAAAAAAAAACGAAATTTTACGGTAGGTAGAGTGAGCAGAGGCAAAACTAAAAGGGACAATCCTCCTCTTTCCCACAATATCAGCCAGTTCCACCAAAAAAATAATTATCAAGTAATTATATATATATATATATATTATTATCATGCAATATCATAATAATATATTATTATTAAAAAAATATCATATTATTTTATAAAATAATAAAATATAATAAATAATAAATAAATAAAATAAAATAAAATTATAAAATTATAAAATATTTATTATTAAAAAAAATTATAATTACAATCCTTAATTATCCGTACCGCGCGGGTCACGATAACTATTAAATAAACCCTGACGTCTGTAATGCCTACCAAACACTGCAACTTCCAATCAGGAAACAAATCTGCACCACTTTTCCCGGGAAGACGTGCTGTACGTTTGGCACGGACAGGAGTATCTTTTGTGCGAAATAAGTGTTCACCTTCCTTTCGCATAGATCCACCATTGGATCGCGCGATGATCGCTTTAAGATCTAATGCAAGCAGATGAGTTCTGTGATGTAATGCAACGATCGACGTAGCGAACACTGGCAAGGTAAAGAATCCGATCTGCATAAAGTACAAACCAACCTTGAAGAATCTCACACGCCCTATCCATCAAGTTGATCAACCACTAGAAAAGGCCCTTGAAAACAATATACGTCCTTGCGGCTGACAACCGACAAGTGAAAAATAAATACTAACCTGAAAAACTGACAGTGAAATAAGCAGACCGAAACTCTTGGAGACTAAGGCCACCATGGGGCCGAACCAAGTGGAATGTTTTCTTGCAGCCCCATACCGTTAATTGTTCCCATGCCATCTTCTTGAAATAGGATTCTGCGATACCAATTTAATAGCATTTAGCCACAAAAGATTTCTTAAAGTAACAGTTATTTCCACATTTGATTAAACAAAATAAAATGGTAAGATCCAACCAATCACCGATTGTTAGTTGAGGCACCCATTAGCAAACTAGGTTAGAATCTGCGAAAAAATTCCATCAGATGGCTCATATATCAATTATTGATGCAGAATCTGATCGTCATCGAAATCAGCTGGAGTGGAGATGGACGAAATCGCCACTGAGAACCTACAAAATAAAGTTCCGTCCAAAGCGGATAAAGGATGGCTCTGGCAGGATCCTCCGACGATTAAGTCAGCTCTGGCCAATAGGAATGGAGTGCTCGAAAATAAATTCCACAGAGCTCAGAGAAGAAGAGGAGAACTTAGAGCTTAGGATTAGCGTATCTGGAGGGTCCTTTTTATAGGCGGAGCTTGATGGTAACAGC
This sequence comes from Cocos nucifera, assembly GCA_006176705.1. Taxonomy (NCBI): domain Eukaryota; kingdom Viridiplantae; phylum Streptophyta; class Magnoliopsida; order Arecales; family Arecaceae; genus Cocos; species Cocos nucifera. The sequence goes on from QRFJ01000030.1 coordinate 3,172,809, forward strand.
TATAGCCGCGTGCTGGCGGGCCGCTCGAGGTCCGACAGAGTCAGTCTCAGGGGAAGGCGCCGTCTACAGTGCTGCCTATAATAGGTTGATAGTGACGGCCATCACCGTCTGGTAGCGGATCGCTGTTGCTTGCGGCGGACTGATGGTGATGGCTGCAGCTATCTTGATACTGAGCCACTCGGAGCCGAATGAAGGGTTGAAGGGCTTTGACGTATACCCATTTTGGAGGAGTTCGGACTTCTGAAGAGAAAACTCGGAAGGAGTTCGGCTCCTATAGGCGTCTGACTGGAGGTGTGCGGCTAAGGCTCAGTCGCTGGGGAGTTCGGTAGGAGCTCGACCGGCCGAAGAAGATGTTCGGGAGAAGTTTGCTGAAAAAGTCCGACTGAAGGGGAAGCTTGGAGGGAGTTTGGCTCCCGTAGGTGTCTGGCTGGAGGAGCGCGGAGAGAGTTCGGCTCTTGCGGGAGTCCGACTGAGCTCGACCATTGAGAAGTTCGGCTAAAGCCCAACCGCTGAGAGTCCGAAGGAGCTCGACTGCTAAGCAGTTCGATTAGCTATAGGAGTTTGGCCAAGAGCCATCCACCGAACCTCTTTCGTGGCTACCGACCGCATCAGGCTGAGCACCGAACTGGACTTCGGTAGGAGCGGATTTACTCCCAACAATAGTCTCCCACACTTCCGAGTTCGAAACTCGAAGGAAGGGAGTGCAGAAAAAGCGACTGCTGAAGTTCTCTTTTGGTTCCGTGCTGGTTCAGGTCAAAGCTCGAGGGGAGATCTCATCTCCAATTGAAGTTGGTGTCGAAATTGAAGCCCAGAAAAGATCTCATCTCCAATCGAGGTTGAAGTAGATCTCGTCTCATGTGGTCGAGGTCGGGGGTTGAGCTCCTCGGGAGGGGGGTGATATTGTCTTCAGCAGTCGAGGCTAACTCGGGGGAGATCTCCTCTCCTACAATCATAGTTGATACGGGCGCTCGGAAGAGATCTGATCTCTGGCGGAGGTTGACGCGGTCGCTCAGGAGAGATCTCAACTCTGGGCGAGATTGTCTCCAATCTTATCTCTGGCCGAGGTTGGCTCGGACGCTCGAGAGAAATCTTATCTTTGGTCGAGGTTATCGCGGATCAAGATAGTCATGGTCGCTCAGAAGAGATCTTATCTCTGATCGAGGTTGACTCGATCGCTCGTCTCTGGCCGAGGTAGTCGCAGTCGCTCGGGGAGATCTTATCTCCTGCAGCCGAGGTTGCCTCAGGAAAGATCTTATCTCCTACAGCCGAGGTTGATAAGGGCGCTCGGGGGAGATCTTATCTCCTGCAGCCGAGTTTGCCTTGGAGGAGATCTTATCTTCTGCAGCCGAAGTTGATGCGAGCGCTCGGAGGAGATCTTATCTCCTACAGCCGAAGTTGATGCGGATGCTCGGGGGAGATCTTATCTCCTGCAGCCGAGTTTACCTTGGGGGAGATCTCATCTCCTGCAGTCGAAGTTGATGCGGGCGCTTGGGGGAGATCTCATCTCCTACAGCCAAATTTGCCTCGGGGGAGATCTTGTCTCCTGCAGCCAAAGTTGACCCGGACCCTCAGGGAAGATCTTATCTCCTGCGGCCGAGTTGTTGATGGCGGCGCTCGTAGGAGATCTTATCTCCTGTAGCCAAATTTGCCTCGGAGGAGATCTTATCTCTACAGTCGAAGTTTACTCGGACCCTCAGAGGAGATCTTATCTCCTGCGGTCGAGGTTGATGCGGTCGCTCGGGAGAGATCTTATCTCTAGCTGAAATTATCATTTGGAAGAGATCTTATCTCTGGCTGAGGTTATCTCGGTCGCTCGAAAGAGATCTTATCTCTAGCTAAGGTTGTCGCTCGACAGAGATCTCATCTCTGGCCAAGGTTGTTTCGATCGCTTGAGAGAGATCTTATCTCTGACCGAGGTTATCTCGGTCGCTCGAGAGAGATCTTATCTCTAGCCGAGGTTTGTCGCTCGGAGAGATCTCATCTTTGGCCGAGGTTGTCTCGATCGCTCAGAAGAGATCTTTATCTCTGGCCGAGGTTGATGCTGTCGCTCGAGAGAGATCTTATCTCTGGCCAAGGTTGTCGCGATCGCTCGAAAGAGATCTTATCTCTGACCGAGGTTATCGCTTGGGAGAGATCTTATCTTTGGCCGAGGTTAATGCGGTCGCTTGGAAGAGATCTTATCTCTGGTCGAGGTTGAAGGTCTTTGACCTGCCCGTGTTAAGATGAGGTTCTCCTCCTGTTCCTAACACGGTGACTATTAACTGCTTCTTTCTCTATCATCATATAGTTTTCGCGCCCAGAAACAATATTATTGAAAGAAAAGAATTTTATTGAAAGAAAGTTACTGGCAACGCATTCCCGAATTCTTTGTGTTTCACGGTCGTGGTAGCGTTGTTCGTCCACGTTTCTTTAGACGGACGATCTTTTCTATCTCATGCTGGCCTCCTCAATTTGGAGCATGCTTCTCTTAGCTTTGACACTGGGAGATGACGAATCGCTGATGTACCAAGCTACTCCCTGGGGTAACATTGATAACGCCGTGAGGCAGCCGATCTTGTTGTTTCTAGTTATGGCAGCGCCCTTGGCCGATCTTCTCCTGCTTCAGATTGGCGTCGAAGAAATTTACCCAACCGTCCCTTTCTGACGAGCTCCTCAATTTCGTCTTGAAGCTGAATGTATTCTTTAGTATCGTGGCTGTGGTGCGATGGTAGAGGCAATACTTACTTCGATCGCGCTTATTTGGGGAAGACCGTAACCCTTCTGGTCTTGGCAACTGGTTCTTAACTTCGATGAGAATCTGAGTTCGAGGAGCATTGAGAGGGGCGTAGTCGCGGAACCTTTTAGGAGGAGGGCTTCTTTGCGCCCCTCTGTCGGGGCTTCCTTAGTGGCGAGCTTGAGGAGTTCGAGCCCGCCTGCTCCCGGAGGGAGTCCGTGAGCGCGGTCGAACTTCGCTCGGCTCTTCATCAGCGACGGGTCTATTATACTCGTCTGCCAGCCGCTCCCTTAAGGCTTCTTCGTCCTTCAACTTGAAGGCTTCTTCCACACGGAAATATCTCTCGGCTCGATTCAACAGATCAGCAAAATCCCTAGGATACTTTTTTTCTAGGAAGAACAGCAAGTCATTTTTCTGAAGGCCACCCTTGAGTGCGGCCATCACAACAAACCGATCCAGATCCCAAACCTCCAATGCCACGGTATTAAACCGAGTGACGTAAGCTCAGATGGATTCTCCCTGCTTCTGCTTGACGTTCATCAGAAAATCCAAATCTCGGCGCGGACATCGGCTGCTGATGAAGTGAGCCGCGAACTGACGGCTCATCTGGTCAAAAAAGAAGATCGTACTCGGCTTCAACGCCGAGTACCAGTTTCTCGCTTCTCCCTTTAAGATAAATGAGAAGGCTTGGCACAGTATGGCATCTGAAGTACCGTGGAGTAGCATCATGGTCTGGAAGGCCTCCAGATGATCAACCGGATCAGAGGTTCCATCGTAGCTTTCAAGTTGAGGGAGCTTGAAGTTCGATGGGATGGGCTCTTGCATAATCTGGAGGGAGAAAGGGGGATCGGCACGGACATCGGCATGATGAGCCAGGGCGACGTGGTCGAGCTCTTCAATGTGTCGGTCCATCTTTCGTAATCTGTGATCAAGGGCATCATCCTAGTTGCAGATCTTGGGAGACTTTTGACTACAAACGGAAAAGATCTCTTTCAAAGGAGAACCATGATCTGAACACGGATCCCCGACTCTCTATTTTTTTTTTCAAGGAGCGGCGGGTATACCGGCCCGAGTATCCTTCCTTGGGGCCGATTCCCGACATCCGAATGGCGGATTTCTTAGTGGAGTCGCCGTCGAAGGCTGCTGCATGACCCGCATTGCATCCGTGAGGCCACGAATCTATCGGACAAGCAGGTTGAACTGCTCCATATCTACCACGGGTATAGGTGGAACCTGAGTTGCCGGAGCTGAAGCAGGAGCAGACGGATCTAGATGGATCTGGCCACGGAGGCTGTCGATCGTTGAGTCGAGGCTCTCCTATGAGGTATTTTCTCTTCGAAAAAGAACTCTGAGAAGAGAGATCTCCGAAAAGGGAAGAAAGAAATCATCGTCGAGCACTCCTTTAAGAATAAGGGAACCTCGGAGGTTCAAACCCTTTTTCTAGCGTCAATCTGTTGACGCAGAATCTGATTGTCACCGAAATCAGCTGGAGCGGAGGTGGATGAGGTCACCATCGAAGATCTGCAAAACAAAGTCCCATCCGGAGCCAGTTGGGGGTAGCTCCGGTAGGACCCTCCGACTATCAAGTCAGCTCTGGCCAACAGGAATGGAGTGCTCGAAAATGAGTTCCACAGAGCTTAGAGAAGAAGAGGAGAGCTTAGAACTTAGGGTTAGCGTATCTGGAGGGTCCTTTTTATAGACGGAGCTTGATGGTGACAGTTGTAGCCGCATGCTGACGGACCGCTCGAGGCCGACAGAGTCAGTCCCAGGGGAAGGCGCCGTCTGCAGTGCTGCCTACAACGGATTAATGGTGACAGCCATCGCCGCCTGATAGCGGATCGCTGTCGCTTGTGGCGGACTGATGGTAATGGCTGCAACTATCTTGATATTGAGCTACTCGAGGCCGAATGAAGGGTTGAAGGACTTTGACTTGTACCCATTTCGGAGGAGTTTGGACTTCTGAAGAGAAAGCTAGGAAGGAGTTCGACTTCCGTAGGCATCTGATTGGAGGTGTGCGGCTAAGACTCGATCGCTGAGGAGTTCGGTAGGAGCTCGACCGACCGAAGGGGATGTCCGGGAGGGTCTACTGAAGAAGTCCGACCGAAGGAAAAGCTTGGAGGGAGTTCGGCTCCCGCAGACGCCTGGCTGGAAGAACGCGGAGAGAGTTTGATTCTTGCGAAAATCTGACTGACGCTCGACCGCTGAGGAGTTCGACTAAAGCCCGACTACTGAAAGTCCGAAGGAGCTCGGCTGCTACCCAATTCGACCGACTGTAAGAGTTCGACCGAAGGAAAAGCTTGGAGAAAGTTCGACTAAAATCCGACCGCTGAAAGTCCGAAAGAGCTCGACCGCTAAGCAGTTCGACCGACTGTAGGAGTTCGATCAAGAGCCGTCCGCTGAAGCTCTTTCATAGCTACCGACCGCATCAGACTGAGCACCGAACTGAACTTCGGTAGAAATGGAATTTACCCCCAACACCAATTATATGGAAGATATCCAAACTTTAGTTTCCATTTGCAAAATTTTAGGATGTTATCCTCCATTTAGTCGGAATGAGACTTGGCACAATGGTAAGGTTGTCTGAAAGTTACAGATTCAAAATATAGAGATAATTCTCCATCCACAACAATAAGGTTACATGCATCAAACCTTGCAATAACGTGAGATCATGCGCTAGACCGCCCTTTTTATCCTCTCTTTGCATTTCCTATCATCTTCAATACGTCTAACTTATTTCAAAGCAGCTTTCAGACTCAAAGAAGCTCTGAGAGCTTAAAATTTCACAAATGGCTCTACAAGTTCTGGCTGTCATCAAATTGCAGCAGAATGTCAAGGAGCAGAGCATGTGGATTAAAACTGCTGCAAGCTTTAAAAATTATATAATCAGAACAAATTACAGTCTAAGTTGACAACAAAGGCTTATAAAAATTATATAATCAAGAAATGTATACAAACATCGAATGAGCAAGAATTTGCATCAGCAAGTCATAATCTCATCTTGAGTATCAAGCCCCAGATTCGCTCATTCTCAACTTGTAAGAGGTTCGGTGGCTACAAAGTAGCAGCTATAACAACATAAACCATTGACCTATTCACTTCTTATATTAGAAAAGCATAACTCAGCAGAAGTAACATAAAAAATGAGACATTTCACCTCAGGTTGCTAAAGTTGTCTTTCAAAAATGCCAAAACTCTAGGCATATGCAGCTGACCCTCCAAAGCCATACAACAGGTCCATGTGTAGTTATCCCACTTAACCATCAAGCTAGCAACTATTAGTTGAAGGCAATAATTGGTGGAAATCAGAATGACCCACATTGCAGAATGTGGCACGTATCCAGCGCCTACCATTGTAAATTGCAGAAATAGTAACGATAAAATACAACAGGACTAACAAGGTTTGCTTAAAGAGAGAGAGATCAGTCAAAATGCATAGGTGAGATGAAAAATGTTGCAAGGTGCAGATGAATAGCTACAAACGTTATCATAAATTTCCATATCTATCACATTTGTTTTACAGTTCCACACATGGAACCTTACCTCCCATCTTTTTTTAGACCTCCCTCAAGTCTTAAGAGATTTCCAAGGTTAAGGTAAATCTTCTTGCCGTCAAACTGGCCTTTAAAATATCATACCATCACCTTGAGTTTCCTTGGATAGAAATCCGGAATGGTATTTTAAGATTGACTTCAGTTCTAAAAATCTGATCCAACTTCAAATGGAGCTACACATCTTATAGCCATGATCCATAGTTGGCCTCATTCAGACAAAAAGGCACATATGATGACGACGACGACGACGACAAATCTTAGGGACTCAAGTGCTGTGGATTAACTAATACAGAAATGCTGTGGATTAACTAATACAGAAGCTTTTGGCACCATCAACTTCTTTGGTCAATGATTTTGTATCTCTTCAAAGTTCACCGGAATGAACTTCTCCAAGAAATCATCAGAATGACGGCTAAATCTCTTTCTTTCACTGTGCTTTATGGTCCCAATTTTAAACAAGCTTGATGTCGTCTAAACCCTTCTTTCACAATGCATCATATATTTTCATATATTAGCATTGTAGTTCTGCACAAATTAGATTATCTTCCGTTAATTTTCTATAATTAAACTTGAAATTTTGTATGATTTTTCTTCACCAGAATGATTACGTCATATGATATTTTTAAAAAAATAAACATGATTATGTTTCCTCATATGTTAGGTGTAAAAATCCCCAGCCACCATTCCTGCTGTAACACAAGCTATTAAGCATCAAGTCATCATACAACAAGTCCTACAAGTGCAAAATATTGTGATATAATTTTGCACAATGCTTCAACATTTTACAATGAAGGGTACCAAATGTTTTGACTCTAGAAGCAACAAATAAAGCACTTATTTCTGGGGTGAATCCGAAGAAATCATGTTTTCGAAAAAAAAAAAGAACAAAATTCATTTTGTAAGCAGTAAAACAAACCAAATTATAATCCAAATTTATGGCACAACCTCAGAATGCTTCAGAGACACGAAATACTTATGCTGTAGCCTTAATTAGTTTCCTAAGTGCCCACAACAACTATCACTCTTTCCTTGGATTTTGTTAACTGACATATACAGAGACAAGAATTGCAACTAAATTACCGATCGTAAAGATAAATGAAAATTAAATATAGTGGTTATTAAATTATCTTATATTAGGTGCCAAATCATGCTTTTGTTCCTTAAAGGTGCATGGAATATAGCTATATCAAATGATACTTTACATGTGAATTGCTATCAAGGTTTAGAGAAGAAATGTGATTTACAGTAGCAGTTTACATACCGATCCATGCTTACTTTTCGGGAGTGATTCACAATCTGTTTGCAGTACACACTGACTTCCACAGTGTTGAAGCCATTTCTTTCGAACAAGGTTGACAATGAATCTTCAGAGAAGTAGAAAGCACCCTGTAATCACCATACTGAAAGCTTTAGGTGAGGCTGCGATTAATAATAGAATAAATTTTATTATGAAATGAACCACCAGATAGAAAAAAACCACCCACAGTGCCATCGCCACGGACATACAAGTTATTGCTAATTATCTGACCTTTCGTGGCAAGTTTCTCCTGTTAATTTCGATCAGCAATTACAATAACATAATTAAAGACATAAGTATCCTTGTACCTATGTAGGAAGACAAATACCCGATAGGCACATAACCAGTAAATGTACATGATGAAGAACCAAGCTATCTGGAGAACAGAGTTAGATCAATCAGTTGCCACTGATCCAAATAGAAACATCTAAGAAGCATTCTTTCCACATATCAGACCCAACAGGCAACCTATTCAAAACAAAAATATGTACTAAAACAGGGTATATACTCAATACAAGTTACAAGATCTATGTAATGATATATTCTTTCTCAAACATGATGGGGCACTTACTGGCAAAAAGCAAGCATGATACGTGCAAATTAATCTTTGTCGAAATACTAGTCTTTGTAGAACACTGAAATGATGCAATTATTGTAAAAATGCCATTACCCTGTTATGGTCCAGGCAATCCAGACTCCCATCCATTCTCCTACTCTATCCCTTTCTCTGTTTGTTTTTTTCACTTTTGAGTTACAGTTTATGTTATCGAGAGGATATTTCTTTCAGATATTTTCTATTGATTGATGATGGATTATTTTTTATCTTGGCTTCAATTCTTCTTTTAGCTTGGGTTGGATTAGAAATATAAAAATGTGTCTAAATCGGATATATAGATCAGTGATTTTTCAGCTTTATTACAGCTTCTATTCTTTTTTGATCTGTTGTCTTGTTCGTTGTTTTAGAAAATAAGAAACAATTATCTCATCTTCACACTATTTATCTCTTGTCTTATGCTCTATGTTTTTCATAATCTTTATACTCACTGACATACAGTGCCATTCATAATATCATGAAAGTAGAAACATATTAGTGTTACTGTTATTATCATCATAAGTAGTAACATGCTAGTGCTACCATCATTAACATAGTAGTAACATCATGTATGATTAACATGATTTCTAGATGTTACTAAGATCTATAAGTTTACTGACCATAAAATTGAGATAGTCTTTGAAGTATTATGATTTATGAATAGGTAGAATTCATGAATTAATTATTACCTATGCATATTGTTATTACCGTTGTATCTTTGGATCATTTTATGAATACTTTATTGGAAAAAATGCAAGGTTTAACTAATAATTGAAATATATGAAGATTTAGATTATCTTGTAAATATTGTAGAAATTGTCACATGGGCGGCTGCCTAATTGCCTATGAGAGGGTCCATTGCTTATAGTCGCCTCAGCTATTTGACAACTATGTGATTAGGCAATTAAAAGACTTGCTTCCCCCATCTAATATTACTATCAAAACTGCTAGGCATTAATCATATGCTTATTGCTATCAACATTAAAGGCATTTAGCAAGGTAGAAAAAAGTTATAGTATTTCATAGATTAATGTTGAAACCAATTGAATCTTTCACCTATGCAATGAAATCATATGCAAACCTTGTACAAGGATGTATATTTTGTTAGTAATTATGCAGGAGCAACCATAGCTAAAATAAAACAATAGCTGATCTCAGTGGACAAATCAACAATGTTTAGTAATAAATAAATAATAAATACAAATAAACATAAATCAATCAGACTGAATTATCTAAAGCATGGAATTTCGTACCGGTCCAAACTAACCGGTACATCCCATACCAAGCCAGACTAATGGGGAACCGGGACGTTTCGGCTGGAGGAAACGGTATACCGGAGGAGGGAGAGGGAAAGAGAGGAAGTGAGAGAGAGAGAGAGAGAGGAGACACTGTCGGAGGCCGGCAGTGGCTCGCTATGGTTGTGGAAGTCTCTGCAGCTCGATTGTCGCCCAATAGGGCTTTTAAATGAGCGACAAAGAGAGAGAGAGGAGCAACGCCCCAGAGCGAAACGCAACCTGCGGAGAGGCCATCGGAGTTTGCCGGATGGCCATCAGATGGTGAAAACCGTACGGGTGGAGCCACGATCGTGGAATAGGGGTGATCGTCTCGACTCCCATTCATCACGTTTTTTAAAAACGTGGATCCATTGCCAACTTTATTTGAATTTTTTTAAAAAGGTCAAAAACAGTGAAGCTGGTAATCTTCACTTAAGTGAAGCCGGCAAACCATCGACTTCACGATTTTCTAGCTTTTTTAAAAAGAAAACTTGTGAAATAGGGGCATCACCTCTGTTTCATGCCCGCTGTGCCGCATGCATGGACTGCGCCATCCGACGGCTTCTCCTCCCTCATTTTCTTTCTTCCCCCTCCCTCTCTCCCTATTTCTCTCTCTTTCTCTCTTTTCCTCCTCCCGGTTCGCTACCTTTGCCTATGTCGGTACGCACCAGTCCGATCCAATACGGACCCATACCACAGGCTGGCCGGCACAGGTTCTGGTACCGAGTCCACGAACCTTGATCTAAAGTAGCATATAAGGTGGCAATTATCATGAGACTTACTTGAGCAAAATCCCCCATGGCATAGTCTCTGAAAAGTAAGGTACCACTTGGCTGAAAATAATGAAAGCCATGAATTTGCTGTTATCCAAACTGAAGAGATGAGCATGAATTATTGTAGCCTTGTGAGAGCATCTCACCTTAAGAACATTTCTGACATTCTGCAATACCAAAGGCATCTTCACTGGAGATACTGCAGACAACATAAAAATCTGCTAATGCATCAGCGGACCACCCACAGGATCATCACACCACACTCACCCCCGAAATAAAATAGCAGGATGAGAGAGTTATACTAGTCTGGTACAGCTAAAGGACGCAAGAATTATGACAAGACATGGAACTATCACACCCAAAGGAAATGGCATAACAATAAAAAAAATAGAGTCCAGTTAACATGCCAAATTTGAGCGTACAGATACAAAATAACTATATAAAAAATGTGAACACTGACATCATACCACTTGAGTTGGCCTGCACTTTGCTAAATCTATCTCATGCTTGAGCTTGGATTAAGAACATCAACCATGGTTTTTATTCAGGAAACCACCACTATCGGATTGAAAAGCTTCCTTTATTAATTTCAGTCCTACAAGAAATATCGCTGGTCCTCCTTTAATGCTACATTACGATCTTACAATCTTTGATAATTTTTATTATTAAGGCTCATTTGACAATATGATGGTCAAACTACCAGTCAAGCCCTGTGACCCATGGTAATGCAACTCAAAACCACTTACTGAAGTGATATTGACCAAAAAGTTCTAGTGGAGAATTTTTTTGTCCAACTCTTTCCAGATGACTGACATAATCGCAAGGGTGATAATTCTTCATGTGCACCTAATTATCTTCCTCGAAAAGAAAACCTCCCATGTTAAGAAGCCAAAACAACACTTCAGATGACATATAACTGAAGGTTAAATGATGGGCATCCCTTGTACCACGTTTCAACATGATTTAAACATACCAAGAAACAGCACTCTGTAAACAACACGTCAAATCTCTGCTAGAGTATTAGCACAAAACACCTACAAATAGAAGCCTAAATTTTAATAATAAGCATGGACTGTGCTTGCAGAAATCAAAACTAGAGTGACTTTGAGAGACCTGGACTGTAAGCTCAGCAGAAATTATAGTTTAGATCAATAAAAATAATTTAAAAAAAAAAAAAAAAAAAAAAAAAAAAACAATTAAAGTAAGTGCCAAATGTAAACCTTATATTCAGTTGTTGAGAATAAACCCAAAATCAAAGTATGAGAAAAATCAATGTTAACTGGCTGTTGATTACTGCTGCAATAACGTACTGCCAATTCAACCCTCTGTTGGAGATCTCATTGACCTAAACTTCGTAACAAAGTGCACAAAGCATCAGAATTCAGAAATCTAGAGATCCCAGCTATAGAAATTAGCATATCAATAGAATCACTTCATAGAAATTAGAATCTTATTTTTGGAATCAGAATTCAAATGCTCAATAGGAACAAATAAACAAAATACAGACCACATAAACAAGAGATGATACAAGCAGCAAGATTAATTTGAAAAAAGGATTCTCAACAGGAAACTTCTCCTCTAGTCCAACAAACTTAGATTAATAAATACCATGGTAACGACATCAACAGATGCTGGCATAATCATCTTGCAAAGATCATCAGTTATGACATCACCAACAAAAGCATTCACCCGGTCAGACTTAAAAGCTCCATGTTCCTGTCAATTTATAAACCACAAGATTCTAACAGGAATCAGGCCATTTTATCATCAAAAGGTATGCTAACTCTTTATGTACCAGATGCACTCTCAATACTCAGAACATATTATGTTATTTATCAGGAGAGAATGGCATAAGAAAGTTTCTCAAACAGAAACTTACAAGAGTAAATTTTTGCTAAATCTTCTAAATTATTGCATATGGTATATTACCATTCATGACAAGATCACAATTTTGCAATACATTGCCCAACTTTCTGCTTACAAGGAGAAAAGAAAATCTCACGGTGTCACAAATTGTATGTTGCATGATGACATTCAAAAAATATGACAATGACAATAAAATGATTACTGCAGATTAAATAGTTTCTAATTTTAGCCTTGATGCACTACAAATGACTTGCCTTTGTAACATATACAGCTCAGTAAAAATTTAATCATCTGTCACCAAAACAATATGATATGCATACGTGTTCAAGCAAAAGAGACTAAATCATAGGATGGTTAATGTCCTACAACCTTACCTTTACTTCAAAAATATATTGCAACCAAACAAAAAAAGAGAGCATACTATTGCAGAAGAAGTGCAACTGAATCAAAGAATTGGCAAGAACCAAGAAGGATGATGCATGTCTGCCAAAGCCAGCAGTGCCCCACAGACATCAACACGTCTGTTACCTGGACAGACAAGTTACATCATTCTAGTTGTTCAGCAAAACGACTAATCTCTAATCATTCAGGACATACATAAAAAGGGTAATGATCCGCCATGAGATTATCCACTCGGACAAGAACTTTTCACTCAAATAAAGATCTAGCCGATGGGCACATCCAAGTATAAGATAGTTACAGAAGAATAGAACATCAGAAATACAAAATAGAAGGAAAAAAATCTAGACTAAGGCTTATATTCAACTGTATTAAAAAGATGAAGAGTCTATAGCTAGCATCACCAAAAGTACTTACCTCGACAAGTGCAATTGCAAAAGGTGAGAAATCACATGCATGAACAAAGACATCTGGAAATGCTGCTAGAAGTGGGAAAAGAGAGTTTCCAGCACCACAACCAACCTGGACAGAGCAATGATCAACCTAACAAACCACACTTGAACAAGAAGCAAAATCATATAAAATCACTAAAAATTGGGGTTGTACCATGCATTTTCTCTATGCTTCCTTGGTATGTTGGAAGCTGACAAATGAAATCCATTTTTAAAATTATCATTATCTCTAAATGCACATACAAGTGTTCATATCGAAACCCTCACTAGGCCCATAATACCCTTAATTAGCCATCATACACATCAATGGATCCTACTTCAACCATTAATTCCAATTCAAGACCAAGCTATTAAAAAGTAATCGATATATTGGAAACTAAATGAAATATAGCAATCAACTTAGAAGACTATTATTTCTTATAAATAATTATTGGTGGTATTGTATTGGAAGGGGGGAATGAACTTCCAAAGAAATCTTGAGTGAAAGAAAAAAAGGAAGATGGTAGTTTTCTAGCATCCCTGCAACATACAAGTACATAAGCCTGGTATCTATGGTCATCCTCCCTTTTCTCATCATATACAGGGGATGGCTATAGAGCACAAATCTGAAACGATCACAAAATTAAATTAAAAAAAGAAAAGAAAAACGAATATAATATATAAACTTCAAATTAGAATTAAAGAAATAAACTAAAGAAGAGAAAATACAGAACTCATGAAAGTGAAAATACAGATCAGAAAATTAACAGAAAATAAAAACATAAATGAAGAGGGAAAAAAAGAAAAAATATAAAAATTCTGATCACAAATTAAATTACAAAAGAAAAATAAATCAAAGAACTGAATATAATATATAAACTTCAAATTATAATTAAAGAAATAAACCAAAGAAGAGAAAATACAGAACTCAACTTATGAAAGTGAAAATACAGATCAGAAAATAGAAACATAAGTGAAGAGGGGGGAAAAATATATATATAAGTCAATTTTTCAAAATGTAAAATGATGTGGGAAGCCACCTTGAAGCATGAAGTTTAACTTGCCAATATGGCACCGGTATGGCAGATCATTACTTGACCAACACGACACCTTAATTGCAAAACCCCTTAATTGCCCCAATCCCCTGTGCCACATGGCATGAGGAACATTATGTGTTCAAGTCAACCCACGATATTACTCCTTAAAAAAGGTGGCCTAATACATGAGGCTCCCACCACTGTAAGGTCTAAAGAGGGTCAGACATGCAGCCTCACCCTCGTGCGCAGGGAGATTATTTCTCTGTTTCAAACTCGTGATGCCCAAGTCGCAATGGGACAACCTTACCATTATGCAAAGACTCACTTCTCCATAGCATTATTCCTTCAAAAACTAAAATTTCAAACTATTGCCTAGAAGGTAGCAACCCAAGAGCGAGGGGAGGCGGTGAATTAGATTTTTTTTAAATTTTAGTCAAATTAAAACTCTAAATAAATATGTGCAATAATTTGAGCAAACTTAAGTGATTATGGAATGTATGCAATAGTGTTGTAGTGGAATTGATATAACAAAAGTAAAGCAAGAATATAAAGCAAGAAGTAAAAGCAAGCACACAAAGCACAATACAAAAACAAAGATTTTATAGTTAGTTCAATGCAATCCGCACCTACAACCACTCCCCAAACTCTCTTTAGAAATTCCACTATAATCAACCCGATTATAGTGCGTATGTTTTTTCAGGCTCACAAACAAACTTAGTTGATTTTCCGGGATCACCAACCAAAATCTTACATCGATTGTAATCAATCCAGTTGATTTTATAAGCTCACCAACTAAAACCTACAATGTCCAGTTCTGGGCTTGGATGGGCCTAATCCCATGTTTCTTTCTCCAAAAAAAACTTATAAAGAAAATAAAATACAAGAATAAAAATTTCAACTCAAAATAAAAATAGAATTAAAACTCTTTAAAGTCCGAAGAAAAAGCTAATGATTTGCTCGATTGAAGCTTAACTTCTCTTCAATTTGTGCTTGAGAGGATGTGGAAGATATTGGAGAAGATTTTTCTTGAAGGCTTGCTAAAATCTGTGCACAACTCTTTTTTCTTTCTTTTTGGATATTCAATGTTCCTTATAAAAATAAAAGATTCTCTCTTTAAATTCCTTAATCTTACTTTCATAATTCTTTAGCTTTTAACATGCTTGGAAGTTAGTGGAGAATGAGTTTTGATCATTGGAAAACTTCGAATAGCCATTAAAGCCAAAAACTAGCCATTGAAAAAGTGCAAAAAACTAACCGTTATTACTGTCCCGACATTGGGTCGACTTCAATTCTGTAAGGGTCACTCCAGTTCTAAAAGGATCGACTCCAATTTTCAGGAGTCAGCTCCTGAACTGCATTCAAAAAATCCGCTCTCTATTTTTCTGAGAGTCAACTCAAGCTTTGTGCCACTTAATACCAACATGCCGGAATCAATTCGAAACATCCCAGAGTCACCTCAAAACCTTCCAACTTCATTCTTTTTATATTTTTTCCTTTCAAACTTAAATTTCTTAATCTTAAAGCTTCCAAATGACATTTGCTTCTTTCTCTTTTATTTTCTTCATAATGAGCCATCCAAATTTATGGAAACTTCTTTTAATTGCTTTGGCTTGTCATCTTGAGAGAATTTCTTCCAAAGATAATTTTTTTAATGTAAGCATTTAAAAAATCCTACATTCAATCTTGAAACATATAATTAATAACATTTTTACTCAATATTTTATAATCATCAAAATCAATCATAGGATCGATAATCTTTCCCTTTATGATGATGATAAAACTTTGAGTATATGCGCAATGAAAGATATAATGTATTTCAATATATTTTGCTAATATGAATCATGAAGTAATGAGATGAACACATATGAACATACACTTCATGAATGTTCTCAATTAATTTTTTGGTTCATTACACATAATTAGTTCATTACACATTTCATATGCTCATATCAAAATAATATTTCAATTCAACTTAATGAGTATTAAGTTTTCATTTTAAGCATCAAATCATTGAGTTTCTTAAGGGTTGATCCTTTAAGCATATACTCAACATTCCTCTCTCTTTTTGATAGCATCAAAAAGTTTATAGGAAGGATGAAAATATATCATCAAAATCAATAAAATGTAAGAATGTATCGAATGAAAGATGTATCAAATTCAGAAAATCAAATCATATCAAATGAATCATCTCCTATTTAAAATATTCTTTTGAAATTTCTTCCTTTTCAAGAATTAGCTTGAATTCAAATATCAAAGGCTCTCCCCTTTTTGAATGAATATGATTTCTTAATGAGATTTTCAAATATGCACTTTTAAGCTTTAAGAAGAATAGAGCTTTTCCAAAGTTTAAACATGAAATCAAGCATAGCATTTAATTCAATATGCGTTCTTTCCCCTTCTTAAGAAATTTTAGTCAATTAAATTTGAAAAAAATATGTATCGAAAATATATCGAGCAAGTCAAAGATAGTATCAAAGCAAACATAATTTTAGAATGATTTCTAAAGGCACATCAAAAATTCTGCATTATATTTAGATTTTCAAATGAGTTTCAAATTTTGATTTAGAAATTCAATTCTTGGAGTGAGAATGTATTTTCAATTCAATTTAACTCCAATCAATTGCCAAAAATGATTAATTAATTAAATCAAGCAAATCAAATTGAATAAGCACATGAAAGCTCAAATTAAGAGAGTCATAAAGCACTTGTTTGAGGATTTGGATCAAAGTTCATTTTCGTCAACACAAGTTAACCAGAATTTTCAATCAAATCAAACTACATAATATTCAACAAACAACTCTCCCCCTGTTTTTCATAATTATTGCTAGATAAATTTACTTTTCAACTTTTCTCCCCCTTTTTCTTTCAAATTAAGCATATTTAATTTGAATTTAATCTTTAAATTTAAATTCTCTAAATTTCAAATTTAGATTTTCAAATTCAAAAGCATTTTCAATTAACTAATTATTTCTTCTTTAATGTTTTCTTCCCCTTAGTTTTGCAAACAAAGCCATTTTCAGAAAATGCAATTTCAATAATGCGTTTAGGGAATAGCTATAAAACTTTTCAATTTTATAGATTTTGAGCATTAAAACCAAAATTTCAGCAACAAAATCACTTTGAGCTTTAAGGATTCAATAAAGATATAATTTTTTTGAATAATATAGCCTTAAAAACACTTCTTCCCCCTTTTAATGCTAAAGCGGATCATTTAAAAACATATCACAAGAATTTGTCTCGAATAATGTAATAGCAAGAATATAGCCATGAAAATTCAGATTTGAGACAGTATACTTTTCTTTTGCCAAAAGATAATGCAATAGAATTTAAGGCAAGAATAAACTATTTGATACCAATTGTGATAATCTTCTTGAGAAATTCTGCTTGATATCAATTAGAGGAAGTTTGAGTTTATTTCTTTGAAATACAATTAATTTAAAATAGAAAATGATCAATTTAATTCTTCTGCACACCAAATATTTTGAGATTCAATCCAAATAGCAACCATCCAAAAAGATTTTTTTTTTCTGATCAATACATTTAAAAACACATCTCTCCTTTTTGAATAAAGTTGATGCATTAAATAGATTCTCAAAATCAACTACAAAATGGCTTTACAAATCCAAGAGAGATAGAGCTTTTCAAAACAAGAAATTTAGAATATCCAAGCCAAGCATAAGATCCTTTTTCAAAAGGCATCTCATACTTTTCTTTAAGAGGTATTGATCAATTAAATTCAGAAATGGTATCATGAATGTATCAGAGCAAAATTAATGCAAAATGTGGCATCAGAGCAAAATAGGCCTTGGATAAAAATTCCTTCTCTTCTTGCCAAGAAGTAAAGCAATGAAGTATAGTGCAATAGAAGGTTGCCTGATACTTATTAAGAATTATCACTTAAGTTGTACCGAAGGAGTAAAAGATCGGGTGTACTCACTATAAATATGGGCATATTACCCATGAATAATAATTAATTTTTCTCTCTCTTCTTTCCAACATGGTATCAAAGCGGGATCCTGATTAAGGTTCACGCTCATGCCGCCCCCTTTCTCCTTCTCCCTTTTCTTCTCTCTCTTCCCCTTCCCTCGCAGATGACTCGCGGATAGCTTGCAGCTCTTCCCTCATGAATGCCTCTTCCCTCGCAGATAGCTCACGACCAGAGGCTCGCAGACGCCTCTTCTCTTGCGGATGGCTCGCGGCTCACAAATGCCTTCCGACGCCTTCTTCCCTTGCAGATGGCTCGCAGCTCGCGGACGCCTTCCGATCTCGCATGAGAGGCCATGCGATCAACGCTCCCAGCAACCATCTCTCTCATCCGCCTTCAAATCTCACCCGAGAGGCCATGCGGTCATCACTCCTAGCAACAATAGCCATGTCCAGTTGTTCCACCGGCCATGTGCAGCTCCTTTTCCATGTGCATATCCGGCCATGTGCATCTCCTAGCCTCCATCCACTATCTCCGGCATTCAATAATTTTTTGATCGGCCTTCTCCTGTTCTCGCCATCACCTGCAGTGGTCCTCATTGGTGTTCGATTTCTTTTATTTTGTCTTCAATCAATCGGACTTCTTCATCGGATATGATCAGCACATAAAGAGGTCTTCATTGTCATTCATCTTTTTCTCTTGTTCCGCTGCAATGGCCTCCTCCTCTATAGATATGAAGCCGTCGACCATCACTCTCGAAACCACGGTCAAGTTGACAAGGTCCAACTATCTCCAATGGTCATGTGCCTTTCCCTTCCTTATCGGCTTGCAGCAAAAATTTCATCATCTTGATACTGATCCTCCTAGCTCCAAAGATAAAGAATTTACTGAATGGCAATCGAATGATTATCTTGTTATGACCATGCTTCTCAATAGTATGGAATCTTATGTTAGCTCCAATGTTGTTTTTCTTAGAACAGCAAAGGAGATGTGGGAAGCCCTGCATCAGATGTATTCTGACGACAAGAATATCTTGCACATCTATACTCTATAAGAAAATCTTTGCCTTGAAGCAAGATGGCAGGTCTATCCATGAATACTTTGCTGATCTAAAAGGGCACCTGGATGAGCTTCAAGTGTGTCATCCTCTCTCTGTGGATATCTTGATTGCAAAGGCCCAACGAGAAGAATTTTTTGTTGCCAAGTTTCTTTCAGGTCTGGATGACTCACTCAACCATGTCCGCTCCCATATTCTTTCTGATCTTGTTGTTCCATCCTTGGCTAGTGCTGTCCCTTATGCTTCGTGTCAGCTTTTCTTCCTTAGTCAATGACTTATCCGCTACTAACAGGGGGAACATTGAGCACACCTTGCTAGCTATGGTCGAGGACGTGGGGGTGGCGGACTGGCGAGGCAGGCAGAATTTGTGGCCCCCTTGCATCAACAGAAGCATCCATCTAATCGATGCTAGCAGAAGTTTGGTCGACCAGATGCCCCCAAGCCAAGACAAGTGTCTTCTAGTTCTAGCCCTGAGGCCAAAGTGGCACACTCTACTGCAATTGGTGAATCTAAGGATGGATCTGCGACTCTCTCAAAGGATGAATATAAGCAACTTCTCAGGCATACAACATCATCTCTTTATGTTGTTTCCACTGCATCAGGTAGTGCTTCTGCTATCATCCAAGGTCATCCTTGGATTCTTAATTCTAGTGCATCTCACCATATGACAGGTATTCGCTCCCTTTTTTCTTCTCTTCACCTATCATCATCTCTAGCTCTTGTCTCTCTTGCTGATGGATCGCCCTCTAAGATTTCTGGCAAGGGTACAGTCAAACTCTTGTCATCTCTTACATTGAATGATGTCTTCTTCATTCCTCAATTTTTCATTAGTCTTCTTTTAATCAGCAGTCTAACTCATGAACATAACTGTTCAGTTACCTTCTTTCCTTCCTACCGTGTGTTTCAAGATCCCCAGACTAGGAAGACGATTGGTGGAGAGCTTGAATCTGACGGTCTATACTATCTTCAAGCACCTGCAGTGCAGCACCAATGGCTTTGACAGCAGATTCTCCTTTTTTATGGCATTATCGGCTTGGGCATCCTGCACCGACCAAGTTATTTCCTTTCGTTGCTATTCCTTCTACCTTGAATCATTTTGATTGTGAGGCTTACGAGTTAGGCAAGCACCATCGTGTCTCTTTTCCTACTCGTGAAAATAAAAGGAGACTAGCTCCTTTTGATTTAGTACACTCTGATATTTGGGATCCTAGTACTACCACCGCCCTTTTAGGCTTTCATTATTTTGTCACATTCATTGATGATTATTCAAGAATGACTTGGCTTTTTTTATTGAAAAATCATTCAAAAATCTATGATATATTTCAAAAATTCTATAATAAAGTGCAAAATCAATTTTCAACCTTTATTAAAGTTTTGCGTACAGACAATGCTATGGAATATGTCCGATCAACTCCATTGATGTCTTTTTGTAGCTCTAGGGGTATTATCCATCAGTCTTCATGTGCTTACACATCTCAGCAGAATAGTGTTACTGAAAGAAAGAAAGACATCTACTGGACGTTGCTCGAATGATAATCTCACATGTCTATTCCAAAGCAATATTATGGAGACGCTGTTCTCACGACATGCCATTTAATCAATAGGACTCCATGCTCGATTCTGTCTGGTAAAAGTCCTTTCTGTTGTTTATATCCATCTATGGAACCTTTTCCTCTTCCACCCAAAATCTTTGCTTGTGTTTGTTTTATGCACACCTTAGGGCCGGATCATGACAAGTCGTCTCCTCACTCTATACGATGTATCTTTCTTGGCTATTCATATAGTCAAAAAAGTTATCGCTGTTATGATCCATCCCAATGTCGCCTTTATGTCTCCACTGATGTCACCTTTTTTAAAACAACTCCTTACTTTTCTAAACATTCTATGCCATTGGACACATATTCTCATATTTTTTAAGATAGAAAAGTTATTTTTTCTTGGATACCATTTATCTATGAAATAGAAGAAAATCTTACCCACCTAAAAGATGACTAAATTATTTTTTCATCAACCAGGAAAGTAACTCTTTTAATTTATTTCTACTATACCCTTAACCTTATAATATAACATAACATGATATAATATAATATAATATAATATAATATAACATAATATAATATATAATAATATTTATATTAGATATTATAATAAATTATTATAATATATTATATTATATTATTATAATATATTATGATAATAAAATACTATAATAATAATATAATAACATATTATTATATATAATAATATGTATTATGTTATATTAATATAAAATATTAACATAATATAATATAATATAATATTTATATAATAAAAAATATTATAAAAAATATGGGTATATCTTAGTAACTTACCTAGAAAACTAGTAATATAAAAGAACATCGATAACAGATTCTCGAGTCATTTTTTCATGCATAAAAAAATATGGATAAATTATTTTTCTATCTAAATGTTATCTAGAAAATATTTACTTAAAAAAATATAGATTCCTAGGTAAATCTTTTATCTTTAAAAAAACAAACTCTAAAAAAAAATAACTTCATCATCTTGATAAATGTGAGAATATGAGTAAGTTGATTAATTAAAAAGTAGGCCAACTTTTTCACTATATTTATCCATAAAAAAAAGGGCCCATAGAGGCAGACATATAAAATATCTTCGTAATTTGTCATATTTTTAATATTAATTTTAAAAAATAAAAAAAATATTAATAAAGTTATTGGTTTCGTGATTTAAAAAATAATATTATCTTTCTCACTTTCAGTACATATTTTTTAGCGATACATACTATATGATCATTTAATACACACTAAATATATTAATCATCAAATAAATCAATACATACCAATAAATAAATCAATATATAGTTTTCAGATTATGGAGTTTATCAATATATGGTATATAGTTGGAGAATATATAATATAAGCTTTTCTAATATACATTCAACAACAACTCAATATATATTTATAAATAAATTAATACATAGTTTACCAAACTTAGCTTCATCGGTACATAATATATAGCCAATTGATACATAGCAAAATATTCATCCGACATCCCAATGCACACCTTTAAGTAAAGCAATACATATTTTTTAGAATATAGTACTCATTAGTATACAGCACACGATCAAATGATACACATTAAATAGATTACTAATATATACTATAAGCTTGTTTGATATATACTTAGTAACGATCTAATATACATCTATAGATAAATTGATACATAGTTTACCGAACTAATTACTCACCAATACATAGTATATGGTCTATTAATACATACGTAGCAAAATATTCATCCGACATCTTAATTCATATCTCCAGGTAAAATGATATACAGTTTTCATAAACTTTTAGATACAAAGGTCTAAGAAAATAAGATGGATTTGAAAGAAAAGAAAGAAACTCAAGAAAAACTTGTGCATAGGAGAGATGATACGCAGAGTTTAGAAGAGAGAAAGAGACTTATGAGGAAGATTTTATGGATAGAAGAAATGGTTTGATAAGGAAGATAATGAATGGATAGACTTAATAGAGAAAAAAAAAAGAATATGAACGATCATGAAGGGCCTTTCTTAGGTGTGCATTTTTTTTAAAAAAAATATTTCAATTAGAAAACTAACGGGCTTCGTTAGTAGGAGAAATCCAATTTTTATTTGACTTCTAGGTTTCATCTTTAAGATGCGAAAAAATAGAACATGACATAAAACTAGGCCCGTCCCATATGAGGCCTATAGTGCCCGTTTCTTTTCTTTTTTTTTTTCATATTTTCCGACTTCATAATTTTTTTTATAAAAATTATTAGATAAATTATATTCCTAGTTCCTAAATTAAGTCAATTTTTTTTAAATGATCCCTAAACTGCAAAAAGTTAAATTTTAGTCTCCAAACTATCTAAACTAATTTAATGTTGCCCTCATGTACAATTCTGACAGCTTTCTCTCATCAGAAGTCCAATATGGCAACTACTATTGCTTATATAGTCCTTATGTGGTATTAAAATTTTCTTAAAAAAATATTGATGTGGCAAAATAATGATATTTATCTTCCCCAAATGTAACAATGATATTTATCTTCCCCAAATGTATTTTTTCTTCTTCTCTGATTACTTCCGATCTCTCTTCTTTGAAGAGGATGAGGCTATAGAGAAAAGAGGATTTGGAATGAGGGGAGAAGATGATGAAATCGATGTCGGCTCAGTAGGAGGCATTGAGAGAAGATGATGGGAATCAAGTGGAGGAGAAGAACTTGAGCAAAGAAGGAGGATGAGAAGGTGGTTTTCATTCTTTCTATTTTTCTTTCATTGAGGTTTTAGGGATGGAAAAAAGAGAGATGGAAAATAAGAGATTTGAGAAGGTAGATAGGGAAAGTTCAGTGAGATAGAGTGTTGATAAATAAAAAAAAAAGTATTGAAAGGGAGGAGATGGGGTCACCTTTTCCTCTCTTGATTTTACGATGAAAAAAAAGATGGAGAAGAAGATGAAATTAGAAATTTAGTTATGTCATCAATATTTTTAAAAATATTTTAAATCATGTCGGCTCTAATTTGAGCCATATAAGCAAACTTGCTTCACGTAAGCACAATAAATTATCCATGAGAGAAAATTATTGAAATTGCATATCACGGTAATATTAAATTTTAAGAATTAAATTTTAGCTTTTCGTAGTTTATGAAGTTTTTTAAAAAAATTGACTTAATTCAGAACCAAGAACATAATTTATTTAAAATTCTTTTATATATAATGTTATCTATTTTATTTAATGAGTGAATCACTCAAAAAGCCCCTCGGTTGCCGGCTTGTAGCTCAACTGGGATAGGCCGACTATAGTCAATACGGCGAAATATTATTTGTAGTCGTATTGACGTACATTATACATTACTTGCAGGTCTTTGGTTAGATCTAAATGTGAAGTCGGCACGACTCGCCGACTAACTGTAACATCAAATTACTTTAAAGAACCGGGCACACGGTGTGGTTAATGCGGTGAGATTGGTGTCCCGCATCGGTGAGTAGCACGCTGCCAGTGGAGCGGGCCCGCACAAGATTCACAGGCTGCCGTTGCGAGGCCGTTTTCTTTCTTTTATGCGGGCCGACTCACGCGGTGGTTCCATGACTTTATCCTTGATCTAGGCATCTAGCGGGCAGCAGCCCATCAGATGCGCGGCTTTCATTCGCTCTCTCTCTCTCTCTCTGAGTCTCCAGCGAGACTCCCTGAGGAGTGGTAGATCTAAAGATCCCGAAGCCACTCCCATGGAGGTCGAGAAGAGGAACCCGGGAGCCGTGGACGAAGAGGAGGCCATCATGGCCTCCGGCCTCCTCCCCCTCGCCGGCGCTTCTCAGCAACCCTACGTCTCCGAACTCCTCTCCTTCACCCTCGATCGCCTCCACAAGGTCCATTTCCTTGCCTCTTCCTCCTCGCTCTCTCTCTCTCGCATTCTTTGGCACCATCGATCTCAAACTACCCTAGATCTGGTCATGGATTCGCAGGAGCCGGAGCTCCTCCGCGTGGATGCCGAGCGAATTCGGAGGCAAATGCAAGAAGTGGCCGTCGGTAATTACCGGGCATTCATCGCCGCGGCTGATGCCCTCTCCTTCATCCGGGTGCAGCTCACTGACTTCGATAAGCATCTCGAGTCCTTGGTACCTTTTAAAACTTCTGACCTCGTTTGCTTCACCTCCTTTTTCTTTATTCTTCTATTCTTGATTCAAGAATTGTTCTTCATACGGGTCCTCGAATCAATTAAGCTTTTTCAAGAATTCAGGTTATCTTGGAAGGGAAACTGGAAACAGAAAACGGAGTAACTTGACCAAATAGGGTTTTTCTTTATCGTATATAGATACTGACACCAAATTGCACCTCCAAGTAGAAGCCTGCATGACTTGTGCTTAAATAGCAATCTAGTTAAATTGGGAACTGTTATGAAATTATAAATTTAATTTTCTTAAACAACACGTTATCAAAGTTTGATTCTCTATATTTAAAATGGCATTTACTGAAAAAAAGCTAACATGTTATTTATGCCTTCAAATTCATGCTGTAATTATATACTTGTCTGATAACTACAAGAGATTGATACTTCCAAGAGATTGTACCCCAAAGCACTTTTGGTCAGATCTTGACAGTTGTGATATACTTATCGCAGATAATGGAGATTCCAAATCTTACATCGGGTTGTACTGAATTTATTGAGTCCGCACAGCAAATTTTGGAGGAGAGAAAGCTTAATCAGGCATTACTTGCCAATCACAGTACTTTGCTTGACCTGCTTGAAATTCCACAGCTAATGGACACGTATGTGCTTGATTCCTAAATAATATTTTCCTAAGATTTCAAATAGCTGTCCCGAATTCAAGTTGATTATGTTTCATTTCTTTCTTAGAGAAAGACGATCAAATAATTCCCAATCTATTAAAATGCTAAATGAGGTCTCATTGCTCATAGTTTGAGTCTTTGCAAATTCTCATGATTTTGCTTTTTATGATGCTTAGGAATAATCATGGACTGTAAATTTCTGCAAGTGCATTTTTTGCATCTCAGTGTTTTCATTGTTGGATACAACATACTGTTCCATCAAGGTGCCTTCTTCAGCATATGGGGATTTTTTAAGGGAAAAAAATATTGTCATAGGATTTAAGGTTTTGGATCTTGCCTATGTTACTAATTTGTATGGATTTTATTGTTTTACATTTTTTATTTTTTCCTTTTCTTTTTTCTTTATTGTTTCCATCAGAATATTCACTGAAACTTGACATTAATTTGGATAAACTGGTAGTCCAGTATAAGATTGGTTTTATGATTGTTATGCAATGGCTAAGTGCATCCATTAACCAGAGGAGGCTAATTTGAAAACAAGTCTAGTTGTGATTGTTGAAATAGCTTTTATTCTTGTGTTGCTCTCAAGAGTAAGAAAAGATAAATGGTGACTATTGTCCCTCCCAATGTTGGAGATTTAAACTTACATGGCAAATCCAAGATAACTGGTTCAAGGTTCTGCTGATTGCTGTTTATGAATTTGCCTTCATTCTTATTTTTCCGGTTCACCTGCTATTGAATCTTTTAATCAATGCTCATTGTTGTTTTGGAAGAAATATAGCTATATAAAGTTTGATAATAATGGCATTAGTTGATGGTTGGTAGCCTTT
The DNA here is from genome assembly GCA_006176705.1 of Cocos nucifera. Lineage (NCBI taxonomy): Eukaryota > Viridiplantae > Streptophyta > Magnoliopsida > Arecales > Arecaceae > Cocos > Cocos nucifera. Next base: position 3,198,868 of record QRFJ01000030.1, read on the forward strand.
TGAGTAAATTTAATTCCTTAAGTAAGAGATGGTACCATGTGAGAGACCAAGAGAATACTTTTTTTCTCTTTATTTTAAGTAAGCTGATGGCTTTGTTTATTCTCATGTCATGCCATGATCTTAGTACATATACTTCCATGATGCTTATCTGCATTTCCCATTCTCATGTGCAAAACACATGCTTTAGGACCTGTAGGATTTTACCTTTGGTTGTTCCATTCTTTTGTTTTAGTCTTTATGTGGATATTATTCTCTCTCTTTTTTCTTATTTTAGTTATGAGAAAACATCTTGCTTGCAGAGTTTATTTCTGGCAGATGATTTTCATCACCTATTTACTAGGTTCATTTTGATCTGGATTGGCACAACATATTGTTTATTTAGATTGTTTATTTTCACGTACTTATGAAATTGTTCCGTTTGTTTGTCTAGTTGAACTCTACTTAAAAAAACAATCCAATTTTGCTTCACAGATGTATTAGGAATGGTAATTATGATGAGGCCCTTGATTTAGAAGCTTTTGTTCAAAAGCTGTCAAAGATGCATGCTGAGTAAGTCCTTTTTGCCTATTGAGGCCAAGTGCCTGCATTTTGCATTTTCATCATTAAAACTGTTCCGACCAATATTGTCTTTAGCTATAGATGCCATGATAATAGCTGGCATTTGATACTTGGCATCAAGGTTATCTGTCATTCAGGCACTAGCTATGGAAGTCAGGAAGACAACACAATCTCTACTATCTCAGCTTCTTCAGAAACTTCGATCTAATATTCAGGTAGCCTATATAGCATGTTGAAAGCCTTTTAGAGTCTTCCTCATAGATACCTGCAATAATAAGCTTCTCATATTGTATTCTACTTGAGATTAATGTTTTGAAGGAGTTACTTTGACTCCAAAAGCATTACCTTTTTTTTTTTTTAATGGATGCATATACTGAGCTTTGTTGATGGTGTGCAGTTGCCTGAGTGTCTCCGTATTGTTGCACATTTGCGGCGTATGGGAGTATTCAGTGAGTCTGAATTGCGTTTACAGGTGTGTTCAGTGTTCAATCATATTCATTTTTTGGTTTATCATGTGTCTTCAGTTATTCCTGCAAAACAGGGAAAAGTTCCTTACAAACTAGATTAGAGCTAAAGCATCTTATAGCTAATTAAATTGTACCAATGTTTATGTTCAGCCATACTATTGGAAGTGTGATGTCTTTTTAATGTTCTTGGCTGTCATGTATTATGGGTATCTGATGATTTTCAGAGAGTCAAGAGTGGCAATTATAGGAATTTCATTATCAGGCCTTAAAAGATGTAGACGTACCACCCATACCGAGTAACAGTTTTTTAATATTCTGACTGTGGTTTAATGGTGGGAATAGTTGAATTTAGATTAGGATGATAGCCTACCATCCACAATCACAGGTACTGATAAAAAACTGAAGTAACGATATACTCTATGACAGAACTGCTATGTGATTTTCTGCACATTTAATTGCCTTCCTCTGTTACCAACCATCTCTTTTGTGGGCAGTTCTTAAGATGTAGAGAGGCATGGCTTTCAGGCATTCTTGATGACTTGGACCAGAGGAATGCATATGAATATTTGAAAGGAATGGTAAATTGCCACAGGATGCATCTGTTTGATGTTGTTAATCAATACAGAGCAATATTCAACAATGATAAGTCTGGGAGCGAGGAGATTTATGATGGTGGACTTCTTTTTAGTTGGGCTATGCATCAAATTAAAACTCACCTTAGCACTCTGGAGGTTATGCTTCCCAAGATCACTGATGGTGGATCACTGTCAAATATACTTGATCAGTGCATGGTGAGAATTTTTCTATACCTTTTAAACAGACCACCATTTTCCATGCCACCACATGACTTCTGTACTGCATGAAACACAGTCGTTTATATAATTGTACAACAATGCCTCTAATTGTCAGACATGGAACTAGTTATCATTGCCTTTCCTGTGGACTTAGTGTTGATAGTCAAGTTGTTGTCTTCTCTGCAGTATTGTGCAATGGGTCTTGGCTTGGTTGGATTGGATTTTCGAGGCTTGCTTCCACCACTTTTTGAAGAGTAAATGAACATATACATTTTTCTCCAAACAATTTATTAGATCATTTTTAGTATTTTGCTAGTTTCATTTTAGAACTGACATTCTTTCATCTTCTTCAGTGCAGTTATTAACTTACTCTCTAAGAATATGAACACAGCAATTGAAAATTTTCAGGTATGCTTGCAACTTGACAAAATTTCATTCATGAAGTGTTGTGTTATTCATTGATCATGGTTAATGGTTTTGCTATGTCTTGCCATCAACTAACCAAATGGCAGACCTTTTCCCTTCTCGTCCATTTACCCAAATTCAAGTTCTTATCATTATCAGGGCCTCCTTAGGTCTTTATTACCCATCCTTGTATCTTGGTTGGTCCTCCGCACCTACTTGTGCAATTCCAGCAGTTTGACTAACACATTTTAATCTCCATCCTTTCTGGATTTGTGAATCAAAAATTGGAATCTATTCACCTTTTATATTCATATTGTGCCTAAACTCTCTTTATTAGCCAACATTTTAATCTAGACAAAACTATAGGTGCTTGTTGTAATATCATACTATTCATTTTTTATTCTCAAAGGTATTCAACGATCCAATGAGATTGCAGATGCACTTGTATACTTCACCTACTATGTTGCAATTCTTTTAAACTCTTATTTTTCTCTCCTATTTTGTTCGCAATCCTATTAAATACAATTCATGATCTTCATTTTTTATTAGTATATCCAAAATAGAAAATTTTACCATATCTGGAGCATTTGTTAATTGTTAGCCATCACTTTTAATGGAGGTTCATATTCATTTCCATACCCACTAGAAATGTGTTCTCCATTGTTTATTGGTATCTGTACCCTTATCCCCATGTCTCTTTCCTCAATTCCAATTTAGCACATCTTATTGAGCAACACCATATCATCTGTACTAAGGGGTTGTTTGGTTGGGGGGAGTTAGGGTCTGAAATCGGAATGGGAATGGGTCATTTTCATTCCAATTATTTGGTCGGGAGGAGTTCCATTCCGATTCCAATTCCGGAGGAGAATGGGAATGGCCCAATCTACCTAAAACTCAATCCCTACTCTCTCTTAAGGATTCAAATTTTCATTCCGATTCTGACAAACGCATTGGGAGATTTGGCCATTCTGGTTCCGATTCCCATTTTGGTAACGAACCAAACACCCCCTAAGTGTAATCTCATTTATCACCAAAGTTAGGAAACATAGTGTAAGGTTGAGCTCTTGTGGAGTCTGCCAAATAGAAGCTTGCTTTAGCTATCCTAACTACTAAGTTTTAATGATGGTCAATCTCAATATCTACATTATGCTTTTCATAGATTTATGCAAACAATTACTCTAGCTGAAGCACCTGCCAGCCCCCTTTTTTTCCTTTTTCACCTTCCTAGCAAAATCCTGACCGGATTTTGAATATTACTGTCATTTTTTCTGTATCGTCTATTCAAGTCAACAACTTGAGAGACTGTGAGCATACAACTTCAATCTCCATTTTTCAATATTATAGTTTCTTCTTGACAAATCTTTTAGTTCCTAGAATGGTCATAGTAATTCAGCACAATATGTATCTTTACAAAATTTGTCTCATCATAATTTTGACCTTTGCATTTATTAGATTGTCCTAGATTCACATCGCTGGGTTCCCTTGCCATCTGTTGGCTTTGCAACCAATGGAGTGATTGATGATAGCCATGATGATGTGACTCCACCTTCTGTTCTAATGGAGCATCCACCTATTGCTGTTTTTGTTAATGGTAAGTACGTACTTTCTACATATGATTCTGCTTGGTCTAGAATTGATTATGTTCTCTTGCTATATGTCATGCTTTATGATGGTACTGGACAAATCTAATGGTATCATGTAAATGGTGTGCACTGGCACTGAGCCATCAAGTATCTGAAGTAGTTTGTAGGATCGATTCAGGAGGAAGTGCTCCAGTAATCATTTTTCCTATTGAGTGACATTTTTTTAAAAAAAATAAAGACTATTTTATAGTAGATGCTGTCAGTCTCGGTCTTTGTCTAGATGAAGAAGGTGGAGGATTGATGTTAGGTTGACAGCCAGTTGTATAAAGCATGTCAAAAATTAAAATAAAGCATTAGAATAAGCCCCCAAATAGGTGGGATAAGATCTGATCGTTATGGATTTGGTTATGTAAACTAAAATGGTGACACATTTGAACATTTATATCAAAATAAACTTTACATCCAAACTCATCCTAATCATGCATGCTAGACTTCTTAAACATAGATGGAGAATCTGAAATGGACACACCCATATCAGCTCTCATAACATAAAATCAGATAAGAATACATGGTATGGAGTCAAATCAGATAGTCTAACTCAAAGTAAAATCAGATAAGAATACATAGTATAAGTCAAATCGGGTCAGGGTTGTAGGTCGGGTTCAAAATTGCAACCTTTGATGAACTAGCAGTTTGAAAGAATGGTTGGGCTCTACATTAAGGGAGAACGTAGTGGTTACCATTGTGGTTGAAAGATAGACCGAACATGGTTTTCGGGTGATGGAGAGGCAAGGATGCAGCAGTGAAGGGTAGAGAATAAAATTGTGAACCTTGTGTCAACAGCTGAAATTCATCAAAAAGTAATGTTTGGTGTAGTAATGGCATGGGATGGTTGCATCATCAAGACTTGGGTGTTTAGATGATAAGCAAATAAATTTTGCCCATAAATTTAACTTGGGGACAACAGAGGTATGATGGTGAAAAATAGAGAGATTTAGGTGCGGTAGGGATGGGTAATGAAACGACAACCATGTAGGGTGTTTGGTGACATCTAGATAGGCATCAGACAGTGTTAACAAATAAAGGAAATAATATTGACTTTCTCTTGATCTTTGATTATTTTAATGTGAACATGATGGACATTTACGCCAGATTGTTATATGTTGCTAGCAATAGATATATATATGGTGCTGTATGTAAGAATTAAAATCTTAGAGGTTTTATATCGTATCTGTAATTTTCTAGATCTGAATTAAAGAAAAAACCTTTTTGTTCAAATTTATAGTTTTCATATTCCATCAGTGACCAAGAACATATCAAGTATTGACTATTTTTCTTCGATATTTCTGAAATTAGGAAAATCTGCTTCTCCTTCTGCAATTAATCTAATATTTTTTCAATGTATTCAAGATAGTCTTGATGGAGAACAAATCATATTTATTTAAATTTAAAAACAGTCCATGCGCACATGCAATTGTGAGTTTCATCCCCCTTCCTGCCTCGACCACTAAAGATGTCAGAATTATTCAAAAACCTCTATTTTGAAAATTATGAATTGTAATCAAATTACATACTCATGCGCTTGTTCACTGATCTAGGTTATAACTATGAGCTGATCTTATATGACTGTTATAGGAAAGCAGTTGCTTTTTGATTTCTCGCTATGTTGTCTTCTGGCAGTTATTGTGAAACAAGATGCTATACTTCAATATGTGGTTCACCAAACCAACCCAAATCAAGTGGTTCAAGGTGTGTTGAACCGTATCAGCAACCTATTGGTACAGTTTCAGCGTGGAATCCAAAACACCAAAGAAGAGAGAGAGACAGAGAGAGAGAGAGGAGAGGGAGAGCTGGCGATGGCCGTTGGAGGGCCGGTGAGGCCCCCGAAGAGCCCTTCCCTCTATGCAATTGAAGAAGGGGCAAGTCACCCTTGTTTCCATCGCGAAATTTCAATCTATTTTTTTTCCACAACCTCACAGTGAAGCTGGCAAGTAGTGAAAAAAATCCATTGCCATTTTGCGATGGAAACAAGGGCGACTCACCCTTGTTTCAACCACACGAAAGGGGATGGCTCTTCGGGTGCCTCCTCGGCCCTCCGAGGGCCACCACTGGCCACAGCTGGCTATCCTTCACTGTCTCTCTCCCTCTCTTTTCCTCTCTTTGGTTCACCCTCTCTAGTGCACCACCCCTTTCTCTCTTTTCCTCTCCGGTTCTACCTCTCTTCCACTTTCTTTGCTGCATCGGTTTGGATCCGGTATGGGGGCATATATCAAATTATACCACCATTTGACTAGAATGGGGTCCGGTTTTGGTTTAGCGAACCTTGTTTCTATATTTCCTACCTAGAAATTACCCATACATGACTTACATACGTAGCACAATGTGTAAGTCTTAATTAGGACATGTCAAAAATTTGTTATTTGTGAAACTAATATTAATCACTTGATTCCTTCAAATCCTAATTACTGTCTGTCTAAGCTTATATGCAAGGGAAATCTTATTCATCCATCTTGATGAGCCAACATTGTCATAAATCAATCCATCTGCTCTGGAAGTGAATCCCCTTCAACTTTTTATTCACTTCTTCTAGGGGTCAACAAGAACATGCTGCACATTTAAAAAAAAAAAAAGGAAAAGAGAGTATTTTCTTGAGTTGACAATCAGCATTTATCTGCTGCTACATGATATGGTGGAGTTTCTTCTCATTTCGTCGTCTGTTGGGGTGGTTTAAGGCATTTGTTAACCTTCTGGCCTCAAAATGTCACTCTCTGTAGTGAAAGTTCTGAACACAAAAGTAAATGTGGATGCAAGAGTACTCCTATTAGAGTGTCTTCCAAAGAAAAAACTTGTCTGAAGCTGGATGTGTATCAATCATTTATGTGCAGAGCATCTTGTGGTTTTCTTTGTCAAGATGAAATTGATCTGTAAATTACATGAAATTGATCTGTAATCCTGTAGTTTATCTTGCATGTTTTCTATAATTTAAATTTGATCAACATTTTTTGCTCTTTGGTTTGGAGGTTTCATGCCACTTTTTTTTTCATTTATTTCGTCTTAATGCAGGTGTTTCAGCGGCAATGAATGAATTACGACCTTGTGCCCCAGTGAGTCTAAAGCATGTTCTGGCTCAGGAGGTTGTCAAGGGACTACAGGCTGTTTCTGACTCTCTAGTTAGATACAATGCTATTCGAGTGCTCCATGGGAATGAGTCCACTCTTTTCCATTCACTCTGTCAAGCATTTATCGAGGTTACCTGACCTTTACATTGATTTTAATTTCTCACCTTTACATACTTTTGCCCAGCTCATTTCTCTTTTTTGGGTGTATTGTGTTGGGTGGGGGGGGGGGGGGGGGGGGGGGCGCGATGGGACTATCTATAGGTTGCCTATCCTTATTGTGCAACTTGCTTCGGTCGCTGCTATCCTAATGGAGCAACCTTGGTCATAGAATGTAGGAGCATGTTTGATGGTGTCAGCCAACTATTGATGATCTCCCCTGTTAAAGCACTTGAAAACTCCATAGAGAATACAGAAGTGAAGCAAACAACCGAAAATGGTGGTGCTTTGGTGGTTGATAATGGAAGTCCAGCCAATGGGCAAGCCTCTAGTGTTGCTAATACAGATCAAAATGACACAGGGTCAGTGCAGGCAGAAACGCAAAGTGGTGTATAGTTGTTCCTGCTTGATCTGCTAATATCTGCATGGAGCTGTGAAGTTTTCAATCATGTTCTTTTGCCTGTCTTTCCCTTTGCATTGGATATCTTCAAAGGGGATTGAGGTATACCATCAGAGATTAATGTGGCATTTTTGCCGAACTCAGTTTTGTATTCTTTTTGATGATAGATATCGACAAGGTGAGTGCTATCTGGTCATCAGCATTACGAATCTGGCCTCAAAAGAGTTTTATTATCAATGCAATGCATCCACAGACTCGCCATCACAATAGTTCAGGATTATACAGGCATTGTTTGGTTATCAATTTGTCAGTTATTACATATAATTGCTAGCTTTGTCCAGCATACTTGAGCAGTGCATTGTGATCTTATTTTATAGCAATGTATAATTCCGAGTGATACGTCAAACGAAATTCATAGTGCATCATAAAATTTCTCTGTAATAATTTGATTGTTGATCAAATGTCAACAAAACGAGGATGTAATAGGGAAGGATGGAGACTGATGAGTAAACTAGAAAATCAGAAGGAAGCACTATTGGATTCAATAGATAAAATGCAGTACATCACGCCAACCTTTTCGGCTTCTTGTACGGCTGTGAACCGTGGTTTTCTGAGGACTGAAATTATTTTAACCCCAGACCATGCTCACGGAGCATCGTGTTTTCAGCCTTCGGTAACCACTGCTGCTAGGACTAGTCTTTCCTAATGTTCTCCGTTTAGGTGCTGATGCTATGTCTAGCGTGGGTGGGGTTATGTCGTATTTCGTTGGTAATTTTTAACATTTTTTTTTTGTCATGAGCTAGCCCGTGCTATGGTTGCTTCGGAGCTATAATTACCGGCCACCATGCTCCTGATCCGCAGAGCCAGAATTGTTCTTCGAACAGTCAGCTGGAATCGACGCGAGAGGAACCGCGTCGGAATTGCTGCTCCAGATTTGATGAGACAACCTTCACGCGCGCAACTCCTTGGTGATAAGCTGCTCGAGATTGGCGAGGCAAGAAGTGTTTGTTTAGAAATTAGTACGGTCTGGACGTTGGGAGCTGGATGTGGACCCAAAATTAATTTAGAGGAAGCTGCTTGTGCGGGCAAAAGGGACGTAGACAAACCGTGTTCATGTAGCAGGCGTCGTCGTACCGTGTCCATCTCTGGTTACGCCTCAAAATTATGAACCAACCAATGCATATCCTCCAGTTCTGGTTACCTCTCTTCCAGTTCACGTTGGCGGTGGTAGAGGAAAGGAGGAGATAGGAGGAGGTTCCCTCTCTTCCTTTCTCTCTCCTTCTCTCCGTTGCTTCCATCCCGCATTCATGTCAGGGTTTGAAATGCACGTGATGACGCTTCACCGATCGATGGTGACAATAACCAGCCCGTTGACAACGGTGGCCATCAACAAGGACGAGAATAGCCAGCCAGCAGGCGAGCCATCGACCACCACCACGTCAACAAGCATGCATACCATCCTTCTCATTCCCATCAAGTGCAAGAACGTCCAGCGCCGTTGGCGCCTCTCCCTCATATCTGCTCATTGTTCAGAACACAAAACTATGCATACATGCTTCTAATAAAAAGTCATGAACGAACATGCATGGATATTGTAAAAAAAGAAAATCAGAGAGCTTGAAATAACATGCAGTCCTATGCATGATTAACATTTAATATGTGTCCGATTGTTTCACTTCCTCTTCTTTCTTTTTTTTTAAAAAAAATAAAAATGGGGTTGGTCCCACTCAATTCACTTCATATGCCTCAATGTTTGATTTAATGTTTGACGAGGAAAAACTTTGTTAAGAAACAATTTGGATTCAGCACATACAATTGATTCTAATACGTGCTTCACTTGAGCAGAAAAAATTGCTTGTTACCTCCAAAAAAAATCACTTGGTTATGAGTAATACCAGACAAAACTGTTCGAATTTAATTTCCATACTCGTTCTTGTCCAAAGAATCCAATTTATGTTTCATGTTTCGTTATTCCTTGCTTTACTTTTTCAGTATACAAACTTAGCCAATAACTGACATTCTAGATACTACATAGCGCTTTGAAAGCCAAAACATCAAATAAAACTGGCACAAATTTATTTCAGATTAGAGTTAACTTTCAGACTAATTGAGTATGTTAGGCATGAGATGAATGTATTGAGAAACAATTAACAAAACAATGTTAGTACCTTGATTTGGCTAAGTAGAACCTAAGATGTTTTTCTTGATTTCACTAGGTATAACATATACATTTCGACTCCTATCAATGGACCGGTAGGGGTCGGTAAAAATCCGCATACGGACATGAATGAATCACTTAAAACAATGTAAAAGAACGGGAAGAAAAGAAAAAGAAACATCACCAGCAGCAGCAGTCTCACAAAGATTACTATTTCTTGTCTTCAGGTGCAGATGAAGGAAGTGGTCTTGGAAGATCGATGTCTGAAAGGCAATCATGGATCATATCACTGCCAACAATATCCACAACATTGTTGTGGTAACTCCAACAGAAATGCATTCACAAAGCAAGTTTCTCTCTCATATGCTTGTGCGAGATCTACCGTGCTCTGAAACTCTGAATGCAAGTAGCAAATGTTGTTGCACCGTGCAGGAAATTCAGAAATCCTGATGTGCCTGCCAACTTAATTAAATCAAATCCTCCACCCTCACATCACACTGTCCAGTCCATATGCCACTAATCGTTACTCTCGTGTTTGACATGATGGTGTTTCATCATATTGTCAAGATGAAATGGTTAGATGCTGCGTATGTTCATTTTGTTCATAGTGCAGAGGAATGGTTTCAAAATGTTGGAGATTGTTTTCGTAATTTGGCGTTGAATATAAATAAAATCTGCATGCAAGAGGAGACGGGTGTTTCTGCAAGATTTTTTGGATGAAAGATTTTTCTTTTTCCCCCTCTGAGCATTATATTCTCTTGCTAATTGTTGTTGATTTCTCAAATTCATGAATCTTTTTTCTTGGAGATTTGATGCAAGAACCAGATAGAGAGACCGCGACCAATGTGCACTTTCTTGACATGGGAAGTTATAATATATACTATTTTGACTTCAATCTCTCTTTTTCGATTTAAAAAAAAAAATCTCTCTAATCCAAGTACTAAACAAGATTTATGATAAACCTAGAATGAAATAGAGTTATATATGCGTATCATTTATTTGATACCCTTTACTTAAAAATGAATCGTTTCTTAGAACGCAAACTACCTTTGAAATGTATGAGAATTGGAGAACAGAAATCAGATGGCAAGTCATAAGATTTTGACTTCAATCTATTCATCTCAGGCCATTAATGACCATTATGACGTAAAAAGCTTAGTTTCATTTTGCCTTCAATTCACTTAACGCTAGACTCAAACCTTTCCAGCTAATAAAATATGGAGCTAGGATATAACTCTAGTAGTTTCAAAGCTAAACTTCATTTTGCCCTTTTAACCCGTGCATGCTCGGCACTTTAGTAGAATATAACTGAAACAACGGTTCAAAGCTATCACTCTTTTTGATCTGTCCAGTAACAACCCAATGCAGCCTCTCCATTTCTCAAGCAATCAGGGAAAAAGCATTAGAGAAAAGACATTGTTCAAGATGATTCCAAGGAATATGCACTGCATAAATGATTCACTAGCATGTAACCCACGCTTTGCGGTGGGGTTTAGCTGAAATCAAAGAAAAAATTCAAAACATTTTATCAATATATAAAATTTTCTTATTAACTAATAAATTTATATTCATATTAATCTTCATCTTTCATAACCTTTTTTTTTTTCAAATTAGAAATATGAATATCAAAAAATTTTATTATAAACCAAACATAATTTGAAGCATGTAAGTGCCATTAAGAATCATTTTAATAACAACTACTAGCATACCAATCAGTTGCCTATCGAACTAGTTTCCTAAAAATTATAAAGATATCGATTTCATCTTCAACAGTATTATTTAAATTATACCCAGAGATAATAGATATATTAAATTAATTTTTTATAAAAAATAATGTACTCATTTTTAATAAATAAAGTATAGCATAAAAATTTATATTACAATTTTAGGGGGCTGATCATTTTCACTGCATTTATTGCACCAAAAACTTTCATAATAAACCTATGCTACAGCCTTACTTATGAAACCTATGCTACAGCCTTACAAGTTGCAACTACTACTACCTTTATACCACCAAATATAGAACGTATCAATTGATTTTAAACCTAGCATGTGAATTTCACCCCTAAAAATAAATAAATAATTTATGATTTTTTGTATGAGCAAGTTATTGGACATAATGAATTATTATTATGCACCTGAAATATTATCAGCCTAATCATAAACTGACCCCTAATTGAACCAACAATATATCCAACCCCAATTCCAAAAAAAATAAGCAAATTCCATATTTTAATCCAAGCTTGGTCATTGATTTTTCGAGCCCAATATATAGGATAGCATTAAAATCAATTTGACCCAACATATCTCGAGTAGACTCGAGACCATAAATAAATTATTTATTATTAAATTTTAAGAGGTATTTAATTTGATACTAGAATCAGAATCAAAATAGGACTCTCGTCAACTAAATAGTTGGAATGAAAGTCATTAATTTTCATTTCCATTCCAGCCCCAACTTCCCCCAACCACACCCTCTTAAAATCAACCAGCAAATATAATCCATAATTTTAAATTTATTTTTTAATTATCAATTAAATATGTGTGTATCATAATTTCATACAATCAGAACTATCAATTTTATTTATGCTAATCTTTCGATATTTTTTGAATCACATATAATAAATTTAATATTTCTATATATTTCAATATATGATCCTAAAATTAATCTTAGAAAACCTCAAAAAAAAATCTTTTTTATGAATTATTATTATCCAATTAATACAATCAACTTTAGTTTTTCAATCTTACAATATTTTTTAATCTAATATAATAAATTCAAATATTTTACATGTTTGAACATAAATTTTAAAAATTTATTTTAAAAAAATAATAAAAAATCATGTTAAAATACAATACATGGGCCCAAAAATATAATAAGCCAACCCACATCCAAAAATATAATGGGCTTAAGGGTGGCGGATGGACGAGCTTCTTTGGATACTTGATCAATCACAAATCTTAATGAAACCCATTTAACAATATTCTACAAAGTTTGGGATCCATTTAGGATATAAAATTAAAATCTATTTGAATTTGAAATGGATTTAAAATTTGTCCCTCGAATACATACTATCTGAACCCCATGTGCATATATGTGTGTGCAAGCACGCATATGTATGTGTGTGTGTGTATTGACGAGAAGAAAATTGAGGATAAAGAAATTGAATAGTTAAATTTTGATTTCATGGATTATTCCCCTTAGTATCATCATGCACAGAAGGAGGGAGGTGTAAGAGATGAAAATCTCACATACGGTTCTGAAATGGAGATTCTTTGAATGCAAAAAACTCATTTTTACTACAAGCTTTTAATGATATGGCCATAATCTATCATTATGTATAACTAGGTCCCCTATAGAAAGAAGGAAAAAAGATCAAATTAACTAGTAAATATTAGAAAAAAATGAATCTACATATGCATCATTCCAAGCAAGAATTTTGATTAAAGTCTTTACCTTTAGAGAAAAGGGTGCCTGCCCTTACTTTAAAACTACAGGCACGCACCCTCGAGCACCAATAGCGTAGGACGACTGGGCCATTCTAGCCTCTCTGAATTAGTTAAGGCGACAACTCAAAGTAAATATTAAGGAAAGGAAAGCGAGGTGAAGAGGGGGCAGCCCTCGGCCTGATCATTCAATGCACTCCACCAGACAGGCATGATTCAGTAGCCAAAGCAAGTTGTGTATTTGATATGAGCAATCTGCCCTTTCCCTTATTCAAAAAAAAAATAAGCAATTATGTAGGCACATACCCGATTGAGACTCCTGAGAATGAAAAACACAGAAAATCTGGGGAAAACACTGGGAAAATTAATGAAAATAATAGAAAGATGAAAAAATTAAAAAATAAGACCTTTTCTCATAAATTGATATATTTTTATTCTTTTCCCTTGTAGTTTTAAGAGCTTAATCTTGGCGACAGAATCCTTTGGTTATAAAATTTTCATCTCATGATAATTAAATGCTCTGTACCCTCCTATAAGGAAAAAACGAGAACAATCACATCCATTAATATGGCCATTGTAAACTTTTTTTTTTTTGTTTTCTTTTTTCTTTTTTTTAATAACTGTACAAGGAGAAGTTCAGAACCCTCTAAATAGGCATCGCATGACGCCAAGAGGGGGCACTGAACTCCCCTTTAGTTGTGAATGGATTGGCACCTCAAATATCACAAGCTCATGGGAAAGTGACTGCATTCGTACAAGACCTGTGGTATGCCAGAGATAAAAATGCAATAAATCTTCCAAGCATACACCTTAAAAGATATACCAAGGCTCAAAAAGTGTCAACGGACAGCAAATTCCTGTACAGTTGGTAATGCAGCCCAGATCGAAGTTCCTCTGTCAACAAGGATAAATTAGAAATATTAAATGAGAGATTTACTGGCATGCATTCGACTTCAATCACCAAAGAACAGATGGTCTAACTCCACACAGCTTTTTCACAAGCATGCATTAGGCCCTTAAAGGTTTATAATCATACAGTATGTAATCATCATACCAAGGAAATAAATTCAAATATAAATTGTACTAAATTACGTTCACTGAGCAAGTTAAAGCTAGTAGATGGCCATCAACCAAAATGCGCGTCACAATGGACGACTTGTATCCCCTGATTCCAACAGTACGAGAAAAAAATTCAAATGAGATCACAATGTAAATACACGCTTAAGCTCTACCACCGGATCTTTCCAAAAAGGACTTCCCTCCGATCAACCAAGGCTCTCAAGAACATTTATGCATGTTCTTTTTGACAATGTGCATGTAATAACGATGGAAACAAATGTGGTTTGTCAAATCCCTCAGTTTAAAAAGATACGTTTAGACATTTTGTATTTACATACTGTGGGAGACAAAAACAATGTCCTCATGGACATTTGCATGAAATACGAAATAATAACGCAATTTCTCATTATCAATCATTTTTCTCCATCTTGGATCTAATATATTTGACAAGACATGCAATTGAATCAGTACGATGGTAGAAAAGTAAGTAGGTACTATTGCACTTATCATGATTGTCACATGTTGAGCAATTAGAAACTTTCTAGGACAAAAGTAAAGCAGAAAATGTTCAATAGACTGCTGAGCAATAGAGAGTATGAGAATAAGATGAGAATTAGAAAAGATGTAAATACCTAAGGTCAGGAAGATGTGGTGAAGAACTGGCTCAAAATATACAAGCATGTTCAAAAAGGATAATTTATGACCAAAGACCAAAGTAAGTAGCTCAGATTTGTGTCTAAAGGTTGGGAAAAGTAGGCCTAAGCTAACACAGATGAATGCTTTCAAAAAGATTAAAAACCTATAATTAGTGAAAACTCTCTTCCAATAGGAATGAATACAACGGCATGCATAAAACAAACATCAAATACTGGGAACACAGTAATGCCTACAATTCTGGTTATATGGTCGTGCAAGTACAGTCACCTGCCCAATTAACTGTTTCCATCAAAACTCCATCTTTAAATGAATTAACTGTCAAGTTAATGTATCTACAATTAAAATATCAATGAATCTGCTAACCACTTGTCAGGATTTTCTCATGTCCAATTATTTCAAAGGTAAGGTCTGTCTAAAGACATAAAAAAATTGCATCAATCAACTCACAAGTCAAGCAGCAAAAACATACAGCAAGTTCAGTTCTGAATTTTTGAACATGAGATGCATTATCTCAACTTGTTTGCCAGTTCTCATGAATTGATAAATATCTAAATGTAGACCTTGGCTATTTTTGTGCATCTATTTATGGAGGTTCTGACAGAACTATAACACCAGGTATTATATCCTTGGTGAACTTCAAGAAATCCTCATGTCTGCTTGCATATACATAATCCAACAAACAATTCAAAATGAGAAAGAAGATAAAAAATGAGACCATCATCATAAACCCCACCTGGTTAAACAACTAGGTGATAGATTTGCCAGCCCACTCCCGTTCTCGTCGCTTAAGCTTTGCTTGCATCCTGTTAAATTTTTCTTTACCTTTCTCTAGAAGAGGATCAACCACTACATATTCATTTGGATCATCTTTCCTTGCCATATTATCCTGTGAGCAGTTTGCAAACTTGGTACATTGGATATATTTAAAAAAAAAACAAACAAACAAGAACAAGACAAACAGGAGGAGGAGAAGGGTCAATAAAATGGGAGATGAGAAGAAAGGTATAAGTACCTTTTCAGAAGGCTCAGGTATGAACTTCAACTTGGTTGTCATCCATCCCGACTCGTCTTCCTTGTCATTGCCCCTAGAATCACTACTGCTAGGTCCAGAGAGCTTGGCAGAGACAGCCTTTTTGAACCTCTCCAGCTTCGCTAGTGTCTGGTATGAAGAATTTCTCCGAATAAGTCAAACCAAACCAAAGAAAGAAAAGTGATGCATGCACTTTTAACTTGTAAAATAAGCCTATTAGTATTAAGAAAGAGATATGCTTCTGACTTTTAAGAATGATAAGATATTTGACAAAATTTTGTGAGAACATACTGGCAAGAGGAGGCAAGAACGTCAAACCATAAAATACCTTATTCATTATCCCAAATGCAGAGATGGTATGACATTTTCATTAAATCAAATGTCTTTGTAACCTAATAAAATAAACAATGGATCTTCTTCATTGAATCATAGAACATATTAAAAGAAACTAATATGATATCAGGAAAGTTCACACATACATCTTCTTCACGACCCTGGAGCCTACGCTTCTTCTGTTTCTGCATCTGTCTTTCTTGCTCAGCATGACCAAGTAGCTGTAAGTCAACATCTGCTTTGGCCATTCGTTCAGCCCTAGCTTCTGACCCGATGCCCTTTTTCTTTATAGATAGTTTTTCAACCTTTGTAATTTGGCCCTCAGTATCATCAGCATTGTTCCTGCATGGTATTAATTAGAGCAAACCGGGGAATCATCCATGATGATTAGCTCTATATGTGGGAGAACCCCAATAATATACAGAAAAAGCACAATATATTTGGTTCATCACAAATTATTTGTTTCAACTTTCAATCTAATTTCCCAACCATATTAATCTACTGGTTATTATTCAATTTTTAGCATACTTTTCTTGCTCAGCACAAAAAAGGAAGCCAAGTACTGGCCTGCTATCCTTATCCAGCATAAAAAGGAAACCAATAGGATAGCCTTTTTAAACAATGGAACGAGTATGATAAAGCAGCTTTAACCAATGTCTAGGCATAAAAAAAAAAAAAAATGATATGAAGTGCACATGCAGTCCCAAGAATAAGACAAGATTTTCTTCTAGTGATGATGCCTTCCAAAAAAATAATAACCACAAATCTTGCACAAAAAATATGAGCAATGAAAAAATAAATGCTTCAAGTAAACTTAAGGAAACAAGACAGATCACATTTTGTGTCGTTATTTACTTACTACTTATTTTAACACCTACAACCTTAATAAAGCTATAAAATATTAATAGCCTACTTCCAGTGTAATTGTGGTGGTTAAAAATCCAAACAGATAAAGATTGAGAACATGTCATGGTGCATTGAGGGGTGCAACATGGGCTTTTTCTTAGATTTAATTATAGGTGTCAATTTCTTGTTTTTTATTTGTTTCCAGTTAGTTTAGTTTTTAGTAGTACTTTAAAATCAAAGGTTGTGATTACAAGATCTCATATTTTAATTGTTAGCTTGATGAGACCAATTTACTGTAGCAATACTGTTCATTATATTGTTCAAGCTACAGTAGCAGTGAACGGTAACCATGCCTTGTTCGGGGCAGTTTTGGGACTTTAAAATAGAGTCAAATGAGGTTTATTTTTAAGGGATTCTTAGGTTTGATGTAATCAGAGTTTATGCAGATTATGCATGGAAGAATGGACTTTACTCTTGTGGTGTGATTCTGTATCAGAGATGTGAGGCCTTCAAACCCTAGGTGTGATTCCTAGTGAATCCAGTATTGTCCTTCCTCTCCTTTTCCTACTTACTGTCTTCAGTTTTGCTTCTGTTCTTTATTTTTTGTACCTGGTTATTCTACTGTTGCTGCTGTAAACTAATCTGCAGCAGAACCATACTAGACCCTTATAGCATGTGGACCTAATGCAAAATTATTCCCCGGCCATTGTGCCATTATAGCCAGGTGGGGGAGGCATACAATCACCTGTCAGGGTCTATTTTCAGGTCAGATCAGGGCTATGTCCGAGCATACATTGTTCTGGCATTGCAACAAGCCTAACAGCCTTCCATCACAATCGGTGGTTGAACCCTGCAAACCCTCACCTTGCTGCCCCTAAACCACTAGTTCCTCAGATCTGTAGTACCGCAGAATTAAATCTGATGTTACCATCTTTGTTATTTCTCCTTAAATCTATCCCTTAAAATCCACCAACAGACCCCTCTTTCTAGCCAAACCCACAGCTGATTGCTTTGCTGTATTTAAAACCCTAAACTTACTACTAAGCTGGAATCCCAGCAGCTGATAGGTTTAAGCCTTGCTTCCCTAGACCCTGTAGACCCCTACAGTGCATAATGTCCTACATCACAAACTCACTGTTAAAAAGGCAAATTCTCCCTCAGCCCCTAGAAGCAACAACTGAAGCATTTGACAAGTATCCAATATTCTGGCATCCATCCAACTTCCATTCTTTAAGGTGGACATGTAACTCCAGGTAGCATGTATCAGAAATATGCTAAAGGTTCTTAGGGTTAAAAGGAATTAAAAAGAAAAAGAAAATGAAAATGAAAATGCAAATCAACAGGATGAGTCTCTCAGATGCAAGTAATAGGAGCAGTGCAGAACATGGCTAAAAGATCAAGCCAGGATTGATTTGCACAGGTCAATCACCTAGATTTCTCTGACAAACGTGGAAGGCTTTAGAATGGTTTGAACTTCAAAGGACCAGACAAGATCAAATGGACCAACTAATGAATCTTTGCTGAAACTCACATAATGTAGTTTAATAAATTTAGGAAAGAAAATTCCTGTTAGATGTTTCAAGATCATGAACAGGTTGAGAATGGAGATATCACCTAGCAATGGATGTAATGTTCATAACAAACAGCATGTAGAAAAAACACCATTCAGATATTTGAATGTGACAAGATGGTCTAGTGGCTATTCCATAAGCATCATAAGTTCATAACTATTCACAACAAGGATTTTTTACATTAATCTCATGGGATAACATAGGGCACAGATCCAGAGATACTAATAAGAAACTATGGTGACTCAAATTCATGTATTTCGACAATTTTTCAAGCAGCAAAGGGAGAATGAAATCTCATATTCTATGTAAACAACAAGACCATCAATGGGTAAAGAGAAAACTTGATAGAACAGTAATAATAGGGTCACCAACATAAAGCAGAAAAACTTAATGTGAAAAACCAAAAAGCACACTCCCATGCTTTTACCATGGAACTTGACCTGCGACAAATGCAGTTAATGTAGTGAATAAATATTCATTAGTGAAGCACAACATCTCAACAGACAGGCACAGATGTATATATGGTAGGTGGTCCATGACAATATGTTCCATTCAATAAATACTACTTATAGGATTACCAGCATGATAAACAAAGGTGCATTGTGTACATCCATATGCACCAGCACAGTATCAAATTCCAAGTATACAAAATAGCAGATGGGTAAACACAAGTCAAAATAAACATACTGACATTAAATTTCCTATGATTAGTCTGTAAGTTTGATTTCTTAAGATGGTTTAATACAATTTTCAGATTACTCATCAGCAAAATGTGTAAATTGCCATAAAGGCAAAATCAAATGTCCAGTTTGAGCATTCCAAACACATCTATCATTAAAAATAAACATGTTAGAAGCATAGATATTGCTAGCATATCTAGCATGCCTTTGTGTGACTTGTGAACGTGTTTCTTATTTCTCCTTCCAAGGCAGACCAGATGTCAGCATGACACAATGTAGCATAATAACCCATCAGGGACCAACATAAACACTACAAGAAGATGCTTACATCCTTGATGTCTCACACACCAGCTACATTAAAGAAAGAAACTGGAAAAGATTTATGAAAGTTCACAGATTTTGTACATGATCAAGTTTTTTAAAGAAATATTGTTTAAATAATTGTGGTGACTCAAACAGGTGTAAGAAATAACAATGAAAACAGAATTATCTAAACATAAGGAGACGAGAACTCAAGAAACAAATCAAAACTTGAAAAACATAGAATAAGAAAAACTTAAGATATCAACACATAGCTTGATTGGAAGTGATACCTTAAAGGTGATACTTCACGATCCTTCCGAGTAGATATCTCTGCAAAAAATTAGAGCTCAACATATCAGAATCAATCCAGATCAATGTTTATAAACCAAGGCGAACAGGTTGACTCGCCCAACTCATCACCCCCAACCTTTGGCAGTTTGAGACCCACTCTTCCAAGAAACCAGTTTGACCCAAGAACGGGTTGAATTGCCCGACCTGTCACCCACAACCTCTAGCAGGTTGGGTCATCCAGAGACCCACTTTTCCCAAAAATCTATTCAATCTGCTGGGTCAAATGATTGAACCAATCAGTCTGGAATGAGTTGAGGCGGTCGCCATCCACCCCAAGTTAAAAATGCATCTAAAAAAAATGAATGAGGAAAAAAATTAACAGGGGTCCTTTCCCTTTGATTCCTGAGTTTTGGTTCTTGATCCTCCTCTATAGTTCCCCGCCTTTCATTGAAGGCAATGGAAAAGAAGAGTGGTGGTAGGAGGATTTGATGTGGCATGATCCAAAGAGATCTAACAGGATTCCAAGTGGGGAGGCCAGATCGGTGAATTTCAAGACCTAGCAGCCATATCAAATTTGATTCAAGGCCAAGCAACACAAATTGATCAAAGCAGAAGCCTGTGGGGGAATCAAGGCTAGGCAGTAGGGATATGATAGGGATCCAGCAGAGGAGGTGGAGATCTGGCAAAAAAAGTGCCGAGAAGCAAGCTCAGATTGCATGCTTGAACCTTAGAAAGGAGGCAACCTCAGCCTCTGTTTTTTTGTTTTTTGGTGACCGAGGTTGAATAGCAGAGCAACAAAGGGGCATAGATCAATCCGGATATATGAGAACTAAAATGGGAGTTGGATGGTCGAATCACAGGTGAGCCACAGTTGAACCATGGACTGGTGACCAGCATCATAAGAGGTCAATCACGGTCATCATGTTCCAAACACCATCCAGATCTACCGAACCACTCGATCACCTGCCTAACATACAAGATATGCCCGAATTTATGATGGAAACCACATATTTTTAGGCATCATACTTTTCAATACTTAAATATGAAAATTTAAACATACACCACGGTCCAGATGTTGGACTTATGGCAGTTTTTTTTTATGTGCAAAATTTTCATGAAATGGAGTTGCAGGCAGCTGATTCTAAACCAGTGTTCTTAATCCCCATCATGCAACTAAAGGTAATTTTAACCCCAAGCAATTTCCTGATCTTTTTCAGGAATTATAGTCCACTAACAAATTGTAACCCTGACTGGGAGATTACTTACATGTTAGACAACTAGAGTCATATTATGTTTATAAACAAGAATCCAATGGAGGCAAACACCTCAATGGAAATTTTAAGCATAACCAAGGATTTCAATAAGAAGCCAAACCTATGCAACTACTCAAGTTTTTGCAGCACCAACTCTCCTGCTATATCATGTAAGGTTTGAGTGAAAAGGCAGCAAATATATGCATACTTGGTATTAGGGTTTGAGTAGCTGAGCCAGTATTGCCCATTGAATAGGTGAACAAAAATGGGATCAATAATGCAACAAGTTACCATTGTAAAGCATAAATATAGCTATTTCAGACCATGAAAGAAAGAATTTGGATTAGGCTTCAGCATGGCCCAAAAAACTCAAATTTGGTCTGATCAAGCATAGCCGAAAATTTCAAACTTGGTCTGGTCAAGCAAGCATTATCCTAGAAAATTCAAGTTGAAATCAGGCCAAGAGCGGTCCAGCCAAAACAAGTAAATCAGCAGACCTCCAACTTTTTTCTTCTTCAGTATTTTATTGTCTTCCACATTATTCCCTCTTTCTAATGGAGTTTTGTTATCAACTTATCCACTTAAAATGAGATCAAGGCAACATGCTTCTTCTTGTACTCACCTCTATTTAACAAATGTTTGTGTCCTTTACCAAAAATCAGTATTAAAGAAAAATGGTCACGAGAACTAACCGGCTAGTCCATACAAGTATCATATTATCTGTTTTCAATATGTATACATATATAGACATATATATACATATGTATATGTATATATATCTATAAACATATACACATGTATATACATGTGCATATGTATATATTACATATACAGATGTATATACATGTGTGCATGTGTACATACATCAGACACACATACATACACACACACACACAGTTGCATAGGAGAAAAGACTTGTACCAAGAGAAGGGAATTGGCAGAGAATGTATCTTCATCATGTTCCTTGTGTAACAGAATGGAAAGCAACGCGGAAGTGTACAGTACCAGTGGATAACTTTTCACGAGTGCTGATATCTCCCAGCTCCCTGCGCTTTCTCAGAATTTGCAAACGCATCCGTTCATCAAACTTGGCCTCATCATCATCGCTATGATCATAAGTGTCAGGATAATTAGTTTCTGGGTCATTCTTCAAATCACCTTTCTTGGAGCTTAAAGTTTCTCTGACAGATAAATGAATATCCTTTTTCTTTTCTTGTTCTGCTGAAGTCTGCATGTTTAAAAATAATCAATAGTTTCTTGTTTGGCTTTCCTCGGTGCAATAACAGAGAATATAGTAATTTTTCTGATTACAATATATAGTAAGAACCACAATGACAAGTCCATCCATGTTATGTCCAAGAATAACTGACAATCTACAAAGGTAGAAATAGGAATGTGAAATTTCAGCATAGAATAGTTCTAAATCTAGTAAAGTAATTTCTCACCAATTGTTCTTTTTGTGGTTCTTCTTTGAGAAAACAAGGATCATCTAATACATCATGAATACTCTTAATCTTATCCTTTATATCTGTCGCCTCTTTTTCATCCTCTTCTACTTCTTCTCCAAAAGATAGGACATTTAGCTGCCTATTTAATGCAAGTCATATTAGCAGAGATATCTTATAACTAAGTTAGTTATGATGACATAAAATGGTACATGAAGAATGTATGTGCTTCTACGGTCCATAAAATTTAAGCAGGGAGATGCAAAAAGTACATACTTAACAGCTTTCTTCTTCTCTTGTACCTCAACATCAACCTTGCTACGAGACTGAGGCTTCTCAGGCACCTTCCTCAGGACTATATCATCAAATGGATTCCAAAGTACCTAAACAAGTTTCAAAGACAAATATTTTTAACTAAGGGAATTAATATATGACAGACTAATTATCTAAACAATCATAAAGCAAGAAAGTCATGAACTATAAGTACTGGGGTTACAAACTGAATCTACACATGTATGAGTTCTTAGAGTACGAGAAAATCACAATTAGCATCAACTAGAACAAGTAAATTTCACACTATATGTGAACACAATGAATGTAAAATAGGGAACATCCAGAGGTATAGAGTATTATATGGCATACAAGACATGTTCAAAATATCCTTTGATATCATTTTAGGAAAAAAAAAAAAGAACAGGATAAAAATTGCTGGAATGAATTGAAAGATATGCAAAGATATAAAAAGAGTAATTAAAAGGAAGGTTCTTTTACAAGGTTTTCTTGGCAAGATAGGAATAATGATATATTTGCAACAATTCAGAATGAGAATTTTGGAAGAGCATGCACTGATAAGCCAATTCAGTCTACCCACTACTCCCTTCATCCACTCAACTTAGACCTGCTTTTATTTAATGAGCCATTAATATTTAAGATTGGATGTAAGAAGCCCTAAATTTGACTAAGGTCTCCACCTGTGAGTAAGAGCATTTTAGGCTTTCCTCCTTAGTTCGCTCAGCACTCATCGACTACAATGACTAACAAACTCCAATGTAGAACCATGCAGTTCCTCCTCTCCAATCAATCTTTTTCTTGTTGTTTTTTATCTCTTTTTCATTAGCTTACATCCCGGCCTTTCCCCATCAACCTTCCTCAGCATAAGACAATGTCAATCCCAAAGGCAACTTAAGTGCCTCAATATTTTTAATAAGAAGCTAATTCATTGCAAATAATCCATTTTTTTTGCAATTTCTTGGGTAAAATAAAGTTGCATGTTGATTTGCATATATAACAGAGCCAAATCCATAAAGACCTACCTCAACAGAAAGGATCTTTGGAGGTGGATATAAAGGTCGATCATCCTTATCTGTCTCAACATCGCCCAACCGAAGAAGGTTATATATTGAATCCCCAGTGACCTGTAGATATCGGGGTTTCAGCTGGAACTATAAGTTAAATAGTCAGAAAGACATGAAAAAAATAATGGTCATCACCTTTCCAAAAATTGTATTCTTCCGATCAAGCCAATCACATCGATCTAATGTTATAAAAAACTGGCTTCCATTTGAATGTGGTGAGCCGGCATTTGCACATGCAACTAAACCCCTATGGTTAAATCTCAAACGAGAGTGGAATTCATCAGCAAATGTACTTCCATATATGCTTTCGCCACCTATGAGTTGGAAAAAATGTTACATGTCAACCCTCTTGATGATGACCTATCTATATTAATCATAGAGTCTAAATTCCACACTTAGAAACTAATTAAACTAGCGAAACATAAACAAAATAATGTACACTACCTAATAGAATAATAAAGTATGTGCAAAGAACTTCTACAACAGCATTTAAACGCTAGTTAGTCTCCTGGGACTTTCAGCCCACTAATAGAATAATAAAGTATGTGCAAAGAACTTCTACAACAGCATTTAAACGCTAGTTAGTCTCCTGGGACTTTCAGCCCACTTAGAGTGCCATCAAAGGCCTCGATAATTAGATCATTGCTCTCTTTTTATTTTGCAAAAAAATTAAAAAAAGGGTTACATTCTGTGATTAATAAAAGACCATGTTAACATTAGAAAACCAAGAAACAGAAATATAAAGGTTTGCCAGAATATCAAGATAGAATCCCAAAAATAGTCCAAGATCATCACCCAGTAGATCGAAACCCCAATTCATAAATAAAAAGGAACTTGTGATGAAGTCCCACAATTTTAGCAAGCTTCTAAGATAAAGCACGCCTTGTTCCTGACTCTTCTAATATATCGGTGATGCTATTCCCATTGTGAAGCAAAGCAATGTAAAATACCATACCCTAAAAACTCAGTCGTTTCTCATGGCTTTCCTCATTCTCTACTAAATATCATGTCCTAAGTCAAGATTGCTGCAACTGATTCTTGGATCGCCCAAAACGAAGCCTATACTCTTAATTTGCAACAGAGTACTGATCTCGCAAACAGAAAACAAGAAAATAGCTCTTATAGTGTGATAAACTATAACCAAAACAATTCTTGGATTATTTTTGTCCAAGAAGATGGGAAAAAACTAGGAGTGCGCTACATCATGTGTGATTTTCAACGAAGCTTGCAACAACCCTAATTCCCACAGCCCTAATCTCACTGATACAAAACAAGAGAAAAGAAGGGGGGAAGGATCAATTTGGTGTTCGACAAGGAAAAGAGAGCGAGAGAAGGGGAAAGAGGGAAAGGCAAGAAGTGGTACCGGAGCCAGTGCCGCTGGGATCGCCACCCTGGACGATGAAGGATTTGACGACGCGGTGGAAGATAGTGCGGTCGTAGTAGCCCTCGAGGCAGAGCTGGACGAAGTTGCGGACGGCCTTGGGGGCTTCCTTCGGCCACAGCTCCATGTCCAGGGGCCCCATCGTCGTGTTCACCACGACCTTCCCCTTTGTCGGCGGCTCCAATACGTACACCGACGACATCGCCGATGCCCCTCTCCTCTTCACCTTGCCAAACCCACTCTTGCCTCGGATCGCCTCTATGTATATGGTTCGAACTCGGCCGATATAATCACGTCGGTTATCCCGTCTTCTTTCGGCTCAGATTCGAAGCGGCCCGGTTCCGGCATCCGTTTTGGGTCCGGTCCTGTGTCACATCTTGAGAACAAGACCGGAGTGGCGGTTCGATTGGCACATGCTTCTCCTCCACCTCCTCCTCCTCCTCCTTCCCATGCAAGCAAATGATCACACCATTTCAGAACAAAAGTAGTTTAAATAATCGAGATACAAAATATTCTGCAAGACAGATGGGCAGACATCCCTTGGCCTTCAAATTCGATCCTCCGAATGCTCTGCCACAAAAGCAGCAACCTAGTCTACTATGCTATTCATTTTTCGATAGACATACCGGATAAACATCATAGTGGATTGACAAAGGAAAGTTCAAATATCATGGATTAATGGATGAGTCTCCTGCTTCTCCGAGCCATCTTGGATCGAGATAATGACGATAGTAGAATTATTTTCGATGAAGTTCCTCTTTGTACGAAGCTGATCTCGCACAGCAAAGATGATGCCAACCCAAGCAGCATGAAGCTCCACTCTCAAAATCGAGGGCTGATGGAGATGAAACCCTCCAACCACTAGCAGCCAAGCATCGAGGTCATGGATGGATGATGAAACCAGCTCCACCTCTACTCCTCCTGACACTATCATTAAAGTTCATCTTGACACTCCCCGAGGAAGGGGGCTCCTAAGAGATAAATAAAATCCGCTGGGTCGCTGTTGGAGCAACATGGGAGTCCCAATGGTTAAAGGTAGCAAGGGGACTAGTGGTAGCACGAATCAAAGGTACTTCACAGTGAGACAACAAGCTCTCTCTAGCACCTCATGCATAGAAGCCACTTTACCATCGAAGACTAGATAGTTTCTAGAAAGCCATATCTGATAAGCTATATAAATCATCTGACCATTGTAGGAGTGCTCCTCCTCAGTCATACTCTGACAGATCGTGCTCAAGAAGGACTCCAGCCATGGGCCACTACTCGACTCCTATGGATGATACCGGCCTATCTCCAAATCAATCTCATCCTCGGATAGCACAAGATGGCATCCTCGGTTGACT
This sequence comes from Cocos nucifera, assembly GCA_006176705.1. NCBI lineage: Eukaryota > Viridiplantae > Streptophyta > Magnoliopsida > Arecales > Arecaceae > Cocos > Cocos nucifera. Next base: position 3,225,502 of record QRFJ01000030.1, read on the forward strand.
CTTCCTAAAGCCCGCACATCGAACAAGAGATCGAAATGTCCATGCCCTTCCCTCTGAGAAGAGTGCACATCGGTAGGCAATCCTAGGCAAGCTTCCAAAGGAAGAGCCTTACTCTGGAATGGACAACTACTCTCCAAATCCATGCCATCTCAATCCTCCTAATTGTCGTCGGTCTTCCACATCTGGGTCAGGTCACGCAAGGAAAGCTTCGGTCAGCAAGACTGACCCCACACCCTCATGTTTTCGCAAAGATGAATCGGGATCGGAGTGGCAAGAATCTGGTCAGCAAGCAAACCACCAAATAGGCAGTTGACCTCCTGGACTCGCCAACTCCTGCCATGCTTAGTCATCGGGCGCAAACTCGCTCTTGAGCAGCCACCTCACTACTAACAAAGATTGGCCAATGGAAAAAAGGCAATCTCGAGACCAAGCATCAAAAATCACGTCAATTGAGTAGCCATCCCCAATCAACCAACTGACCTCATCCATCATACTGGGCCTATGAGTACAAATCTCCTTTCAAATGGAGCAATCATGAGTTGCCTGGATCGAGAGCCCCTAGCTCCATTCTCCATATTGGGCCCTCATCATACTGCTCCAAAGGCAATCTAGCAGTATGTCTGACGATCAAGACCTTCCTCCTGACCATAAGAGACTAGATCCCTAGACCACCATCCCTCATAGACTGGCAAATCACCTTCCAAGCTGGAAGATGAATCTCATGATGGTCGTGACCAGAGCCCTAGAGAAAGTTTCGAAACCAATTCTCTAGCTCTCTGAGGCAAGAAATCGGCATAATCATGTTTGCCGGGAGATATACCAGGATAGAGCTCAATATTGACCTCATAAGGGCCATCCTGCCCATCAAAGAGAGGGTAGTGGCTTGCCACCCCTCGAGATGCTCTTGGATCCACTACTTCATGGGTTTGCACTCGGCTTTCTGGAGATGCCTTTCTATGATCAGAACACCAAGTTAGATCAACATCCAGGTCTACTCCTAGATTTCAAGCCTCATTCAAACTGCCTGCTTCACCTAGATCCTCGTCAGGGGCTGAAGATAACCAAGGACTTCTGAAGGTTCACCATTTGCCAAATGATTGAAAATATACTCGACAATGGAGGAAAAACGCTCCACATTCCGAGCCAAGACCCGATCGATAAGGAGGCAATTATTTGCAAGATGCGAGAGCAACTGGACACCAGGGGCAGGCCAATAGGACTCTGGCGTCAACCCTCGAACAGCTACCCTCAATGTTTAAGACAAAGGATCAGTGTACAAAATGAATAAGTAGCAGGATAGAGGGCAACATTGGCGAAGTCCAATAAAAGAATGGAAGAACTCTGTCGGGGTGCCATTGATCAGGATGGCAAACCTCGAAGACTCCACGCAATCCATGATCCAACCCATCCACCGCTCCAAAAAGCCTAGCTCCTGAAGAGTCTGACGGAGAAAAGGCCAGCTCATTCAGTCATACACCCGCTCTATATCCAACTTGATCATCATCAGGCTGTAGCGACCGGGGGCATGCTAGAGGTCATGTATAAACTTTTGTGCCAGCAAAACATTATTGATGATGGACCATCCACCAACAAAGGCATCCTACTATAGATTGATCAAATGAGGTATGATCAGCTTTAGATGGCTGACCAAGATTCTAGCATACACCTTATAAATAATGGTGCAAAGGCTGATCAGTCTAAAGTGGCTTGGGAGCGATGTATCAGGCTGCTTCGGGATGAGAGTGATAAATCTTCTTCCACTTCATCGGAATGTCCTTGTACTCAAAAATCAGCTGAATTGCCTCCACCACCTCCTCACAAACAATGGGCCAGTACCTACGGAAGAAAAATGAAGGAAATCCATCAAGCCATGGAGCTTTATCCTCTTCGAAGGACCAAAGAGCCCCACTCACCTCCTCGACTGACATCGGTTGAATTAGGGCAGAATTCTCCTGCTTGGAGATGTAGGTCACCGACTGAGCCCTGAATGGGGTAGTCCTCTCCTAAAGATGCCATCCAATGATCCCCGAAAAACTAAAGAAGCTGCCCATGAATCCCCTCACTATCATCCATGGCCCTGCCATCGCTGTCCTGCAGCTGCCTGATGCGATTGGTGAACCTCCGGATCATAGTAGACTGGTAGAAGAATTTGGTATTCCTATTATCCTTCTGAATCCATTGAATTCTAGACTTTTACCTTCAGAAGGTCTTTTGGCATCTCAACAAAGAGTGTTGCTTCGAGAACTTACCTTAAAGCTCATGCAGTGCCAGCTCGTAGAGTCCCCCCTCTTGATTCTCCCTCAACTGCAACTCCATGCAATTCGTCTTCACTTGCTCGATCCATCTAAAAATATCACCCACCTCACAATGGTTCCATCGAAGAAGCCTACATCTGGCAAGCTCCAACTTCTGAGTCAACCTATATGTCGCATTCGCATGCATAGGCATCCTCCACACCTCCCGAATGAGGTCCCACGACTACAGATAGAGAGTTCAAAACTTTTCAAATCGGAATGGAGCCTTTGAAAGGTCAAGACCGTCCGTGGTGATGAGGATCGGGTAGTGGTCTGAAGAGATCCTCGCCAAGTACTGAACATGATAACCTAAAATTTGATGGGTCTATCCTGAAGAAGCAAGCATCCGATCGATCCTCTTCCAAACCCGAGCCACCCCCTAACGATTATTATACCAAGTGAACTAAGGACTTGCATAGCCTAGGTCGATCAGACCAGCCTCATTGATGAAGTCTCCAAACTCTCTAGACTCAATGCCATCCCCTGCCTGGCTGCCAACTCTTTTCTCATGAGAGCCCACAATGCAATTGAAGTCACCGGCAATGAGGGATGGCAGACCCTGCAACATCAGCCTAGAAATCTTAGCTCAAAGCACCCTCTGCTTCCTATAGTCGGTGCTCGCATAAATATTAGATAGAATCCAGGGTCTGTTAGTCAGCTTCGAGATGATCAGAGCTACCTGCTACTCACATCTGTGGAAAGCATCTACCTTGACCAAGTCTCAATGCTACATCATCAGAATGCCTCTCGACAGGCCCCTAGACTCCACCCCATAGGAGCTCTATGTCCTTGAGATCCACCATCTAGCCTGAGCAAGACTCGTCCTAGACAACCAGGTCTCACTCAGGATACAAACATCAAGACTGTGCTACTAGATTAATCGATCGAAGGTTGATCAAAATGAGGGCTTCCCTGCCCCCTAAGTATTCCAAATCAGTAGTCTCATGGAGAAGGCACGATCAGAGGGGGCCTTCACTAGACCCCTCCCCATCCTAAGCTCCACCTTGAGCCCCATTATCCATCAGATCAAGTGGTGCCACGCTCACTCCCTCCTTCTAGATGGCCTGTCTCAAATTGGCTACAGCATCCTCATGAGAAGGGTCCATACCACTGATCGGCTGTCTTGGACCCCCACCCACGATGTCATCCTAGGTGTCATCCTCCAAGCACAACTCCATCATTTGCACCGATGTCCTTGCCCTGATAGGGATAACTAGCTCCTGGGCTACCCTGCTAGTCTCCAAAGCTGCTTCACCCACCACCTCTAGGGCTCTAGCAGAAAATAGGAAGACCTCGGACTCCCTAGGGCCATATACCAGCTCCCTGCAAGGCTCAGGGAGGCATGGGCCTTCCCTTTGGCCCTGGTCTTCCTTGATAACCTTCACTTAGGGCCATCCAACCCCAACTCCTTTCCACTGGGCTTGAGTGGCGCCCAACCCACATCAAACTCAGAGGGCTAGGCATGCTTGGGCTGGGTTAGGCCCGCTACCCATGGCCCACCCTCCTAGCCTGCACAAGACTCCCGGTTCATAAGGCTCTCCACACTGCGGCCCAAATCCCCACTGCCCAGTAGGCCGAATGGGTTTGCGCCCGGCTCCAGGGCCTCCCCATCCCCTGCACAATCTTGGCACCATCCACACCATTCATCCAAATGGGCGATCTCCATCGAGCAAATTTAGTCAGCTAGATCCAGCCATTAGATCCCACGTCGGGTTGACTCGCTCCGATTCCACTATAGGCCCAGCTGAAATGGGTCAACTCGCAACGGTTTGGCGAGTCAACACCCCCATCTTCTTCCTCCCTTCGTCCGCCGTCTCAGCCCCTGCTTTGCATCGCCAGATAGCCAACAGCCAAGGTCTCAGGTGTGGACCTTCCACTCCCAGCATCCCTTCTGGCTCCTCTGCTCGGACCACATTCTTTGGGTTCAAACCAGCCACTGCAACCCCAGAAGTCCCTCCGGCTCGACACCCCTCCTCTAGTTAGTGGAAGAAGCTACAGCTCAGGTAGACCCCCTCCAAGTTTTCAAAGACAAAACACTGCCAGAAGGGCCCATTCAGCCCTTTAACGAGCACCCCCGACCTCAACGATTGGAAAAGCTCGATCTTCACGAACACCCAAGCAAATCCTAATCGTCTCATCTCCAACGTGCAGTCATCGATGGAGGAGAGAACACCAGTGGGGTGCACAATCTCTCGGATCGTAGACTCATTCTAGTACTTCGTCGGTAAGCACGACAGTCGAACTCAAATTAGTGCCATACTGATCGCACCGTCTGTCGAAAAGAAATTTGGCTACCACAGTTCCAATGCTAGCTGCTGTCCCACTATATTCCACTGACATCGAAAAACAACATCTTGTTTCTTAGCATCTCCGAACCAGAAGAGGAGGAATCCCTTATCTAGTCCATACGTCACCACCAATCCCTTGATTCCGACACGAAGCCAGAAATCTTAGGCCACCAAGTCCCGCACCACTTGCCTTCCCAAACTTTTGGCCACCACTGTTGTGGTTGCCTAAAGCTCTAATCTCTCTCCTTGAGGCCCTCCGTCGAAGCCTCGATAATGTTCGAGAACCACCGCAACAAGTTGCTCACCTCCATCGATGACAGCTCTAGCGAGATCCAAATGGTGCATCCTTGCACTATCCTCCTTTGACTCTATTCTGGCCATTCAACATCCTTTGATCCCTTCTGATACTCTTGCAAGATGGTCGCCATGAACTTTGGCACTGGCACCGATAATCATGCCAAAAAGAGATATAGCGCAAATCTTAAAGCATTATTTAAACGAATAACATAACGGATAAAAAAGCAAATATATATTCTTTGAAGAGATTTTCTCCGCAAGGCATGCCCATCAGAGGCAAATGACATTGCGGACTGGATGATTTTTTTTATTTTTTATTTTTTTTTTGAGGTGTTGGGGATTAACTTTGAATCTACTCCAAGAACTTTCACAGATATTTTGCTTTCAGATTTTTTTTAAATTTTTTTGATGTATTTATATTAGATTAGTACAAATTGCCCTTATTAGCCAAAAAAAAAAGTTTGATCTTGCAATTTCTCAAAGATTATGGGATGATCTTTTGATTTTCATGGATAGACGATGATGGCAATTGGCATCCATGGAAACGTCTGAGAGTGTTAATTAAATAAAATAGAAATATCCATCGAATATCTTGAAATAAAAACACCAGTCGGAGGTTCCTTGCTATTTGCATTAGCGAATACGTGCCAACCGTATGAGCATCCGCAAGTTTCAAGACGGCCTCCAAAATTTAAAACAAGAACACAGCATATTTGTGTGAATACATACATACATGCATATATGGCATTTAAATGTTTATCCAGAAAAGAGAATCTGAAAAGAACGGTAGATGGATATATCATATTTGACGCTTATCAAATAAATTAACAGATCATGGATGGGTTTGCAAATTGTTTACATTAGGTTTCTTTAAGACCATCTAAAATATATTAAGTTACTTAAATTGACAATTAATCATGATAATTTTATATTAAGAATAAAATGACACATTGCTGGAAATATCCATGGAAAGATGATAAGTTTATACTAAAATATAACGACATTTCAGTTAAAGTGTTCAACACTTGAAATTAAGAGTGTTCCATGTAACGCTCGATAATAAGTGCTCAGTGTCCACACTTCTGGTTGACGTTAGTAGGACTCTTGGAAGTCCAATCTCTAGCTGTTTTATGTCCTCTCTTGTAGCGTCCAGGTGTTCGAGAAACACTTCTAGAATCTTTAAAAACGGAGCGTCCAGGTAACGTCTCTTTTTGAACGAGACAGAATGAAACCAAAGAATACCAGAGAAACATCGTCATATATTTTCATGGAGTTCTAGAAGGAATTGATCTTTATTAGGTTGGACCTCTTGTTGCTCATTTTGGACGGCCAAGAGGTAAGGCAGTTTAGTTATAATAATATGCAATAAAAGAGGAAACCTAAATTGCTTTTGCTGCTCAAAAGCAGCCATGTGTTAATACAAATTACAAATACAAAAGCTGATGTTTTCTAGATGAAAAGAGGAAGATGGTATCGGCTCTTCAATAACGTTCACCTACATGAATGGTTTGTTTTAAACCTTTCCTATATTAAATTAGACGAGAACTTCCTATTTGACAAACATGGCTGGGAACTGCCAGGTGTCAGCCCCTATGCTATGTGGAACCATTTGGGACTCCCGCCCATCTAGAAACATCACAATGATTCAGCTTATAGTAATTCTTCGTTTCGAAATCAACAGAAATCCTCCTCACATGGGACTTTTCTTATATCCAAGATTGACAAAATTGGTCTTTAGTGCCTCATAAAAACTCATTGAAAGCTATTGTGATACACATTAGAAGGTGCCAAACAGATAATTTGATAAAATTCATAAAAAAATATTGCCTTCACATCATTGATATATTCTTTTAAGCTCTCCAGGCCATGTACCCCAACAACACTTCAGCCACCAACCCCTGGGAAACGAATACAATACTAGTCAGCCACGAATGTCTTTATGCTTTTACCATCAAACTTGGTCTTCAACGTAATTCATCCTCCAGCACTTCAAAACCTGGAAATTTCAACCTAGTCTACCAGGTTGGACTTGGACTCTGATGGTTGGCAACCTGCATTATCTAGTATTTTAAAACTACAGACAGTTCTTTTAACAACAAAACATCAAAACCTACAATGCCCAATGCATAAGAAAAATGTTTTGTTTCGGCTAACATTGTTATTAGACGTATAAGCTCAAAAACTTTTCAAATGCATAACATGTATGACTGACAAGTCCCTGCCCTGGTTCCCGTATCTGGTGGCCACTAAATACGAATTGAAACATTGCAGGATCCAAGAACCAAAGGATTCCAATAGCAACTTGAGTGAATAATGATCAATGAAATCTTGATACAAAAAGAATAATTATAACACAAATCACTTCAGCATTTTCATGTGAGGAAGCCCCATACAATGCCAATCAACTTTCTCCGTCTCTCTGACCAATCTTAATTTCTTCTAACCAAACAAAATCTAGAGACCTATCTATCAGTCAGTGATGGGCAATCAATCAAATTCCTTTCCATGGCGGACCCACAACCAATTCAAATTAAGCTAAAATTCTGCACCGTTCTGCGACAAACGAAAATTTTTTTTTTCCAGAAATCAGAAGAATGCCGTTCCGGCGAGGCCATGATGCAGCAAATTGTGGGCAATGTTGTCTCTAGCCTGCATCGAACTCGCGGACCGGATGCCGTTCTCCGGCACCATCTCATCATCCACCAACTCAAACCTCTGCGCCGGATCCATCTCCTCGTTCCTAATTTCGCAAATGTTGTGGAGCACGCAGCAGGCCCCGAGCACGACCGGCAAGTCCTGCAATTTGACCTCCGTGCGCCGCTGCAGGCAGCTCCACCGCCCCTTGAGCCTCGCAAACGCCTCCCGCGCAACCCGCTGCACCTCGCCGATCTTCTCGTTGAAGGCGTGCTGCGTCCAGGTGAGGTTCTGGTGGGTGTAGGGGACCAGGACCCAGTCCATGAGAGGGTAGCCGGTGCCGCCGACGACCCAGGAGTTCTTGAGCAGGCCGGCGGAGGCCCGCTTGTAGAGCGCCGACTGCTCGAGCACCTGGTCGTCGGGCATGGAACCGGGCCAGCCTATGCAGACGTCGGTGAAGACGCCGTCGGGGTTGACGACGCCCTGGACGGTGATGGAGTAGGAGGTCTTCTGGTTGCGCTCGGTGTGGCGGCGGTTGAAGTAGGCGGCGACGCTGATCTTGGGGGCGATGATGGGGATGTGGGTGGTGTACATGGAGCCCACCACGTTGGGGATCCCGGAGATGGCCTCGAAACGGGCCTTGATGGCTGCGGTGGCGGCGTCGTCGGGCCACTGGAGGAAGCGGGGCATCAGGACGGTCTTGATGGCGGAGCACACCTCGAGCACGAGCTTGTGGCAGGTGGAGATGCCGAGGCCGAAGCGCTTCGACACCAGGCGCAGCGGCTCGCCGGTGGCCAGCCGCCAGATGCACACCGCCACCCGCTGCCGGACCGGGATCGCCGCCCGGAGCATCGTGTCCTCCTTCGCCACCGCCGAGCCCAGCTCCTCGCAGATCATGTCGAACGTCGCGCGCCCCATCCGGAACGCCTGCCGGAAATCCGCCTCTGGGTAGTCCGGGTGGTTGCACTGGTCCCACCAGTCCCGGGACCGATCCTTCACCCAGAGCCGCCGGTGGTGGTGCTGGACTCCGCCACCACCGCCGGCGGCGTCGGCGGCGGAAGTGGAGGAGCCGCTAGAGACGGCGACGGCGGCGGTGGCGGAGGCGGCGAGGCGGGAATTCTCCGAGCGGAGGGATTCGGAGTCGTCGAGATCCGAGAAGTGGTCCTGGAGGCGGGAGTAGTACTCGAACATGGCCTGGGACTTGCGGCGGTGGTTGGCTTGGAGGAGGGAGAGGTCGCGACGGGCGGCCTCATCGGAGGCCCGCCGGTCAGACTCCTCCTGAGCGTCGAGGACGGCGAGCGACGTCAATAGCCTCGCAATCGTCCTCTTCTTCTTCTTCTTCTTCTTCTTCTTCTCTTCATCCTCCTCCCCACCACCGCCGGCATCGTCGCCTCCACCTTCATCTCCACCGTCTCGTCGTCTCCGCTCCTTCGCCATGTCGGCCGAGGGGGACGAAGAAAGGGGGAAGGAAGCTGGGGCTTCTTGGAAGGAGGAGATGTAAAAGGAGAAGTCGTCTTCAATTGGGGGGAAGAGAAGGGGGTTGGTGGAGTTCGGGGTGGGAGGGGATTTCATAAATCGATCGACGCGTGCGTTTGGTGGCGTTGCAAAAGGAATTGAAAAACTTGGATGGCGAAAGGAGGAAAGAGCAGCTAATCAAAGAGGGGCGGGGGCGATAGGATAATGTGAACGGTGACGGTAATATATATATATATATATACGTCGGGAGAGCGACACCGTGTGAACGCGGTTTGGTGGCGCGTCGCGAGGAAGGAGGCGGACCGGTCGGGGGCCGCCGACTCGCGAGTTCCAGTAAACCGCGGGCCACGCGTTTATGGGGGTGGAGGGAATAGTTTTAGAAAACTACTGCCCGCGATCGAGGCAACTGGTTGATAAAAGGAGTGATGTCAGGTGATGACGTGTAGCATGTGGGATACGTTTGGACAAGGGGATCGAGGAGCACCGGAACAGGTTCCGTGTCCGTGTATACGCGTTAGGCAGCGAAGGGAGGAGGGGAGGTGCGTAGAGTTTTGGTCAAGTTGGGGTTGAGACGGAAGATATGAAGGATGAGAATGTGAGATGGGTCAAAAGAGGGTAACATGTTGTTTCCAGGGCCTCTTTATAAATTATTAGACCAGCGTTTGTTTTTTTTAATCAGGATCTGTTTAGACTTTAGACTTTAGACTTTAGACTTTAGACCAGCGTTTGGCAGCGGTCAGAAGAGAAGATATGGCCGTTGGTCAGGATGGTCTATTATGCAATAATAGTTTTGATATGTTTTATTAATTTTTTTATAATTTGCAATGATTTTTTTTTTCTTTTTCTTGATACAAGTGCATGTGATCGGCTTAAAGTGAACGAATATTTGATCCTGATCCTACAATGTGGATTGAAGAAGTATTTGTCGAGTCCACATGGAGGACTGCTCAATCGAGTAACAGAACTTTCCTGAATAAAGTCTCTTGCCATCCTTAATTTCCATCATTCTCTTTTTTTTTTTTTTTTGCATATTACCTAAGAGCATCATGAATTTTCTCTCTCTCTCTCTCTCTCTCTCTCTCTCTCTCTCTCTCTATATATATATATATATATATATATATATATATATATATATATATTCTAGGTATGTATGTATGTATGTGTAGGATGTAAATTGATAAAAGCAAAAAATCAAGCATTTGTATGTCAAAATACTTATGAATAAAATTAGAGAGAAAAAAACTTATAAGAAATTAGAAGAATATGGGAAGCGTGGATCAAATATGTGCTATGCTCTTCTCTAAGAATATTATGGCCCCTCTAGGAAAGATAGATGGCACCATTCAACTTTCCTTGAACAATAAGAGTGTGTAGAAGAGTTGACCTAATCAACTTTTTCACTTGCCCAAACTTAATACTTTGAAGGTATATAATATGAGAAAAAATAGCGATTGAAATAGTATTTTATTTTTATTTTTTTTAAGAAAAGCATACAAGCAAAATGAAAAAAGAGCCCGCATTATTGCCTTTACATATAGATTATTTAATAGCTAGTTGCTAGCTCGTAAAGATTGCAATAATGTCTTGAAAGGATACTTTGTTGTGTGCTAATAAAACTCCCTCAACATTTAGCATGACCTTAAAAGCCTCTCTCACAATTAACCCAATAAATCCTTCAACAAGAATTAATTTAAACACAAAAATAGACATCTCAATAATATAAAACAAGCCAGAATAATTAAAAACAATAGAGAGACTTTCATGCATATGACCAGATTAGCTCGGCTCGTGATGCAAGCATTATGTGTCATATGTTTTATTAATTTTTTTATAATATATAATGATTTTCTTTCTTTTTTTTCTTAATACAAGTGCATGCGATCAGCGGATATTTGATCCTGATCCTATAATGTGGATTGAAGAAGTATTTGTTGAGTCCAGAATTGCTCCATTGAGTAACAGCACTTTCCTGAATAAGGTCTTCTATCATACTTAATTTTCATTTTTTTTCTTCTTTTTCGCATCTTACCTAAGAGCATCATGGATTCTTTTCTCTCTCTCTATATATACATTTGTATGACAAAATACTTATGAATAAAATTAGAGAGAAAAAACTTATAAGAAATTAGAAGGACAGGGAAATCTGAATCAAATGTGTGCTATGGACTTCTGTTATGGCCCCTACAGGCGAGATAAAAGCATATCGAAGATTTGGCCTGATCAACTTTTCAATTGCCCAAAAGTAATACTTTGAAGGTACATAATATGAGGAAAAATAGCAATCGAAATGGTTAAAAAAATAAAGGCAGGCGAGCAAAGTGAAAAGAGGGCCTGAATTATGGCCTTTATATATAGATTATTTAAGAAATGGCTCCGGTAGCTAGCTGCTAGCTCGAAAAGATTACAATAACATCTTGGGAGGGCACTTTGTTAGTTGCTAATAAAACCCCCTCAACATTTAGCATGACCTTAAAAGCCTCTCTCACAATTAACCCAATAAATCCTTCAACAGGGCTTAATTCAACACAAAAAAAAACCACCAAAATAATATAAAACAAGCTAGAATAATTAAAAGCAAGAGAAAGACTTCCCTGCATACGACCAACCTAGCTCACCTAGTGATGCAATCATCATGTGTCGTAGAACCTAATTATGCCATTGTTTGCCTTGAATGAAGGGTTGCCAATGCTCAATTCGACCCACTCTATGAATAGACTACTCATTATTACATCTAAATGCTTTTTCAACCACGTAGCATGCAAAATTACTTTCATTAGAGACGTTTGATATAAATGCAATCTTTCAAAAATAATAATATATCCGATCTAAAGGTTTTAGAGTGCATAAAAAATAATTTATTTTTTAAAAAATAAACTAAAAATTAAAAGAAAACTATTGCTCCTATATCTCCCAATTTGAGGTCGATCGACGAGGATGGAGGAGCTCGACCATGAGAAATATGAGGCCGAGGACGAACTTGACTAGAGCTTCACCCGTTCACCTACAATAAAGTCTCCATCGGAGTGTTCTCCTGTGAAGATCCTCCAACGCTCAAGTTAGGAGATTAGAGAATAATGAGAAGAGAAAGCATCGAATTGAATGGCATACCTGGAGGGTTTCGGAGTTTCTTTATTTATAGGAGAGGAGTTGAAGTCGTATCCATTTCAAACTCTAACGGCTTTCTAAATTAGTCGTTCTGGATTGATTCGGAAGATTTTTTTTCTTCTTAGAAGACGAGATTACGAAAGATTTTTCTTTATCCGGATTTTTCGATTCGGAGATAACGCAGTTTCAACATAGATGGTTATAAGTCGTTCATTGATGAGCTATGAGCATGTAGCTCGACTGTCGACCTGAATCCGACGAAGATGAGATATGAAGACCTATCTTGTTTTACTATGAAACGATCTTCAGTAGGTCGGTCGAAAATATAGCCGACCTACAGCTAACCGGAGGCGAAGTATTGTATTGTTCCGCTCGGACGATTCATTGGGATAGGTTGGCGGCCGATGCTAAACAGATTGAGGCCACACCAGTCCCATTCCACAACAAAAACTAATTCCTATACAATATCAACCTAAGAGATTTTGTAAGGAGGGAGATGTACCTAAGGGTCTTGCCTTCCCCTAAAACTCCAAAAAAAAGAAAAAGGGCAAAGCTAGCATGCAAGAACTAAACTATTTTATCAAAAAAAAAAAAAAAAAAAAGTATGCAGGAGCTATACTAAAATACTCTAACATAAAAAATTAGCAAAAATATTAGAAAGAAAAAAATGAGAGAAAAAAAGAAAAAGCTCCTATTTTGATACGATGAGCCTTAGGTCGGACCCTTCTCCTACAAGCGTCGAGTCCTCCACACCCTTCAGAAATGCATGAAGGTAGGAACCGTGACCTTCAATGTAGGGAAATTCTAAAGAAGTGTGATTTTGCAAAGGCTCTGAACTCCTTTACGATGTTTATTGATTCCTTAGCAATATATAGGATCCTTGGGGAAGGTCTAGAGCTTCTGTATCCATTGCGACATTAAAAGACAGTGAAAAATTACCTAATACTCATCAAAGTCAAATAAAAATCCAAGTGCAAATCAAGCCTAGGGGGTTGGAGCTCGGGAGAGGTTGGGAGTTTATCAACGGTCTGGTTGGGCATCAGTAGAAAATTAACGGTCCACATCCATAGTTGGTAGATCACTTCCTTCAAGAATCCAGGGACTACTGATGATCTGATGGCTATTACAAGACCAGTAGGTTATTATCGAAGACAAAAACATAAACATACCATTTGTAGGGTAGCGGCGGTGCAATACCACCATTAGTTGACTTCGAGAAGGCCTAGGGTCCCTTTTTCCCTTAAAATCATTGATAGGGTCCTTTTTTTCCCCCATAAAATTGAATGGTTCGTGGGATGCAAGGTTGTGGCAAGGCAGAACCTTTTATTGGAGCGCGGAAGTCTGGACATCATCATTGGCGACACTTTTGATCTCTCTTTGGGTGACAAGAGTTGGATATATGCACGTGCATGCGCGGCTGAGGTAACCCAAAAGCCCATACATCCAAGTAAAAGCAACCAATTTGAGAAACACTAACTACAACTCTACTTGCATTATTATTTTTTACTGTAGAATTAAAATATATTAAACTGGTTAAAAAGGTAAATGCTTTAATGATCGGGCTTTTCTAATAAAAATCAAAATTATCTAATTAATTCAATATTATCTAACCATATGTACTACGAAGACTTTGAGTTGTAATTTCCTGTCGTAATTATTGTTTTCGGATTTCAACAAAGTTTGTTGAGCATGGTTGTCGATCAGCTATTTATTTGTCATTTGGTTCACCAGCTAGATATGATAATGGAGATTAGCATGGTACCAGAAAGGTAAGTGGTTCCGGTGGAACTCAGATTTCTAAGCAAGTTTGAAGTGATCTATGACAAGTATTATATAGGAATAATGTCTGTGGTAATTAAAAATATTAAAAATGCATCACGTGCATGTATGAACTAGTTGGATCGAAGCTAATAGCTTAGTGGCGGACCAATCCAACGGACATGCACAAATAAGGATGAAAAAGAAACAATAGGAAAGAAAGCAATAAAGAGAAGACCCTTTGTGGTTGGATTGATCCGCACCGCTAAGTTGATGAATTTGATCCAACTAATAATTTTATTTTTAGATATGTATTTTTGCTAACTGCCATGAGTAAAATAGATGGTAAACCTCTCCACAACTACCTACTTTCTGTATGGTGGAGAAAAACTCGAGTTTGGTGCTATTTTGGGAAGGTATGCCACGCAGTGGTCTAGAAGCAAAAAGATTTCTTGCTTAAAGCACCAAATTATACCAAGAATGCAAATCATGTTCTTTTATCAATCACTAATTATAGTTAGAAGTCAAATGATTTAGAATCTTCTTGGTTAAGTTGTGAAAATTAGTTTATTTTGAAATTATTTTTTTAAAATCGAGTTTCAGAAAAAATGCTGTAAGAGAAAAGTAGTTTGTATTTGGCAAAATCATTTGATAAGTATTTTTATTATTCAAGAAGCAATTTATATTTGATAAATTTTTCAAAAAAATATTTTTGACTATCAAATTATGAAAAAAAAGCATATATAAATTTACTTTATAATTAATATTATTTAAATAAATAAATAATTTTAAATATTCATTATGATTAATTTTAATTTAATTTTTTATTTTTATTTAATTAAAATAAAAAAATAAAATAATAAAAAAATATTTTAAAATTTTTATCAATATAAATATAATTGAATCAAAGATAATATACATTGAATATTTTAAATAATTTTTATATGATAATATACATGTATCAAAATACATCATTCACTAAATAATGGGAGGGTTGGGTGAAAATAAATAGAAATAGTTATGATAAATAATGATTTTAAGTAAGAATATTTTTATCTTAAAAAAATTAATTTTTTATTTCTGTTTTTAAGAAGAAGCTTCAATTTTCTGCTTTCTCTATGCAGTAGAAAAACTACCTCTGCTATCATTCAAAAGTAGATTATTTTTAAAATAAGCTCGACTAAACATTTTATTTTTTTAAAATAAATATTTTTCTTAAAAAAATATTTTATTTTTTCAAAAGCTTGACTAAACAGATCCTTAGAATACCCAGCTAGAAGCAATGGTTCAAATAACTCGGACATTTGGAAGGAATTCTTAAAAAACTATTAATCTAAAAGTTATGGACGAATAAAGTTCATGGACGGCTCATCTCTGAGTTTGTTTTTGTTCCCACTAGAAATTAGGTCAAACTTAATTCACAAAGTTTGATGTTTAAACAAGTCAAGCCCATGGGATCACCAACCCAAAAGATTGGGCAGAAGTCCACGCCGACCTCGTTTTAAAAAATAGCAAACGGACAAGCTTAAATTTAACGATCTCGATCACATGATTGATTCAAGCCAATATAATTCAAAGCTCCTGGATTCCTTGCAATGTTGATATTAAAAAGAAGAAAAAAGGTATTTTCCAATAGTTCAGGGGATTGGCTTCAATTTTATTTTTGCCACGACAAGGACATCTTTGAGGATGGAATGGATGCTCAAGGGAAAACCATCAGAAAATGTTCACGGTTTGTAACCAATGTTTTGAGAAAGATGTGACTGTTATCATGTTCTACTTTCCCCCATTCTTCATCCGTGCTCCAAAAGCGCTTTCCGTTTTCTTTCTCCTATCAAAGAGAAAAAAGTACTGGCACAGTACGAATGACATCAGAGACGGCTACGGCCATGACCAAAATCTACCGCTCTATTTCCACGGAATTCGCCAACCATTTCTTGTCCTTTACTCCACTTCAATCCACATTCCAATCACCTTATATTATATTAACTTTTAGATGTCACGCCCTAGAGGAAAGTCTCCGATCTCCGTCACCTCCTGATGTGATAATGATACATGTAGAAATTTTGATCCTATCATCACTGCCGTAAACTAGGAAATCATACCGTCCACCAACCGTGCGCCATTGTGGGCATTTAGGTATTTTCCGGAGCACATGATTCGCATGCGATCAAAATAACAGAGGGCTCTGATCCTATTAAACTAGTATTTTTTTTAAAATTTTTTTTTTTTCGATTGGTACCCAGTCCAATCGAAAGACTCATCTTCGTATGCTGGACGGTTCTATTAGTTGTAGCAAAATGTCCGCTGGCGGAGGATAATATTTATTGGATATGGAAGATTCCAAGTAAAGTCGTCGATTTGTACTGACTTTACGTGTACTTGGATAAACATACTTCGATGTTCATGCGAGGCACTCTTAATTTCTCTCGCCACTTATAATAGTTATGGGATATACAGAGCTGATCATGGATCAAGCTTGGGTATAAGAATATTAAATTTTAAATAAATCCATCTGAAATGAACATAGTTTGAACTACAGAGTTGACCTATGATCAGTTTTACTTATATGGTTTTAATAAATATACTCCTACTTTGGTATAACGGGCTCCCATCAAGGACGTCAAAGAAAAAATTTAGTATAGTGAATAAAAATCATTATTGGAACTGAAATCCATTACTCCATCTAAAATCAAAATTGAAACTAGATAATTTTTGAAATAAAAACTTATAGCCACCGCCCAAAAAAAAATAAAATTGAAATAAAAAACTAAAAATTACTAATTTTTTATTCATTTCAAAAATTTCACATACAAATAACAAAATCAAACATATTATTTGTAATTTTTATATATAATTTATAATAGAACTAAATTTATAATATATTATTTAGATTTATACAAAATATAAAAGATTTTAAAAATATTAAATATCAGATATGTTCTATTGCAGTCATTTTTGGATTGACGAATCACCAAAATTATAATTAAAATAAAAATTAAATAATTTTAATTTTTAAATTTATTATTATAATTATTCTCATGATTGGAATTGGTCCATTTGATTTGGAGATAAATAAGACGAATGGTTTCATTGCCGACATCTCTAAGTTACGTAGATGGTATGCTAACTCATTAATAAAAAATACTTTCTACACTCATCAATAAAAAATACTTTCTACATCATGTGTGATGGATATTATTCGTGGTGGTGATTGACTCTCATATAGGATTTCAGATGCTATATTCAAGCTCTGCGTGAGAGATGGTGGCCGTGGAGCTAAACCATCCAAGATGTAAAAAGAATTTTTCTGCTTGCCGACTGTGCATATGGACCGGGATGGGGTTCTTCTGGGCAGACTTCAAAAATCGGGTTTGCGTGATCTCTAGTGCACCATCCCCCCGCCCCTCTCTCTCTCTCTGATGCACTTTCGGTATATGTAAGCACGCAAGTGACTCGTTGTGTGACTTGTTTCATAGAAGAAATGCGCATACATTTATTGCCCGCAAAGTTCCATGACCAATGACCAATCCATGCCTGGTCATTTTGAACATCACATCTCCGAATAAAGTTGAAGTACCTGAAAGTTTCATCTTGACCATCTTCTCTAGGAAATTTATATATCTTCAAAAAGTTCGGTAAAGATCTAACTCACAAGTCCCATGCTTTTGTCTTGTTTCATAATGCTCAGTCGCTTCGACTTTCTCTAGAAGCTCTCCAAGGTGAGTCCCACGCGATGGTACTTCACCGAATTCTGGTTTCATCTTAATTCTAAAGCAAGCGCACGTTTCGTCTGTTACTATTTCTGATTTTTAGCATGTTAAGTTAAAGTTTGCTCTAACGTCACACATACTACAGATCAGGTTTGATGGATCTTTAACTACTCCCCTCTCTTCCCCCAACCATTCATTACACGTGGCATGCAGGCATTAACTCACTGGATGCTATTATAACTCTGCAGTTAAACACGCTTCGATAAAATTAATACTAGGATGGATTAGGATGGATGATCCTCTAAGAAGTCCTCATAAATCAGCTAATTAAGATCGGAATTGGAGGTAAAAATTCTAAATTCTACCTGAGATATCTGTCGAAAATTGAAGTTTTATGCCATCCAAAGCTAAACTCATGCCTTTTCTACCTTCTTAATTTTTTTTTTGCTGGGATGACTTTTATCTTTGCAACTTACTATGGGCTGGATTTTGATCTCTAAACAGATGATTAAGAGATCAGATTTTGAAACCAAAATATGGCCGAGAGAAGAATTCGAATTCGTGATGTCAATGGGCTGCATCAGGCCGAACCACGAAGCTGGCCCATGGGTACTGGGTCCAAGCCTCACCCCAAACTGGACAGAGCTTCAAATTTTGGCTGGTACTTCAGCATAATCCCGGCATGAAAAAAATTCAGGCTTGTTCCCCTCAAATCAGGTTAAATCAAGCTTTAGAACTGGGAAAAGCATGCCTGCGTCCCTTATTAATTTTTTCACGATTGTTGATCTAATTTTGGTTTTAATATTTCCTACTTGATGTTTGAAGCTTGTGGAAGTATTTATAAGTTATATGGGTGAATTAGTGGGTTCTTGGTTTGAGCTTGATTTAAGATACATTGTTTTATTTTTTCAGTAAAGCTAAATGTTGGTGCAGAATCTAGTTGACGTCGGATCGAGCTGAAGTTGAGGAGGAAGAAGAGATCGCCACCGGTGACCTACAAAATAGAGTCTCGTTTGGAGTCGATGGAGGAGTTCGGCTGCTGAAGGAGTTCGAGAGGGATTCGACCGTTGGAGAAATTTGGCTGTTGAAGGAGTTCGGCTGCTGAAAGAGTTCAGAAGGGATTCGATCGTTGGAAGAAGAATTTTCGATCGAAGTTCTTTCATGATTATCAGTGACATTAGGTTAAGCATCAGACTGGACTTCGATGGGAGCAGAATTTATTCTCAATACTAAACATGCAAAATCATGCTGAAAGTGTAAAACTTTTAGAAATCCTTTAGAGTTGATTAATCTGTATTGATCGATCTCAGCTGACGTATACTATCATTTGACATTCAAATTCCATTAAAGGAGTGAACTATTCTTAGCACGAGCTGTTCTTCGGCGGACGCACCGAATCGTGGTGTTCATGCAATCTTTCAACAGCACATAGTGGTTGTGCCCATGCACTTTGCAAACATAATAGGATCAATCATATAGAAGTGACTAATTAGATGGTAGATGCATCTAGAGACGCTACATAACTGTTGAATGACTTGTTTGTTTTGTTCGCAGGTGAAGCTTTGAAGATTCCGTGCCTTGTGATGTGCTGCACTTCAGCTTCATTCGTAGCATCGAACATCTTTTCCTGTGAGCAACTATTGTTCCTCCCCCTTCCATGCACCATTTTGCGCTGGAGCTGTTTAAACTTTTGAGGGAATGCAGACCAGACCACAGGTACTGCTCTTGTTCACCTTTAGTATTTTGAATGATACATTAGCTATAGCTTTCAAGTGGAACCATGGTGGGAATTTGCATAACCTTGTCATTTAGCACAGACTAGAAATGGTTGCATTGGTTATTTGGATTCCATTTGGATACGTAGGCGGATCATATTATGTAAATCACGAGATGGTTCCGCAGGTGGTTGGTACTCGCTGAATTTAGTGGATCAAGCTGATCCACAAGGATTTGCTTGTTTTACTTTCACTAGCTGGCAGTAAACATGGATCGGTTCTTCGTTGAATGATTAGAACTTGGCTGCATGCTACCAAATTATTTGCTTCTCTTGAAATGCAGGGCTTGGGGAGACTGAGGAGAAAACATGCAAGTATTAGCTTTTCATTTTATGTCGAGTGTGAAATGCAGAGTAGGTCACAAAGATAAAGGAAACTAACATACTGTTATGAAATCACTAATCTTATTTCCCCTGCATATTAACAGCATTTGCTGGAATGTACTTTATTATATCTGTTGGGGATAAATCTCGCTCCAGCCGAAGTCTAGGTCGATGCTCAGCCTGATGCAACCAGTAGCCGCAGAAGAGTTTCGGCAGACGGACTTCAGCTGAACTCCCAGCGGCCGAGCTTCTTCCAACCCGTTCAGCCGGCCGAGCTGTTCCCAAGCTTTCCCTTCGGCCGAACTCCTCAGCGGACGTCCATCGGTCGAACTCCTCAACGGACGTCCATCGGCCGAACTTCGCTCGACCGAGCTCCTGTCGAACCCCACCAGCCGGCCGAGCTCCTTCAATTCCAAAGCGGCTGAACTCCTCAGCGGACGTCCATCGGCCGAACTTCGCCCGACCGAGCTCCTGCCGAACCCCTCCAGTCGGCCGAGCTCCTTCAATTCCAAGCGGCCGAACTCCTCAAGCGGACGTCCCTTCAGCCGGCCGAGCTCCTTCAATTCCATGTGGACGAACTCCCAAGCGACCGAGCCTTAGCCGCGCACCTCCGACCAAACGCCTGTGGGAGCCGAGCTCCTCCCGAGCTTTTCTCTCAGCTGAACTCTCCTACAAGTCCGAACTCCTCTGGACGAACTATCGCCGTCAGTCCGCAACGAACAAGGACGACATGGCCACCACTACTGGCGACGCCACTCTCTCCGTGATCAGTCCCATGCGGCCCACGATCCATCAGTATGGCTGTCACCATCCACCTGACGACGCCTTCCTCTCCGTACCGAACTTCATGCGGCCCCAACGGCTCTTTGCTAGGCGGTATGGTCGTCACCATCAACTAAGCTCCGCCCATAAAGGATCCTCCAGATATGCAAAAACTCTGATCTCTAAGCTCCCCTCTTCTTCTCTAAGCTCCGGAACTCCATCCCGAGCACTCCATTCTTGTTGGCCAAAAACTAACTTGAGCGTCGAAGGATCCTGCCGGAGCCACCCCCCACGGCTCCGGACGGGACTTCATTTTGCAGGTCCCCGACGGCGACCCCATCGGCCTCGACTCCGACTACCTCCGGCGATGATCAGTTTCTGTACCAACAGAATGGCGCTAGAGGAAGGGCCCCCGAACCTCCAGGGTTCCCTTATTCTTAAAGAAGTGCTCGACGATGATTTCTCTCTCTTCGGAGATCCGTTCTTCCTTCTCTCCCAAAGAGAAAATGTCTCGAGAGCTTCGACTCGACGACCGGCTCCAGTTGCGGCCCTGGCAGCCCAGGCCCCACTCGAAGCCACCGCAGATGTAGAGCAGTTTTGGACGAATTCGCGGCCCCGCCGAGATGATGCAGGACGTGCGACAACCTCTGGCGGAGACTTTGCCAGCAAGCCCGCCATGAGGACGCGAGGAATCGGCCTTAAGGAAGAGCATTTGGGCATGCCAATCGCCCTTAGGAGAGAAATGGAGAGCAGAAGTTCTTCCGCGGAGGTGGAACGAAGTTCGGCGCAAGCAGAAATGAAGTTCGGCACAAGCAAGGGCGGAGCAAAGTTTTCCCGCGGAATAAAGTTCGGCATAAGCAAGGGCGGAGCAAAGATCTCCCGCGGAATGAAGTTTGGCACAAGCAAGGGTGGAGCAAAGATCCCCCACGGAATGAAGTTCGGCACAAGCAAGGGCGGAGCAAAGATCCCCCGCGGAATGAAGTTCGGCACAAGCGAAGGCGGAGGAAAGTTCTCCCACGGAATGAAGTTCGGCAAAAGGCCGAACTCCTCAGCTCATTATCGAAATGAAGTTCGGCAAGGCCGAACTCTCCCCTTTGAAGCTCATCAATGAAGTTCAGGCGGAAGGCCGAACTCAACCTTAAAGCTCATACATCAGAATGAAGTTCGGCGAAAGTTCGGCATGAGTGAGGTCGAACTCAGCTCATCGAAATAAAGTTCGACGGAAGCAAGACCGAACTCTCCCTTTGAAGCTCATCAACGAAGTTCGACGCAAGTGAGGCCGAACTTTACCTTAGAGCCCACCATCACAGTGAAGTTCGGCGTAAGCAATGGCGGAACGAAGTTCTCCCACGAATGAAGTTCGGCATAAGGGAGGCCGAACTCCGCAGCACATCACCCAAATGAAGTTCGGCCGCGCTCGAGACCGCCCCAAGGTGATCGAGGCCGAACTCCCCCTCGAGTACGTCGCTACAACGAATTCACGGGAGGTGCAATAAAGTTCGGGCAAGCAAAGCCGATCCCCTCCCTGCGAGCAAGGAAGTCCAGACAAAAGAAGCATGAAGTTCTCCTGCGGAGGCTTTCGCGGGAGAGCGGAATGAAGTTCGGCGCAAGTGAGGCCAAACTCTACCTCGAAGCTCATCATCGGATTGAAGTTCGGTGCAAGCAAGGCCGAACTCCACCTCGAGCTCGCCACCAAGGAAACCACTACAAAGATTTCACAGGGGGGTGAGATGAAGTTCGGCCGCGCTCACGACCGCCCGAGGGCAACCGAGGCCAAACTCCGTACGACTCCAAGGAGGTCCGGACGAAGGAGCATGAAGTTCTCCCACGGAAGATTTTGCGGAAAAGCGGAGTGAAGTTCGGCGCAGGCGAGGCCGAACTCTCCCTCATAAAGTTCCCCCACAGGTTCTGCGACTACGCCCCCTCAACGCTCCTCGAACTCAATTTCTCACGGAAGTTAAGAGCCAGCTGCCAAGACCAGAAGGGTTACGGTCTCCCCCAAACAAACGCGATCGAAGTAAGTACTGCGTCTACCATCGTGACCACAGCCACGACACCGAGGAATGCATCCAGCTACCAGACGAAATTGAGGAGCTCGTTAGGAAGGAGCGGCTGGATAAATTTCTTCAGTGGGAGAAGATCGGCTAAGGGCGCTGCCGTAACCACAAGCTACAATGTTGGCCACCTCACGGCGTCATCAACGCCACCCCGGGGAGGAGCTTGGTACATCGGCGATTCATCGTCTCCCAGCGACAAAGCAGAAGCATGCTCCAAATTAAGGAGGCCAATGTGGGATGAAGGAGGTCGTCTGGATGGGACTTGCTGCCCGAGGGAACTCAGAGGAACAACGGCCCGACGATCCTGAAATGGGGATGTGCTGCCCGTAACTTTCCTTCGATAAAATTCTTTCCTTCCGATAATGTTGTTTCTAGATGCAAAAACTGTGCGATGACAGCGAAGAAGCAGTCAACAGTCGCCGTGTTAGAAAGGAAGACCTCATCCTAACACAAGCAGGTCAAAGAGCAGTTCGGCCAGAGATAAGATCTCTCCCGAAAAGCAACATCGGCCAGAGATAAGATCTCTCCCGAGTGAAGGCCTCGTTCACAAAGGACGAGATGGGGGGAGAAGCACGGACGACGGTCCGAATGTGCCCTCACAGTTGGTTAGGAACAGGAGGAGAACCTCGTCCTAGCGTGAGCAAAGTCGAAGGCCCCGTTCACAAAGGACGGGATGGGGGGAGAAGCACAGATGACGGTCCGAATGTGCTCTCATAGCCTGCTAGGAACAGGAGGAGAACCTCGTCCTAGCGTGAGCAAAGTCGAAGGCCCTGTTCACAAAGGACGGGATGGGGGGAGAAGCACGGACGATGGTCCGAATGTGCCCCCACAGTCGGTTAGGAACAGGAGGAGAACCTCGTTCTAGCATGAGCAAAGTCAAAGGCCCCATTCACAAAAGACGGGATGGGGGAGAGGCACGGACGACGGTCCGAATGTGCCCTGACAGTCCCGTTAGGAATAGGAGGAGAACCTCGTCCTAAGCGTGAGCAAAGTCGAAGGCCCCGTTCACAAAGGATGGGATGGGGGGAGAAGCACGGACGACGGTCCGAATGTGCCCCCACAGCCTGTTAGGAACAGAAGGAGAACCTCGTCCTAGCGTGAGCAAAGTCGAAGGCCCCGTTCACGAAGGACGGGATGGGGGGGAGAGGCGAGACGACGGTCCCATGTGCTCCCCACAGCCCCTTAGGAACAGGAGGAGAACTTCGTCCTAACGCGAGCAAGGTCGAAGGCCTCGTTCACCTAGAACGAGATGGGGGGAGAGGCGAGGACGACGGTCCCCATGTGCCCCCACAGCCCATTAGGAATAGGAGGAAAACCCCATCCTGACGTGAGCAAGGTCCAAGACCGAGCCTCAAAGTCTACGGCAAGCTCCGCTGCAGGAGATGAGATCGCCCCCGAGCGTCCGCATCAACCTCGACTGCAGAAGATGAGATCGCCCCCGAGCACCCACATCAACCTCGACCGCAAAAGATGAGATCTCCCCCAAGCGACCGCGACAACCTCGGCTGCAGGAGAGGAGGTCTCCCCCGAGTCAACTTCAGCTGATGGAGATAATGTCGCCTCCGAGGAGCTTAACTCCGACCTCGACCATAGGAGGCGAGATTTACTTCGGCTTCAACATCAGCTTCATCAACTTTGGCTGAAAATGAGTTCCATTTCAACTCCAAACATCGATTGGAGATGAGGTCTCCCCCAAGCCTCAGCTTCAACTTCAGCGTCAACATTGGCTGGAGATGAGATCTCCCCCGAGCTTCAGCTGCAACAAACGCGGGGCCCGAAAGAGGACTTCGGCAGTCGCTTGTTTTGGCACTCCCTTCCTTCGATTTTCAAACTCGAGAATGGGGGGGCTAGTATTGGGGATAAATCCCGCTCCAACCGAAGTCTAGGTCGATGCTCAGCCTGATGCAACCAGTAGCCGCAGAAGAGCTTCGGCAGATGGACTTCAGCCGAACTCCCAGCGGCCGAGCTTCTTCCAACCCGTTCAGCCGATCGAGCTGTTCCCAAGCTTTTCCTTCGACCGAACTCTTCAGCGGACGTCCATCGGCCGAACTCCTCAGCGGACGTCCATCGGCCGAACTCGACCGAGCTCTTGCCGAACCCTACCAACCGATCGAGCTCCTTCAATTCCAAAGCGACCGAACTCCTCAGCGGACGTCCATCGACCGAACTTCGCCCGACCGAGCTCCTGCCGAACCCCTCCAGTCGGTTGAGCTCCTTCAATTCCAAGCGGCCGAACTCCTCAAGCGGTCGTCCCTTCAGCCGGCTGAGCTCCTTCAATTCCATGTGGTCGAACTCCCAAGCGATCGAGCCTCAGCCGCGCACCTCCAGCCAAACGCCTGTGGGAGCCGAGCTCCTCCCGAGCTTTTCTCTCAGCCGAACTCTCCTACAAGTCCGAACTCCTTTGGACGAACTGTCGCCGTCAGTCCGTAACGGACAAGGACGACATGGCCACCACTACTGACGACGCCACTCTCTCCGTGACCAGTTCCATGCGGCCCACGACTCGCTAGTATGGTTGTCACCATCCATCTGACGACGCCTTCCTCTCCGTATCGAACTTCATGCGGCCCCAATGGCTCTCTGCCAGGCGGTATGGTCGTTACCATCAACTAAGCTCTGCCCATAAAGGACCCTTCAGATATGCAAAAACTCTGATCTCTAAGCTCCCCTCTTCTTCTCTAAGCTCCGGAACTCCATCCCGAGCACTCCATTCTTGTTGGTCAAAAACTGACTTGAGCGTTGGAGGGTCCTGTCGGAGCCACCCCCCACGGCTCCGAACGGAACTTCATTTTGCAGGTCCCGACGGCGACCCCATCGGCCTCGACTCCGGCTACCTCCGGCGACGATCAGTTTCTGCACCAACAATATCCAAATTGATGATGCATGTATAACCAAAAATAATATTATATATAATAAATAATATAGAGCGGGTAGCGGGTATCGATTGGTGCAAGAACTTTTCATATCTTGAATGGAATGGAATACCATATGATGCAAGATACCATTTGTATTCTTTCATTTCTCACTTGGTGCTATAGATTGGAAATCGATGAACAGGTTAAGTATCAAGTATACGGGCTTCTTCAACGACTGTTTGAATTGAGCGTTCCTTCGCATCTATACTAGAAGCTCTCGTGTCCTCCTGAACTCCTACTGGGCCAATCAAGATTTGTGTCCTGTCCAATGCCCTGGAATTCTAGTGAAACTGGCCTAGTTTGTATCCATTATCCTAATGGTGCAATGTTTAATCTCTTGTGAATGGAACCGTACAATATCTTTGCGAAACAAATCTGACTTGGTCTCTCTGAAACTGCAATGTGAATGGAACTGCAGAGTAAGCACCAACTAATTCTCAGTTTTCCAGAGATTGAAGAACCAAGGGAAAAAAAGCATGGGAAGCCATTCTTATTAATTCCTATATATGGCTTCGCATGTATCTCATGCGTCTTTTCTGATTCTGTTTAAATGACGTGCTTGTTGCATTCACACTGCATCCTTCGTTCTTTTCTTCTATATTCTCAAAAACGGATGTCAGTGTTTTATTCTCTTCCTGCATATATGAAGATGCTGAATTTGTAAAAGTACGGTGGAGATTAATTAATTATGAAGACATCGTAGTGGACTGTAACCATCACGGTCCCACTAACTTTGTCATATTCCTAAGATAAATCATTCAACCCCTAAAAGTCTTGCACCAAGCTACATTCCGATCATCAACTTCTTTTCAAAACTCATTCTTATGGTATCAAATCAATCTTTTTTCCCTTCTTTTTCTGATTCTCTTTCCATATCCTTGATATGAATCCAAACCTCCCTCCTCATCTACATCATCCTCAATATTAGTTTGCATGCACCTCTCTCTTTCCTGTCCACTCCTTTCCTTTTCACTTTCCATCATCAATTCTGAAATCCCATATCCACTTCTTGTCACCAGCAATATCTCCATTCCACAGTTCATAAAAATAGAAACACAATGCAAAACTTGGACACCAGGACAAAACGAATCAATGATGCCACAATTCTCGCTGATAGTATAACCTAATCACATCTATCAACCTGGTGGTTGGATATTCTGAGGAGTCGTGCAGCTTAAGGGATCCCCGCGTATCACGAGAATCATATATTAAGGCGACACGTAGCCTCGGCATGATTGGAGTGTGAGGGAGAGGACGCGCCACGTCGGCCATGACAGCGCTGTCCGGTTGGGGCGGACGCGTGGCCTTCGGCAGGTGGTCCGAATCCGCCTTCGCTTTCGCTCTGGCTACGGAAACACATGCCGTCGCATATTTTTATATCTCTTTAGCCGTGGCAGTCCGCATAAATTACAATCTACGACGGACGCCATCCACCGGCATCCATCGACGAATAATTAGCGCGCTCGAGCCTAACGAGGAGTAGGATTGTGGGAGACATTTATTATGATGCAAACTAATTGCAAACTTGTTACGTCACCTTAGAGATGGTAAAGTTAATAACCCACTCTCAAGTCAGCTGGTCTACCGGTTGGTACGTCATCCACGCAAACAGATAACCAGATCAAATGATGACATCCCATTTCTGGTAAAATTAATCATGTCGTTAAGATTAAAGTCAATTGGTTGGCACAATTTTCAGCTTAAAGGCGTCTCAAACTCGAACAACGCTACCGGCGAAGGAACGGGTCCGATTCCTCGAGGTATTAAAGAAAACATTGAGTCACGTTTTTTTTATACATGGAGACATTAAGGTTGAATCATCGGACGGTGGGGATGGCATCGAGGCGGCGATCCGTGCTTCCGGTCAGCAGGCGGCTCCTGCCCTGGGTGCGCGCGATGCCGGGGGGCCAGTCCGACTCCGTGGACTTGGACGCGCGTCCGTCCGTTTACCATTCTCGGGCCAAATCGAGGGCATTCTCGTGATTTCCACATGGAACGGATCCCCGGACCAATCGAGGGAGGGAAACGGCGTGGAACGCCTCGTCCTGTCCCCGCGGCCGCCCATGCTCTTTCCTCTCATCCACCAATTTCTGTTCGTTCTCCATCGCAGTTCTCCGGCCAGACCGACCACTTGCGGGTCCCACCTTATCTACCGAGGTAAACACGAAACGTGTCCACATGCTGCAAGGAAGCTGTTTGGTGAGAAACGGCCGATCAGTGTATTCGGTGGTGGCGTCATCGTCCGACACCTGGCCCTCCTTTTTCTTTTCCTGCTTCCCCCCCCTCCTTCCGGTCATCTCCTTCTCATTTTCCTCCTGCTCACAGTGTCTCTCTCCCTGTTTCTGTGGCGTGGAAGTTCCTTAATTTCTTCCTTGTTCTTTCCCATTTTTTAATTGAGTTCTTGAAACGCAAACATAAACCCATAAACAAACAATTTTTACTCACTAATGTCCATGTGTGAGGTAGAGGGAAGGGGACAAGGAATAAGTGGAGGACGTAGCATGAGCTAATTTTCGTTTCATTTCCTTTCCTCTTCTGTAGTAATTTACTTCGTTGTATTATTGAGACAAGTCGTAGCATAAGAGGGAGATTGGGGAACTGCCATCCATATATTTCTTCCCCCGGTGTTTTTTTAAGGCTGTTATGTGTTCCTTCAGATCCAGGGAACCCGGAAAGCAAAAGGGCTTCTTCCCCATTATCCCCTTTCTTGTGTCAAGTGATAACGCCTCTAAATCCCCATCCCATTTCCCCTCATTTTTTCGACCCAATTAATTCCCTCCCTCAAAGGCCGTGCGAACATAACTAGATCTATTTTGCTGCTTGTAGAGGGAGGCCGGTGTGAGCCTGCCATTTCTAGACTACTCTGGGTTTCTTCTTTTATCCTTGACTGATTTCTCTATCTGGGTCGGCTGTCAAGGTGTTTTTTTTTGGGGGGGGCGGGGGGCGAAACTCGTGAACCTGCGGCCGGTGAGCCTTGGAGAGCGATGAAGAGGAGGCGGAGGGGAGCGTTGCGGAGCGATAGTGAGATGTGCGATTTCTGAGGTCCACGAAGAGTGCTACTGCTTGTGCTGCCACTGCTGCTGCCGCCATCGTTGCTTTATCTCAACGACAGCTGGGGGGAGGAGCCGATGGAGGAGATGCCCCCGGCGGCTGCTCTGCCATTCAGGACGGGCAATTCGCTCCGCGAAAACCCGATGGGCGTCGCTCGCCTTCGGCTGATATCGGACGCTGCGACCCTGCTGCTCTCCGATCCGATGGCTGCTGATACCGACCATGTGCCCGCCGCCAAGCAAGAGGAGGAGATGGAGGAGGTGGTGGGAGGGAATGGCGATGAGCTCGAGGTTGGGACGATCCCATCCGTTGGGAGTGATGAAGAGGATTCGGTGTCTGTTGGGCCGGAGCCATCTGTTGGGAGCTCGATCAGCGATAGCAGCAGCATCGCCAGTGCCACCGACGAGTTGCCCCGCCTGGACCCGGCTGCCGAGAGCCCGGTGGATGCCGCCCCCAGTGTGGACATTGCGGCCGGGCCTTCTTTCACTGTGGCGGGGCCGCCGGCTGTTGCTGAGCCAGCACCGGGTCGGGGAAGCGGTGGTGGGCGGAGTTTGTTCTTGACAAATTATGGGCCGCTCTGGGGCTGCGTATCCATCTGTGGGCGGAGGCCGGAGATGGAAGACGCTGTGGTGGTGGTTCCTCGGTTCTTCGAGATCCCGCTCCGGATGCTAACCGGTGATGATGCTGTGGATGGGCTGGATCCAAGTTTGATTAGCTTGCCTGCCCATTTCTTCGGAGTCTATGATGGCCATGGTGGTGCCCAGGTAATCCAATTTTTCTTTCACTCCGTTCATAGGTTTTATTTTATTTTTTTTGTGATGTTCATATTGGGATTGCTAGGTTTGAAGCTTTTCTCTGTGTCTTTTGTTCTCCGATTTTAGGTTGCTAACTATTGTCGTGATCGAGTTCATCTCGCCTTGGTAGAGGAGCTGAGAGATGTAGCTGAAGGTTTGGGAGGAGAGAGCGGGGATGCTTGGAAGAAGCAGTGGGAGAGAGTGTTCGTTGATTGCTTTCAGAAAGTGGATGATGAGGTAGGAGGCAAAGTAAGAAGAGGGAATGTCGGAGGTGCGGCTGATGGATCGAAGGATGGCGGCAATCTTTGTCCAGGTGCGCCATTAGAACGTGCTGCCCCCGAAACAGTCGGATCAACAGCTGTGGTTGCTGTTATCTGTTCTTCACATATCATCATTGCAAATTGTGGGGATTCAAGGGCGGTCCTTTGTCGTGGCAAACAGGCTGTGCCACTATCGGTGGATCATAAAGTAAGGCGTGCGTTTGTTATTTTCGTGGTGCATGTTTTTCTAGTTTATGTCGAAACAAGAAATTGAAATTTTTTTCATATATATTTTTAATGCCTCAGCCAAACAGAGAAGATGAGTATGCGAGGATCGAAGCAGAGGGAGGCAAGGTCATACAATGGAATGGATACCGTGTATTTGGTGTTCTTGCTATGTCACGATCAATTGGTATGTATAATTTTTAACTAGGGAGAACAACACTAGAGATTATGAAGGAACGTCACAATTTTTTTTTTTTTTAAATTTTTTGACATGACAATTCTTTATTATGCTTAGTCAGTTATAAAAGGTCATGTTCATCAAGTGTCTAGTGTACATATATAATTGGATGGTGAGAAAGGGAGAAAACAGTCGTTTAATGAGGTGCACCATCTATTTCCAAACTATGTTCTGTTTTTTTGGTGCTGAAATAATGTGTCAAATAAATGTGACTGCACACTCCAAAGGTGGTATGCAAACAATATAAAGGTGCTTGTTGATTTTGATGAAGATGATAGGTAATTAGTCATACAATTCTCAATATCAAGTAAGAAGAAATAACAAGACATACGCAAAATTAGATTATTTCGTGTCGACATCGTCATATTACTTTGAGCCTATCTGCGGTTAATTGTGAAGAAAGTTTTTTTGGTTAATTAAATTAGATCAGCATCTTAAATGAAATAGCTACAGTACCTATCCAACAAAAAAATATAACTAGGGAGACTGTTGATCCGAGGATCTATTTCTTTGTAAACCTATTCTGCTAGGCCAATCTGCCACCTTGTCAACAAATCTATGAATGCGCACAAGTTTAAATACTCTTTAAGCAGTTTGTATGAACATATACAGTATCCATATTGCTTAGTTCATAGGAAGATCCAGGTGCCATGTTATTTGTTTCTATTAGCTGCCATTCACATGGATCCCGCTTTTCAGAGCATGATAAAATATCAGCTGAGATAAAGAAACAGGATTTTCTGGCATTTTTCTTGGATTATTTTAGGGATCCCTGTGTGGCACCTATCAAGTTTGTTGGAAGCTTTTAACCAATATTAACAATCAAAATCATAAATGTGACTTATTAGCTGGTAGGAAATGTGGCCACTTTTCTGTACCAAGGCCTTCTTGCTAATCCTTATGCTCGTCCTCATGGTAATATTGCTTCTATAATTGTTTTTAGGACCCTCTGTAACCAGAGATTTTAAATAGTTATTTCGCTGGAAAATAAAAAGAAAGAGTTATACACTGATATCCTGAGATAACGATATGTCCTCTAAGCTTCTTTCCACTTCTTGTATTTATTTAGCTTATTCAAAAGTATGTAGACCTTGAAGATGAACATTGTAGTTAACTTTACAAATTTTAAATTGTCAAAATGATCTTTGTTCTTCTGAACAATCACTAGGTTCTAAAGTAGCTACTCTTGTTCAATATCTGCATCCTTCAGTCTTGGCTATGTGAAAATCTTTATGCCAACTGACTGTAAAACTCCATTTTTCTTGTAAGTTATCCAGGAATTCTATCAATGATGAACATGACAAACGCAATATTCTGCATACTCTAATGAATAAAAATAATTAAAACAATAGTAGATCTGCTGGGGTTGCTGTTGGCTTCACTGTTAAGAATTCATGTTTAGATATTAAACATAACAAAAGTTCTAAAAAATGTAATTGTATTGTACCAAAAAAAAAAAAGTGCATATGTTCCCATTCATGTTTTGTTGATGGAGTTTATCCCACCAAAGTTCCCATCAGCGAGTATATCCCACCAAAGTTCCCATCAGCTGTCCTTCTAATAAATTTTTTGTTGCACAACCTGGCCTTCCAAATGCATGAACATTGCCCAGGGTGCACTCATGATTAAATCATATGTGCTCCTAGTCAGGGTGGGGGGCAGTTAATTCAAGGAGCATCATGAATTTATGCTTACTAGTCAGAAGTAACAGGTCTTTTAACTTCTCATATTAGGAATTTTGGATCTGGAAAAATCTAGAAAAAAAGAGGTTTTAAATCATATGTACTCCTAAATTTCTCTTATTTTTCACTCTCACACATACAGACTCCTCCACTCTCAAAGGAGATTATAACCATCTCCAAACAAATACTAAAAAATTGGGGAATTCAACCAAGGGATGTGCATAGATCCAAAGTTCTTAGGCGGTTAAATTAGTGCATGGTATTTCCTGCCGTTGTGTTTTTCAGTTCCTTAAACCAGCCAAAGAAATATTACAGAGCTTCATCCTTAAACTTTTCAACTTTGTTGTTTCATAATGATGTAATTCATATTGTTCCTATGACAATTGCTGGCGGCATCAATCCTCTCCATCACCTCTCAGGGTGAGGGACTGAATTAGCTCTCTTACCATCCTATCCTGGATCATATTTACTTGGAAAATAGTTTCTTTTAAAAATTCTGACATCAATCTTTGAAGTTCGCAGCAAACAGAACAAATGGTCAAGCTTAGATTTTTCCAAGTGGTGGATCATATGATCTCACTCATTGTTATTGCCTGTTTATCATTTTTTGGTCTTCAGTTGGAACATAAAAAGCTTCAGGTGTAGATGAGAAATTTATGATATCTTTTATTTTCTACCTTTGCTGGTTGCAAGTGGTATTTGCAAAGCAAAAGATGTTTCTTATCACAGGATGATGATCTCTTTATATTTTTCTTGTCATGCCAGACCACTATATACAAGTTGTTGGTGTCTGACTTCAATGCAAAAATCAGCTTATTTATTGCTGCATTACTCTTCAGTTATTTAGTAAAAATGGAAAAGATAACTCCATTTACTTGCTTAAATACATCATCCAAGTCTACATCATTTATTTGAATCACAAATATCATGTAGATTTAGGTCTTGTTTTTGCTGCACTTTCTCCTTGTATGCAGCCAACATGCACCCCATCAATCCCTACTTGCTGTATAGAAAACAAACATCCTCCCCCTCTCAACATCTTCTGTGTAAGTTTTCATGGACTTGCTAAATCTTGTCCATTTAAATATGATGGAAATTTCTATATCAGCCTCACATCTCAACTCTGCAAACATTTAAGGACCACCATAACCTGGTCTCTGTAGTTAAACCACATTAACACATTTCAACATGAGATCTTAGTTGGTGACTTTCTTTACTAAGTTTAGCTCTTTGGTGAATTATTAAAGAAGTTATACTCAAACAATTTAATTTCTATTTTATTCCTAGCCACAATGCCTCTTCCCTTTCTCCCATCACTTCTTCTATTATTTGCATTTTAAGATAATTTCGATTTTGTGCTTCTTAATGTCAAATGTAGCTCATTATTTGTACAGTCGGATAGCCATGAGATATATCATTTATTTCTCATTTCTATTGTATGTATGCATTTACTATCAAATTGAACAGAACTTTGATGCTGACGTAATTTCACTTTTTTTCTCCCGTTCTTACCACATGCTCTATTTTCTTTTACTGCATCAAATTATAGCAAATATCAATATAAAAAAAAATGAATTACATTTATAACATGGCTAAAATAAAAACCATTAAATACCTGCATGATGCGCTGCAGGATTATATGATCTTTACACTACATACCAACTATTTATTGCTGTATTCCTCAAATAACTTTGTATTGTTGTTTATTGATTTATAACATATACATCCAGGATTGAATGTTTTCTAGACAGAATGTTTCATTAGTTTATATATGTCTGGCCTTTATATAATTTTTTCTTGACATACGTTTTGTCACCTTCTTCTTGTTTTCATCTAGCTGCTAGATTGGATGTTATTAAAGCATTGATTGTTTGGAATGCATTCTACATCCACTCTATGCTGATATGTGGCTAAACTTAACATTTTGCTAATTGAATGCATCTTGTAGTATATGCACTCCAAGAATTATAATACTAGTAATATCTTCTGCGCAATACCTGGCATATAATATACACAAAACATGCATATCATATACTCATATCCACTCGAAGATAAAATAAACTTGCACATTGATTGCAGACTTTGTTCGATACAAATGGTGGTGACTCATTTCCTTTCAGCTTTGGGGAACAAACAAGGCACATCGGTGCTTACCACAAAAAATGGTCAATTATGCTTTTAGTCCTTCAAGTTTAGGTCAGATTTTTAATAAGTTCCTAAACATCAAAAAGCTCAAATTTGGTCCTCATCTTGACTTAACTATTTTAGTACAGTCCTTCCCTTGGATTTCGATCACTCTCTTACCAAAATCCTTGCCAGCATTAATCGGTGATTACATGGTAGAAATCGCATAACTGATGAAATTTTGTTGTGATAACACAGCATATGGATGATGAGGTGGCATATAGGTGATGATGTAGCATGTAGAGATAATGATGTGGCACATGCTGCAAAATTTTTTGTCTAAAGGTGTTCAGTTATTGAGTGTTACATCATCACCTATATACCATAAATTATGTTTTTGGTCTTTTAAGTTTAGCCGATGTTTTTATATAGTTGATAGTTTAAAACTCTCTAATTAGATCTCTTGATTTTTCAAGCATGCTTTAATATAAAACTAATATGAAGAGGATAGTTCAAACTAATATGAAGGGATAATATACATATTAGAAAAAGAAAACCATATTAATAATATATTATTATATTGCTAATTCTACTCCATTTTTATCATATCCTTAATCCCATTGTCCTTTTCCTCTTACCTTCCACTTAAATAGACATAAATATACATAAGAGGAAAAATCTACATCACCATGGCTCGTATATAATACTGCATTGCATGTTATTCATCTAACATTCCATTCCATCCCTTGATCTCGTTTTTCCTTAAACGCAAATGGAGAAAGTCCAATTTAAACCCAAGAAAAATGGAAAGCAAAAGAGGATAAAAAACAAAGGAAATGATTTATATTTTTAATTTATTTGTTCTCCTATCTTCTCCATTTTACTACAGTCGGAGCAAACATCCAAGATTCTTAATCACATAGTCCACAACCCATCTTTCTTCAAGGAGAAACTTGATTGCGGCAACGAGCTCGACGATGGTAAAATTGAGAACACCAAGCCCGTATACTTCCCGCCATCACCGCCATGGACATGATGGTGGTCTTTAGATCTCTAACATGATTTGCTTTGGGATCATCTTTGGATCTGGCCCTAGCCTCCTTGTTTCGAACATCATTGCCATATGTGGCTTTTCAAACGCGTCCAGTGACTTCCTCACTTCAAAATCAAGGGACCTAATTAAAGATTTTTAAACAATAAGGATCATGAAAAAATATTTGTAAAACTTAGAGGATAAAATAATAATTTATGATACATGAGTGATGATGTGGTACTTTTGGGTAGAAAATTCCATGGTACGTGCCATATTATCACCTATATGCCATGTCATCACCCATATGTTGCATCATCAAAATAAAATATTTCATCCATTGTGCCACATCATCACCCATGTGCTACGTTATCAAAAAAAAATAAAAATTTTCATTTGTTATGTCATATCATCACCCATGTGCCACATCATCATAAATCGGCCAAGTAATCACCTAAGTAGTTTCTGCCATGTAAGCACCCACAATCATCAGTTAATGCTAGCAGGGACTTCCGATGAGAGCAAGTGGCCGGAATCCGAAGGAAGGTCCACATTAAAGCAGTTGAGAAAAAATAGGGACCAAATTTGAGCTCAAAGTTTAGGGACCTATTAAAAATCCAACCTTAACTTGGAGGGCCAAAAGCATAATTAACCCAAAAAAGAGGAGGAAGGAACTGTCAGTAAATATGCATTAAATAGGATAGCTCAATTTGCTTTAATGTATAGGAAATTTTCTATTTTTACGTCTTAAATACTAAAACAGAGGGTTTCAAAACTTATGGTTCTATAAGAATGTGCATGCAAGGTACTTTTGTTGTTTGTGGTCTACATAATAAATTGCATTAGTTATACAATGTTTGCCTTTGAGCTCTGCATTCCTCAAAATTAACATGCACACGAACATAATTATAAGATCCTATCTCTTTGATATGTTTTGTCCGACAAGCGGTCTTGATTCATTGATCTATTACATTATTGCCAAGTCATGCCTTAGAAGGGCTTACAACTAGCCTAATTGTTTTGGCACTAAGCCAAACATCCATCATAAGCCCAAATATCCATTTATGCAATCAAGTGTGCACATGTCCATCCCCACCATCTGCACAAGTGGCAGTGAAACCTTGGGCCATCCTTGGAGTTATCTCCTGTACATGCCATGGAACTGAAACTACATCCTCCATGCGTGGCAATAAATCCAGGGACTAATTTGCCATACTCAAGGAAAATCTTTGTGATTTTGTAAAATTGGTGATAACATGATTTCTTATTCTGTTGCTGTTGAATCTTCTACCCGTTATTAGTAGGAGCAATTGATTGTACTTTGAATTTAGCTAATTTATTTTCAGAGCATACTTAATTGAACCAATCAAAGCCTACAGTTATGTGAAACCATCACTTCAATATGTTGCTTAGATATCAATCTTTCAATTTATTATTATCTATAAATAACAGTGCAGAAAAGTCAAAGCTATATATAACATCAATGGTGCCAATGACTATGTTTTTCTGCCTGTGTTGGAAATTTAAAAGTAATCTCTCTTGGAAATTTAAAAGTAATTGTTCTGTAGGCATTACTGGCTGTGAAACTGTGATCACAAATAGCTATCTTGACTTTGAACTAACAGGCTTCATATATACAGGACCCTAATATCATGTGCATCAGGATATTGAATGCCATATCAACATGGCCTTCATCCATCTACCAATATATGCCAATATAGAAGTGCTAATCATATGGCATCAAATATCCTGTGATTCTGGACAGAAGATGACATTTAGTTCTGTCATCCATCACAAAGTTGTGCCTATCATCTTGTCTGATCAAGTTGAGATGTAGTGATGAATACACAGAAATAGCATTTATGACACTAGGCCATAAATATGCATGCTCATGTTCAGATCTATGGGTTCATGTGCAGGTGACCAATACTTGAAGCCATGGATTATTCCAGTACCAGAAGTCACAATCGTTCCGCGGACAAAAGAAGATGATTGCCTTATTCTAGCCAGTGATGGCTTATGGGATGTCATGTCAAATGAAGAGGTTTGTGAGGTGGCCCGCAAGCGAATCTTTCACTGGCATAAAAGGAATGGTGTCACATTATCTCCCACACAAAGAGGTGAAGAAGCTGATCCTGCAGCTCAAGCAGCTGCGGACTGCCTGTCAAAGCATGCTCTCCAAAAGGGAAGCAAAGACAATATCACCGTCGTTGTGGTGGACCTAAAAGCGCAGAGGAAGTTCAAGACCAAAACCTAACTGGGTAGTCTCGACTTCATTTGATCAACCGGGTCAGAGAGAACCGCATGATATGGGACTTAACTCGAGCCAGAAAATTACTGCCTTAAATGCCATACCAGGCCCATCTGTTTTTTTTCATTTGGGCTGTTAAGGGCCGTACTGTGTATTTGTTATAGAATCTTTACAATCTAGAGTATATAATTCTGATCCAGGTGGCAATAATCTTGTAGTTTCTTTGTTCTACAGCTTGGCTGCATCCTGGCAATGTAAATTTTACCCACCGTAGGCACAAAAATGGTGGTGAGAGGTATTCTATACTACCCTTAAGACATTATGTTTATCTGCTTTGTTGTATTTCCTTCTCAGTCTCCGAGTGCAAGGCTCTGTGAGGTTCTTCTCATTTTGCTTTTGCTCTTTTTTTACTTACTCTGCATAGATTTGAACCATGAACACAAACATACAAATACTAAAAGATGAAACCTGTGATTCATGGGACGTTGTCCTTACTAGCTGTTATCTGTGCTTTGTTTCTCTAGGAGCTAGACCTGTATTTACCGAATACCTCATGTGCCCTATGACCTTATCCACTTAACTGACATTATTTGCCTCCTCACTAATCCCTAGATCCATTATTTCTGGTTTAACGGCCACTTTACTTGAAATATTGGGTATCGGTACGAAGATGAGTGGTCGATGGTTCAACATTCAGTTTTCCGATGAGAGCTTCTACAGCTATGACCAGGCACTTACTCTCTGTTATTTATTTATTTATCTCCGTTCGGATGTAAGGTAACATTCATAGAAGACTTGTCCTGATTTAACAAAAGCCAAATAGAGGATGGATGCAGGTTGATTTTTCTGAGACCAAGGAAAGCACTTCCCAAATTAAACAAATATTGGCCCTGTTACCGATGAAGCTGAGCAAGCAGTAGAATAGAGAAGAGTAAAGAAGTACACACCGAAAGACATGGTTTTTGCTCGCTCTCTGCATGTAACCTGGCTGCCGCATCCTCGTCTTTCTCGTGCTCTTCCATTGCGTATACCTGCTCGCCAAAAAACCAAATTTCAAGCGAAGAGAGGCAGGACTGTATTGGATTCAGGCACATGTGCAAACAGAAAATGTGTAGAGCGATCAGTTACAGGTTAAGCGCATAACATGAATTTGTCAATTAATCAAGTTGGTGAAATCACTTGATGGTTGTAGAAACAAATCCTATCTTCATTTGGGACAGGCTGCCACTTTTTTTCTTTTTTTGATAAAAAAATAGGAGGATACAAGGATTCCTGAAACAGTAAAAATTATAAGTTAAAAGCGCAAAATTAGGCCTAGGCCCTGATATATACAATTCCTAATCCATCTGCAGTCAATATATGATCCAGCTCAGGATCAATCCCATCCGTTTCTGAGATGCTAAAGTCACCCTGACAAGCTTAACCAGCTAACGAATCTGCTGCATGATTTCTTTCTCGCAATACATGAGAAACTTTAGTTGCTTATATAGAAGCCATCCATCTATTAATATCCTGCATTGAGGGAAAGTTTGCATGTTTAGAGGAAGAAGGATTGGTAAGCCAACTTCAAACTGTTGTCGGGTCTCCCCCTCCATCCATAATTGCTGAGCGCCCAGTTTATGTTCAGCAATTTGTATACCCATGCCGGACAGCAACAAGTTCAGCAAACACAACAGAACTATGTCATAATTGCTTTGGTCCTGCTGCAACTACCTTCCCACGATAATCACGGATTACAAATGCAGACCATGCAACATTAGCTTGAACTAAGCCATCAAAATTAAGTTTCAATTCTCCAAGAAGTGCGTGTAGCCAAGAGACAAATGTAGAAACTGCTAGGTTAACAGAATTATTCAAAGAACTATTCCAGTACCTTGCTCAAGTACGAAACAAATAATTTTGTTGGTTCTCAGAACATATCAACTAACAACACAAATGCCTTTCTTACTGATACCGCAGATGAAGACAGAGGACTGTAACAGCCTCTCATTCTAGCATTCCAAATCAACCATGTAAAATGGGCAACCAAGGCCCGTTTCCTCCTCTCCATTATGGCTTTTGAGACCCAGGCTATTAGAACTGGCAAAAGAGGTAGGAAAGAAACCCAAGCCGCTCTCATAAGAATAAGCAACTGCTACATGTTCACAATCCTCAATATGAACTGGACACAGAACACAATATTGAGCATCTTCAAGAAGAATAACTCAGCTTGCTAAAACAACTTTTCGAGGAAGTTTTAAATGCACCAGTTTCCACCAAAAGATGTTTAAGCTTTTAGAAACTTGTAAGCCCTACAGCCATTTAAGATTAATTGAGTTACCTGGTAGAGATGATAAAGCATAAAAATCTTGCAATGAGGTATGATTCAGCCTGCTGGTATCCATGTGAGCTGATCAGACCAATTTCTAAGCAGCAAGGGGATACTAGGTATTTTGGCCATCATTTCTGTTAAGAAAAAGGCTTCAAATTCTTCCGCAGTAAGCCCACAACGAGGTTCGGGATGACAAACTGAGTCCAACAAAGCTAAGAACATCTCAATCGGAGTCCAAATGGAGGAA
This sequence comes from Cocos nucifera, assembly GCA_006176705.1. Classification (NCBI taxonomy): domain Eukaryota; kingdom Viridiplantae; phylum Streptophyta; class Magnoliopsida; order Arecales; family Arecaceae; genus Cocos; species Cocos nucifera. The sequence continues at coordinate 3,265,112 of QRFJ01000030.1, forward strand.
ATATGCATTTGATAGCCACTGGAAGAATTAGTGGGGCCCACAGTAGGCCAGCCCATGGAAGGAGCAGCCCGGGTGTGCACGAGCGCACAAGCGCAGCCCGCAGCACGTGGACGCATGCGGGCGCGCACAGGTGGCCGCGGGCATGCGGCCCAAGCCTAGGTGGGCGCGCACGCTGGCGCGGCCCAGGCCCAACCTGCTTGGCCCAGTGCGCGCTCTTGTGCATGTGGGCAGGCCGCAGGCACGACCCAGCGATCACTCGTGGGTAGACCGCGGATGCACGGCGACACGTGCTGGTAGATGTGGTCCACGATGGACCAGCATCACACGGTCCACCGTGGACTCTCAGTGGCTTATGTGAGAAGAGAGAGGCATGGGCATGCATGGTGAGCGGGGATTAGCTCAGGTTCACCATGCACCCAGGCTATATGCAGTCTACAAGCAAAAATGCATGATTGGATGGCAGCTATTGCTTGCGGTGGTAATCCAAGGGTCAAGGACTTATTAGAGATATAACCGAAGACTGTTCTTCGAGCTAGACATGAACTGAGGCCTTTAAAAGGCCTGTAGCAGATCGAGAGCAAGCGTATGGTAGTTTGGCTGAGATTTGAGATGGCAAAAGATAGCAGATTAGAGGGTACTAGCAGATAGCAGGAGCCAGAGGCTCCGAGCAGATAGCTAGGCAACGAACTATGGTCATTTTAGGGAGTCTCCAAGAGAGAGCTTTGTAAGACTAGCTTTTAGTTGAGAGGATTGTATACGAGTGTTGAGAGTAGATAATCTCTTATATTTGTTCTTTTTTCATAGTAAAGCTTTGTATGCACCGTACAGGCAAGCCTTTGGACTGATCCATGTACTTGATTGTTTTCTATTTTTTATTTCTTCTTTTTCCTACCGTAATATTCTGGTATGAGATTCCTAACAATTGGTATCAGAGCTAGACGATACCGGAGCGTGGATTGCAGCAACGGTGATAAAGATTGAAGAATATGGAGAAAACAAGCGCAATCAAGTGGAGATCAACAAGTTCGATGGGAATGGCAATTTTTGCTTGTGGCAAGCAAGGATAAAGAATGTCCTTATCCAATACGGATTGATCGATGCTTTCTTATACGAGGAGATACTTACCACCATGAAGGTGAAGAATCGGAAGTGGATCCAAATATAGATGGTGAGAACGATCCGCTTGTACTTAGTGGATGATGTAATGATCCATATAATTAGCGAGACTTCCCCGACGGTACTATGGTCGAAGCTCGAGGAGTTATATATGGCAAAATCACTCATTAACATGCTATTCCTTTGGAGACAGTTCTACCAACTACGGATGGACGAAGGTCAGAGAGTGCAGGAGCATCTAACTTCCAAAAGATCCTTATTGACCTCAGTATTGACGAAAAAGTTGAGGAGAAGACTAGGGCATTGATCTTGCTATCATTGCTTCCATTCTCTTTCAAGTTTTTGATGACTGCTCTTCTTGTAGGTAAGAGCATCATCAAAATGGAAGAGGCAACTTCTGTATTACTCCAGAATGAAATTCTCCAGTAGGAGATGATGGCGATCAGAGATGATGGCAGTAGAAGATGGAGCGGCAAGAGATCGCAAGGTGGACAGTCCAAGTCCAAAATGAGGGACCAGAGCAAGATCAGGTGCTACCGGTGCGACGAATTGGGACATCGTGTCAAAGATTGCCTACAACTTAAAGATCGGATGCAGGCTACTGTGGCGATGGCTAGTAGTAATACAAAAGGCAATGACGATGTTATTCTAATAACTGATGAGGTATCTATTTTTTTCTTCCAATGGATTATAAATTCTGTTTATTTTCATCATATATATATTCCAGAAAAGAGCTGTTTGACTCCCTAAAGACTAGTGAGAGCACCGTGCTCTTGTCGAATGGATTGAGCTATGAGATCAAGGACAGCAGGATGGTCAGCATGAAGCTCCATGATGAAATAGTAAAGAAGTTGGATGAGGTTTGATACATACCCAACTTTAAGAAGAATCTAATCTCACTGAGTAGACTGAATTCGATCGACTTCAGATGGAAAGTTGATGAAGAAATTTTGAAGGTCATACGCGGCAGTAGGATGGTGATAAGAAAAAGAAAGTATGGAGAACACTATTTTATGGTTGGGAGCACAGTGCAAGATAGAGCTCCGTATGGAGGTGGATCGAGCACGAGACGGAAAACTTGGGAGGACGACATGCAACGTCCAAGGTGAAGTTTCTATTATCGCAGGAGGCTATCCCGAGTAGATCTCAGGTCAGAATAGATACAGCTCATGATAGAGATAGGATCGAACGGCTTGACTCGACTCCCATGTTTGTCCATGATTAGCAGGCAATTGCTTCAAGGCATGGGGCACAAGATAAGCTCTCAATAGGTGGAGATGGAATGTAGAATCGAGGCAAAGATTATTGAGAAAAATGTCTTGAATTTTTTCATAATAAGCCCACAGCGAGGTCTAGGATGATGAACGGAGTCCAATGAGCCCAAAAATACTCCAATCGAAGTCCAAATGGAGGAAATATGCGCAAGAAAGCACGTGAAAGCTGCCAAAAGGATTAGTGGGGCCCATAATAGGCCGACCTGTAGGAGCAGCCCAGCATGGCGGTCTAGGGATGCAAGCCCATGGGGCTCGGCTCAGGCACGCACGAGTGTGTGGGCCAGCCACGCACAAGTGCGGCCCATAGCATGTGGATGCACGCGGGCGCGTACAAGCGGCCGTGGGCACGTGGCCTGGGCCCAAGCTGGGCGCATGCTTGTGCATGGCCCAGGCTTAAGCGTGGCCCATTGCACTACCCGGCCAAGCCCGTGCGCCGGCAGGCTCCAGGCATGGCCGAGCGGTCGCTCGTGGGCAAACCATGGATGCACGAACTGGTTGGCGCGGTCCACGATGGACTAGCATCACACGCAGTCCACCATGGATCCTTAGTAGTTTTTCGTGATTTTACGTGGCTTACGTGAGGAGAGAGGCGCGGGCGTGCATGGCGAGCAGGGATTAGCTCAAGTTGACCGTGCGCCCAAGCTATACATGGTCTACAGGCAAAAACATGCGATCGAATGGTAGCTGTTGCTTGCGGTGGTAATTCAAGGGTCAGGGGCTTATGAAAGATATAATTGGAGACTATTCTTCGAGCTGGACACCGACTAAGACCTTTAAAAGGCCTGTAACAGACCAAGAGCAAGTGTGATGGTTCGACTGAGATCTAAGATGGTAGAAGGCTGCAGATCAAAGGACGCCAGTAGATAGCAGGAGCGGAGGAGCTCCGGACAGATAGCTAGGCAACGGACTGCGATCGTTTTAAGAAGTCTCCAAGAGAGTTTTATAAATATAGCTTCTAGTTGAAAGGATTGTATACGTGTTGAGAGTAGGTAATCTTGTCTTGTATTTGTTTCTTTTTTATAGTGAAACTTTATATGTCCTGTAAAGACGAGCCTTTGGACTGATCCACGTACTTGATTGTCTTATATATATATATTTTTTTTTTCCTTCCTACCACAAAAAAATAACAGGTAACAGGGACTGGTTCCATGAACCCGGAGAAGAAATAAATGATGCTACCTGCATATCTAAAACATCTATTCCCATATTGATGTAACTTGTAAGTAGGCCATAAAGAAAGCGGAATAGGAAAAATCCATGGATCATCAAGCACATTTATTTTGCTGCCATTACTAACATTCCATATGAATTGATGTTGTACCATAGGGGCATACATATAGATCTTTTTCCAGATTATATAGCAATGTTGTGGCCTTGTATATGAATACCAGAATCCTTGAAATTTATATCTGACACATACTATTTTAACCCACGGTGATTCAGAATGCAGCACCTTTTGAGCATCCAATTTAGATAAAAAATCTGCTGCTTAATTAGAAGAGATTGGTTACCAAGAGCTCCATGTGATGTTGGCCGGTACACCAAATCTCAAGATACTAAGTGTAATCCTTGGTGATTAAGATCATGCCCCCACAACAAAGCCCAAAAATATTTTCTAGTTGTCCCAATACCAAAGGAGGACCATGGATGCACGACAGACAATATAATGGAATAGATGTCAATACAGATGGAAGCAAGGTTGCTCTTCCTGCAAGGGAAAGACCCTTCCATTGCCAATTTTCAATCCGCATTATGACTTGGTCCATCATTTGATTAAAATTAGATGCTTTAAGCCTCAAACCTGATAAGGTAACCCCAGGATATTTCCAAACCCTCTCATTGCAATGCATTTGAAAGATATGACAAATCTGATCTTAAATTGTTTTTGGAGTGGATGGACATGATAAATGAGTTAGAAGTATTAACAGCTTGATTTGAAAATAGACAATGTGTCGAGAGCAAGTTTCACCCAAAGACTATCTTTCGCTGCAGCTCTAGCCATGATTAGACAGTCATCTGCAAATAAAACATGGGATACAACAGGTACCATTCTGATAGAATTATAGGTGATATTACAGGTACCATTCCAGTAGATTTATAGGCCTTTAATAATTTGTGATCCACTACCATATGTAAAGCACATAAGAGTAATTCAAAGAATAGAATAAATAGGCAAGGAGATGATGGACACCCTTGCCGCAGTCCCACCTTAGTTACACACCAGTCAGTAGCTACATCATTTGCTAAGAGACAACCAAGGATTAGAAATACATTCCATGATCCATTGTATAAACCTGCTATGAAAACTAAAATGATTGAGGACCTATGATAAGCAGTGCCAAAAAACTTTATCAAGGCTGCCACCCTTATAGTTCCTTGCCTAGTAGCCTCCTCTACCTCAAAAATAAAAACATGTCACACAAACAAAATTAGGAATAGGACTTGGACTGTTTAGATTATGAATAAAGTTCCACTGCATCATCCCCCGCTCAGAGCACCAGATTGTGGTGATTGACAGATTGGTACCATGCAGGGTTCGCCTACAATCCACACGACTACACTAGTGCTCGACTGCCATGAGGGATTGGTTCTCTCATCGACAAAGTAGGTGCTGGAAAGTAGCAGTCTCAAATTATCTGACATAGAACCAACCATAAATCGATGCCTTCAGATGAAAAGGGATCAAGGGGGAAAAAACTAATAACAGATATGTTGGGGATAAATCCTGCTCCTGCCGAAGTCCAGTTCGATGCTCGGCCTAATGCAATCGGTAGCCACGACCGGTAGCCACGGAAGAGCTTCAGCGGATGGGTCTTAGCCGAACTCCTTCATCCGGCCGAACTTCTCAGCAGCCGAGCTTCATTCGTACTCCCAATAGAGCCGAACTCCCTCCGCGCTCTTCCAGCCGACGCCTGCAGAAGTCGGACTCCTCCCAAACATCCCCTTCGATCAGTCGGACTCCTCAACGGCTGAACTCCCGCCGAACTCCGACCGGACGCCCACGAGAGCCAAACTCCCTCCGCGCTCTTCCAGCCAGACGCCTATAGGAGCCGAACTCCTTCCAAGCTTCCCCTTCGGCCGAACTCTTGCGGGAGTCTGAAGACCCTGGAATTGATGCATGCCGAAGTCCGTCAATCAATTAAATCTCGACGAACGGTCGGCATCAGTCTGCTGTGCGACAGCGATCCGCTATCAGGCGGCGATGGCTGTCACCATCAATCTGTGGCAGGTAGCGCTGCAGATGGCACCTTCCCCCGTGACTGACCCTGTCAGACCTTGAGCAGCCTACTATCAGGCAGCTGCAGCTGTCACCATCAAGCTCCGCCTATAAAAAGGACCCTCCAGATACGCTAAGCTCTAAGCTCTCCTCTCCTCCTCTAAACTTTGCCGAACTTATTCCTGAGCACTCCATTTTTGTTGGTCAAAGCTGACTTGATCGTCGAAGGATCCTGCCGGAGCCACCCCCCATCGGCTCCGGATGGGACTTTGTTTTGCAGGTCCCCGATGGCGACCTCGTCCACCTCCACTCCAGCTAGATCCAATGACAACCAAATTCTGCACCAACAGATTGGCGCTAGAGGAAGGGCCGCCTCTATTCTCGAGGTATTCTTGAGGCCCCTTGTTCTTAAAGGAGTGCTCGGCAATGATCCCTCTCTCCTCACTGCAGAGATCTTCCTTCTTCCCCTCTAGAACTCTTTTCTGAGGAAAAATGCCCCCCAGGAGAGCTTCGACCCGACGGTCGGCAGCCTCCGCGGTTCGATCCCATTCAGATCCGTCTGCGCCCGCTCTAGCCTCGGCAACCCAGGTCCTGCTTGTAGCTGCGGTGGACACAGAGCAGTTTGACCTGCTCGTTCAGAAGGTTCGTGGTCTCATGGAGGCGATGCAAGCGGTGCAGTCCATGCTTCGGCAGGCCCCGGCACCGGCTCAACCGGCACAGGATTCTTCAGAACTCTACGGTCCGGTCCAGGAGCGGCCAGCTCGGACTGCCCGGACTCCAATCCCTGGAAGGGGGAAGCAGAGGATGAAGGCCTCCTGCTCGGACCACGACTCGACCCAGAAGGAAGCTTTGCACCCATTCTACCAGAAAATCTTGGAGATCAAGGATCGTAAAAATCTCCCGGATCAAAGGCTCTTAGAAATGAGTCGGAAAATCGAAAAACTTTGTCACACTCCCTCCTCACATGGTAATGACATTTGTACTGACTCTCCTTTTTCGCAGAAAATTATGCGGAAATCGGTCTCGCTGAACTTTAAGCTCCTGCAGTTCGAGAGTTACGATGGGACCACTGATTCGGTCGACCACCTAAAAGCCTTCCGAACAACGATGTTGCTCCATGGCGCGCCAGACATTATCTTGTGCTGGGCTTTCCCCTCTATCCTTAAGGAAGCGGCCAGGAACTGGTACTCAGCGCTCAAGCCGAGTACCATCTTATCGTTTGACTAGATGAGCCGTCAGTTCGTGGCTCATTTCATCAGCAGTCGACGTCCGCGTTGAGGTTCGAATTCCTTGATGAACGTTAAGCAGAAGCAGGGGGAATCCATCCGAGCTTACGTCATTCGGTTTAACGCCGTGGCATTGAAGGTCCGGGACCTGGACCAGTCTGTTGCAATGGCCGCACTCAAGAGCAGCCTTCAGAAGAATGACTTGTTGTTCTCCCTGGAAAAAAAGTATCCCAGAGACTTCGTTGATCTATTGGCTCGGGCCGAGGGACATGTCCGTGCGGAAGAAGCCTTCAAGTTGAAGGACGAAGAAGCCTTAAGAGAGCGGTGGGCAGACAAGTATAATAGACCCACCGCCGATGGAGAGCCAAGCGAAGTTCGACCGCGCTCACAGACTTCCTCCGGGGGCAGGCGAGCCCGAACTCCTCGAGCTCGCCACCAAGGAAGCCCCGATAGAAGGACGCGAAGAAGTCCTCCTTCCGAAAGGTTCCGCGACTACGCCCCCCTTAACGCTTTTCGAACTCAAATTCTCACGCAAGTTAAGAACTGGCTGCCAAGACCAGAAGGATTACGATTTTCCCCAAACAAGCGCGATCGAAGCAGGTACTGCCTCTACCATCGCGACCACGACCACGACACTAAGAAATGCATTCAGCTCCGAGACGAAATTGAGGAGCTTGTCAGAAAGGGATGGGTGGGTAAATTTCTTCGACGCTAACCTGAAGCAGGAGAAGATCGGCTAAGGGCACTACCGTAACCAGAAACGATAAGGAGGTCGGTCGCCTCACGGCGTCATCAACGTTACCCCTAGGAGGAGCTTGGTACATCGACGATTCGTCATCTCCCAGCATCAAAGCCAAAAAAAGCATGCTCCAAATTGAGGAGGCCAGCATGAGATAGAAGAGGTTGTCCGGTCCGGAGCTTATCGTCTGAAGAAACGCGGAGGAACAACGCTACCACGACCTTGAAACATAAAAAATTCGAGGATGTACTGCCAGTAACTTCTTTTCAATAAAATTCTCCCGATTCAATAATATTGTTCCTTAGTGCAAAAAACTATGTGATGATAGAAAAGAAGCAGTCAATAGTGGCCGTGTTGGGAACAGAAGGAGAACCTCGTCCTAACATGAGCCGATCAAGGTCCTTCAATCTCGATCAGAGATAAGATCTCTCCCAAGCGATCGAGCTAACCTCGACCAGAGATAAGATCTCTTCCGAGCGATCGGAACAACCTCGACTAGAGATAAGATCTCTTCCGAGCGACCGGATCAACCAATCTCGGTTAGAGATAAGATCTCTCCCGAGCGGTCGGGACAACCTTGGCTAGAGATAAGATCTCTTCCGAGCGACCGAGCCAACCAAGAGATAAGATCTCTTCCGAGCAACCACGATAACCTCGGCTAGAGATAAGATCTCTCTCGAGCGATCGAGCCAATCTCGATCAGAGATAAGATCTCTTCAACGACCGTGACAACCTCGGCTAGAGATAAGATCTCTTCCTAGCGACCGAGGCAAACCTCGTCAGAGATAAGATCTCTTCGAGCGACCGCGACAACCTCGGCCAGAGATAAGATCTCTTCCGAGCGATCGGAACAACCTCGGTTAGAGATAAGATCTCTCTCGAGCGACGGCCAACCAACCTCGATCAAAGATAAGATCTCTCCTCGAGCGACTGTGACAACCTCGGTCAGAGATAAGATTTCTTCCGAACGACCGCGACAACTCGACCAGAAGATAAGATCTCTTCCGAGTGAATCGGGCCAACCAACCTCGACCAGAGATAAGATCTCTCCTGAGCGACCGCGACAACCTCAGCTAGAGATAAGATCTCTCCCGAGCGACCGAAATAACCTCGACTAGAGATAAGATCTCTCCCGAGCGACCGAAACAACCTCGACTAGAGATAAGATCTCTTTCGAGCGACCGAACAACCAACTCAGTCAGAGATAAATCTCTTTCCGACGATCGGACAACCTCGGCTAGAGATAAATTCTCCCGAGAAATTGGTCCAACCAAACTTTGGCTAGAGATAAATCTCTTCCGAGCGACCGAGCCAACCTTGACCAGAGATAAGATCTCTCTCGAGCGATCGAGCCAACTTTGGCTAGAGATAAGATCTCTTCCGAACATTTAAGCCAACCTCGGCTAGAGATAAGATCTCTCCCGACCAACCAAGCTAATCTCGACCAGAGATAAGATCTCTTCCGAGCCTTCGAGGCAACCTCAGCGGTAGGAGATAAGATCACCCCAGGAGATCTTCTCCGGGCTTCAACTTCAACATCAACTTTAGCTGGAGATGAGATCTCCGAGCTTCGACCTGAAGCAACACGGAGCCCAGAAAAGGATTTCGGCAGTCGCCTTTTCTGCACTCCCTTTCTTCGAGTTTCGAACTCGGGAGTGGGGGAGACTATTATTGGGGATAAACCCCGCTCTTGCCGAAGTCCAATTCGATGCTCGGCCTAATGCAATCGGTAGCCACGGAAGAGCTTCAGCGGACGGATCTTAGCCGAACTTCTTCATCTGACTGAACTCCTCAACAGTCGAGCTTCATTCGTACTTTCGATAGAGCCAAACTCCCTCCGTGCTCTTCCAGTCAGATGCCTGCGGGAGCCGAACTCCTCCCAGACATCTCCTTCGGTCGACCGGACTCCTCAACGGCCGAGCTCCCATCGAACTTCGGTCGGACGCCCACGAGAGTCGAACTCCCTCCGCGCTCTTCCAGCCAGAGGCCTACAGGAGCCGAACTCCTTCCAAGCTTCTCCTTCGATCGAACTCTTGTGGGAGTCCGAAGTCCCCTGGAATTGATGTATGCCGAAGTCCGCCGATCAATTAAATCTCGACGAACGATCGCTATCAGTCTACTGTGCGACAGCGACCCGCTATCAGGCGGCGATGGCTGTCACCATCAATCTGTGATAGGCAACGCTGCAGATGGCATCTTCTCTCGTGACTGATCCTATCAGACCTCGAGCAGCCCACTATCAGGCAGCTGCAGCTGTCACCATTAAGCTCCGCCTATAAAAAGGATCCTCCAGATACGCTAAGCTCTAAGCTCTCCTCTCCTCTAAAGTTTGCCGAACTTATTCCTGAGCACTCCATTTCTGTTGGCCAGAGCTGACTTGATTGTCGGAGAGTCCTGCTGGAGCCACCCCCCACCGGCTTCAGACGAAACTTTATTTTGCAGATTCCTGACGGCGACCTCATCCACCTCCACTCCAGCTGGATCCGACGACAATCAGATTCTGCACCAACAGATTGGTGCTAGAGGAAGGGCCACATCTGTTCTCGAGGTGTTCTTGAGGCCCCTTATTCTTAAAGGAGTGCTCGACGACGATCCCTCTCTCTCCGCTGCAAAGATCTCCCTTCTTCCCCTCTAGAACTTTTTTCGAGGGAAAATGCCCCCAGGAGAGCTTCGATCCGACGGTCGACGGCCTCCACGGCCCGATCCCATTTAGATCCGTCTGCGCCCGCTCCAGCCCCGGCAACCCAGGTCCTGCCTATAGCTATGGTGGACGCAGAGCAGTTCGACATGTTCGTTCAGCAGGTTCGTGGCCTCATGGAGGCGGTGCAGTCCATGCTTCGGCAGGCCCCGGCATCGGTTCAATCGGCGCAGGACTCTTCAGAACTCTACGGTCCGGTCCAGGAGCAGCCAACTCGGGCTGTCTGAACTCCGATCCCTGGAAGGGGGAAGCAGAGGATGGAGGCCCTCTTCTCGGACCACGACTAGACCCAGGGGAAGCTTCACACCTATTCTACCAAAAAATCTTGGAGATCAAGGATCGTGAAGATCTCCTGGATCAAAGGCTCTTAGAAATGAGCCGACGAATCGAAGAACTTCATCACATTCCCTCCTCACGTGGTAATAACATTTGTACTGACCCTCCTTTTTCGCAGAAAATTATGCAGGAACCGGTCCCGCCGAACTTCAAGCTCCCACAGTTTGAGTTACGATGGAACCATCGATCCGGTCGACCACCTAGAAGCCTTCCGGACAACAATGTTGCTCTATGGCGCGCCAGACGCTATCTTGTGCCGGGCTTTCCCCTCTACCCTTAAGGAAGCGGCCAGGAACTGGTACTCAATACTCAAACCGAGTACCATCTTATCGTTTGACCAGATGAGCCGTCAGTTCGCGGCTCACTTCATCAGCAGCCGACGTCCGCATCGAGGTTCGGATTTTTTGATGAACGTCAAGCAGAAGCAGGGGGAATCCATCCGAGCTTACGTCATCCGATTTAACACCGCGGCATTGGAGGTCCGGGATCTGGACCAGTCTGTTGCGATGACCGCACTCAAGGGCGGCCTTCAGAAGAATGACTTGCTTTTCTTCCTGAAAAAAACGTATCCTAGAAACTTCGCCGATCTGCTGGCTCGGGCCGAGGGATATGCCCATGCGGAAGAAGCCTTCAAGTTGAAGAACGAAGAAGCCTTAAGAGAGCGACGGGCAGATGAGTATAATAGACCCATCGCCGATGGAGAGCCGAGTGAAGTTCGACCGCGCTCACGGACTCCCTCCGGACGCAGGCGAGCCCGAACTCCTCGAGCTTGCCACCAGGAAGCCCCGACAGAAGAACGCGAAGAAGTCCTCCTCCCGAAAGGTTCCGCGACTATGCCCCTCTCAACGCTCCTCGAACTCAAATTCTCACGGAAGTTAAGAACCAGCTACCAAGACCAGAAGAATTATGATCTCTCCCAAACAAGCGCGATCGAAGCAGGTACTGCCTCTACTATCGCGACCACGGCCACGACACTGAGGAATGCATTCAGCTCCGAGATAAAATTGAGGAGCTCATCAGAAAGGGACGGCTGGATAAATTCCTTCGACGCCAATCTGAAGTAGGAGAAGATCGGCCAAGGATGCTGTCGTAACCAGAAACGACAAGGAGATCTGCCGCCTCACGACATCATCAATGTTACCCCTGGGAGGAGCTTGGTACATCGGCGATTCGTCATCTTCCAGCGTCAAAGCCAAGAGAAGTATGCTCCAAATTAAGGAGGCCAGCATGAGATAGAGGAGGTCGTCCAGTCCGAAGCTTATCGCCTAAAAAAACGCGAAGGAACAACGCTACCATGACCCTGAAACATAAAGAATTCAGGGATGCGCTGCCAGTAACTTTCTTTCAATAAAATTCTCCCGATTCAATAATATTGTTCCTTGGTGTAAAAAACTACGTGATGACAGGAAAGAAGCAGTCAATAGTGGCCGTGTTGGAAACAGGAGGAGAACCTCATCCTAATATGAGCTGGTTAAGGTCCTTCAACCTCGGCCAGAGATAAGATCTCTCCCGAGCGATCGAGCTAACCTCGATCCGAGATAAGATCTCTCCCGAGCGACCGGGACAACCTCGGATAGAGATAAGATCTCTTCCGAGCGACCAGACCAACCAACCTCGGTTAGAGATAAGATCTCTTTCGAGCGACTGGGACAAACTCGGCTAGAGATAAGATCTCTCTCGAGCGATCGAGCCAACCAAAAGATAAGATCTCTCCCGAGCGACCGCGACAACCTCGGCCAGAGATAAGATCTCTCCCGAGCGATCGCGACAAACCTCGGCCAGAGATAAGATCTCTCTCGAGCGACCGGGACAACCTCAGCTAGAGATAAGATCTCTTCCGAGCGACCAGGCCAACCAACCGCGATCAGAGATAAGATCTCTCTCCCGAGCGACCGCGACAAACCTCGGCTAGAGATAAGATCTCTCCCAAGCGATCGGGACAACCTCGGCCAGAGATAAGATCTCTTCCAAGCAACCGAGCCAACCAACCTCGGCCAGAGATAAGAATCTCTTTCGAACGACCTGGACAACCTCGACTAGAGATAAGATCTCTCTCGAGCGACCGACCCAACCAACATTGGCTAGAGATAAGATCTCTCCCGAGCGATCGCGACAACCTTGGTTAGAGATAAGATCTCTCCCGAGCGACCGAGCCAACCTCGGCCAGAGATAAGATCTCTTCCGAGCGACCGCGACAACCTGGGCTAGAGATAAGATCTTTTCCGAGCGACCGAGCCAACCTCAGCTAGAGATAAGATCTCTCCCAAGCGACCAAGCTAACCTCGGCCAGAGATAAGATCTCTTCCGAGCCCCCGAGGTAACCTCGACGATAGGAGATAAGATCGCCCCAAGAGATCTCCCCCGGACTTCAACTTCAACATCAATTTTAGCTGGAGATGAGATCTCCCCCGAGCTTCGATCTGAACCAACACGGAGCCCAGAAGAGAACTTCGGCAGTCACCTTTTCTACACTCCCTTTCTTTGAGTTTCGAACTCGAAAGTGGGAGGTACTATTGTTGGGGATAAACCCCGCTCCTGCCGAAGTTCAGTTCGATGCTCGGCCTAATGCAACCGGTAGCCACGAAAGAGCTTCAACGGACGGGTCTTAGCCGAACTCCTTCATCCGATCGAACTCCTCAGCAGCCGAGCTTCATTCGTACTTCCGATAGAGCCGAACTCCCTCCGCGCTCTTCCAGTTAGACGCCTGCGGGAGCCGGACTCCTCCCAGACATCCCCTTCGATCGGTCGGACTTCTCAATGGCCGAGCTCCCGCCGAACTCCGGTCGGACGCCCACGAGAGCCGAACTCCCTCCGCGCTCTTCCAGCCAGACGCCTACAGGAGCCGAACTCCTTCCAAGCTTCTCCTTCGGTCGAACTCTTACGGGAGTCCAAAGTCCCCTGGAATTAATGCATGTCGAAGTCCGCCAATCAATTAAATCTCGACGAACGATCGCTATTAGTCTGCTGTATGACAGCGACCCGCTATCAGACGGCGATAGCTGTCACCATCAATCTGTGGCAGGCAGCACTGCAGATGGCGCCTTCCCCCGTGACTGACCCCATCAGACCTCGAGCAGCCCACTATCAGGCAGCTGCAGCTGTCACCATTAAGCTCCGCCTATAAAAAGAATCCTCCAGATACTCTAAGCTCTAAGCTCTCCTCTCCTCTAAACTTTGTCGAACTCATTCCTGAGCACTCCATTTCTGTTGGCCAGAGCTGACTTGATCATCGGAGGATCCTGCCGGAGCCACCCCCCCATCGGCTTCGAATGGAACTTTGTTCTGCAGGTCTCCGGCGGCGACCTCGTCCACCTCCACTCCAGCTAGATCCGATGACAACCAAATTCTGCACCAACAAGATAAAATGACTATTATTCGTGGAGATGATGAGGTTGCCTGATCTCATATTAGAGCTAAGACCACAGCAGCTTCCAATATTTTTTCGTGTCCTTTGTTGCAGCATCCCTTCTTGTCCTTCCTTTTCTTCTTCAAGAAATATGAAGGGGCTAGTTCAATATTGAAGGAGAAGATATATGGTTATTCAAAACAAAACCCTCATAATCTCTTTCAAGAAATGAGAATGGGCAAGTTCTATACACACACTTACACACACGGAGATAGATAGATAAATAGATATTTCTCTCTCTTTTTTAAACAAAAAAGGCCCTTCTGATATTCTTCTTTTGATATTAGTGCTAGATTTTTTTCTCAAAAATAAGGCCTTGTGATCTTTTTGATTAAATTTAATCAGATATTTTAAGAAAATATTGTTCAACAGCATTTGGCCAACATTATTAAGCCAATAAATTAATATCAAAGGGTGCCAAATTTGTTGATTCTTTAAGATCTCTGCAATCTCCTTGCCAGCCATCACAGTATGAACTTTGATTCAGTAGCATGTGGCTGTTGAATGTGGCACCATGGATGCATGCCACGTTGCACGTGGACTAAAAAATGTGTTACAATGACCACAATGCATCTCTAATTGCTGATTACTTTTTCCTCCAAAACACCAATTACATAAGGGCCATAAAGTAAACATATAAACTGTCTTAGCTTGTGTAATTAATGGCCGGTATATGAAATTTACTTTGAAGACTAAAGCCGCCAAAATAAAAAAGACCTTTCTGATCATAGCGAAGTCTTGCATTCATTGTTGAAGTCTTGTATCCTTCAATATATATTTGACCCTACTATGACTGGCACGTGGCTTACATGCACATGGATAAACAGTAGTTGCATTTCGCTTACTCATTTCTAATGTGGTATAGAACCTAAAACATCACATTATTTTCTAAATTCTTACCATTTCCATAATAAAAAATACATCTTGGCAAGAGGCATGCAAAAGGTGTCTGATTTGCTAAGCATGGTTGCATCAAACTCAACAGACATTAGAAGACTATGAGAAATACCATGTCGATTCCCTGGCAATCCCCTCCATTGAGTTGCCCCCTTAAAGGGAGAAATTATTGTGTGCACGGCCATGCTGGTGCATGTCACCGATTGCCGAGGTGTGTTGCTGCAGGCCAATCACCAAGATGAGTGCAGGATGAATAAAAACCATGCTAATTCATGATGGCGATTGGTAGCATCTTAGTGATTGGCCTGCAGCAATACACCTCAGCAATTGGTGGTGTGCACTACCGTGGCTATGCATGCAGTGCACGCAATAATTTATCCCCTAAAGGTGGGATACATATCAAATAATCTTGCATATACATGGCATACATGATGATATGCAGCATTCTTTTCCAGGAAAGCACATGCCATGACAAATCTAAGGGTTGTTAGTAAATGAAATACCTGAATAGAATAGTAAGGATCCCGTTTAAACTATGTAATGACAGGTTTGCTTAACACTTAAACAGTAGTCTTGAAAGTGTAGCAGCATATCATCTCCTACAATTTGATCTGACCAAGTCCAGTGAATTTGCTGTCTAGTTTTCCCCTGCAAAATTTACTTATTTGAAATATTTCGATTTGAGAAGAAACAATGTGGTCAGAAACAAATTATAAAGCACCTGATAAAAATGTCTGTAGCGGTAGACCTCATTACCTGATAAAAATATCACATCCACTGTAGTGAGATGTTGTCAGAGCCAATATAACTTTTAACATGGATAAGTAGAAACGCAGTTGGAAAGTAGAAAAATGTTAGTAGATTGGAGATTGTATAAACCAAGGTTTTAAATCCCGACAGAGCTGTCCCAATTTTCCCATAGAATATGATACACTACCATTCAACCCCGTCTCGATCCTTGGGATAGAGGATGTTCCAAGACGTCCCGATCGGAATGCTGGGATGCTAGCGGGATGATCCTATCCCGATACATGGGATAGTATCCCATCCCGATGTTCTGTTGGAACCTGAACTATAAACTAAGCAACACAAAACATTGCTGACCTTTGGTGATATGAAAGAGTGATCATGCAGCAAAGTTTGTTATATCATTTCTTAATTTTATTATGATGCAAATTGTACAGGAGAATTTCTGTAAGCCATTAGCCCATTCGAATACAGTATGTCATTTCAGAGATTAGTAATTTATGTATCATTAACACATATGGTACTAATTATATCTCGTTTAACAAAGTCCAAGCATTTTCTGTATCAAACATTTTCTAACAAAGTGCAGCCTAAAGTTGCATCTGGGAGCTTGCCAAGGTTTGTGACAAGAAAACCTTGAATACCATGTTGATTATTATCTGAAGATAGGAAAAACAGGCAGGGTAAGAAAGAAAATAAATAAATAAATAGGCAAAAAAAATTTTAAAAAAAAAATGATGATCCAGTCGTAAAAAACACATGGCCTAGTAGAGCAGAGTCTTGGGAATATCAGTGAAGGGGAACCAAAGGAACACAATCTCAAACACTAATTTCTTTAAAACTTGCTTAATAGTACCATTTCATGAAACATCTCATCAAGTGACATCCCTTTTCACTTTAAACCAAAGGTCTCGCTATGCCTATTTTCTATACCTCCCAAGTAGTTGCTACTATCAAGATCTCTTGTTGCAATATCAAGATCTCTCATTGCATCCGCCTTTCACCTCATGGCCCTTTCATTGGCTAACCTCCTATGCAATTGCTCATTGAATTCAAGCAGAATAAGGATAACTTTACATGCAACAACCTCTGTATAGGAAGCATTCTAGACACCAAGAAAGAATTTTCTCGAGATTGATTAGGTTTTTTTGAGATCTCAATCTTGATCCTTATGAAAAGTTCCACCTTTTTCATCTTTCCAGATATTTGTGTTAAAAATATCCCAGTGCACATCTAATAGCTTCCATTAGTCAATTTTTCTTTCAAAGCACAAACTATACATGGACTGCAGTGTAAACATAAACACACAAAATAAATAAATTATCTTAGATAATACAATTAATAGGTGGTATAAGGCATCTACTTTTAAGGCTAACCCCTCCAAAATAAAACGTCCCTTCTAATTATAGCTTGATACTCTTTTCCAAAACTTTCTTTTATTGTCAAATTCCTCTTGTACGGTCCTCCAACATATATTTGAGACCTTACTAGACCAGCACGTGGCTTACTATGCACATGGTTCAACTATAGTTGCATTCCTCTTGCTTATTTCTAATGTGCTTCTTTCTTAAAGTTTCCATAATAAAAAATATATCGTGGCAAGTGGCATGCAAAAGGCATTTGATTTGCTAAAATGGTTACCTCTTCTTAAAAGACAGTATAAGACTGTGAGAAGTACCTTGTTGACCCCCTTGGATACATATCAAATTTACCAGGGCCAATGTATCTTTTAGCATAACTTGGAAGAAGTATGGCTGGCAAATGAAAAAATGGTAGTAGATTGGAGATCCTATAAACTAGGAAACTCAAACATTGATGACCTCTGGTAATGTAATATAGGATTGAGAATACAGAAAATTCTACCGTATCATATCTGAAGTTTGATAATAACAGAAACAAAAACTTAACAGAAAATTTCTGCAAATCATTATTGTTGGGGATAAATCCCGCTCCTACTGAAGTCCAGTTCAGTGCTCAACCTGATGCGGCCAGTAGCCACGGAAGAGCTTCAGCGGACGGGTCTTGGCCGAATTCCTACAGTCGGCCGAACTCCTCAGCGGCCGAGCTCCAGTCGGACTCCCGCAAGAGCCGAACTCCCTCTAAGCTCCCCCTTCGGCCGAACTTCTCGATGGTTGCGCCCTGACCGAGCTCCAGTTGGACTCCCATAGGAGTCGAACTCCTTCCGAGCTCCCCGTTTGGCCGAACTCCTCTAGGAGTCCGAACTCCTTTGAAATTGGTATATGCCCGAGTCCACCAACCAACACCTACTTCCTCGAGCTACGGCTGTCGGACCTCGACGGTATGGCCGCCACTACCAGTCTGGCAGCACCTTTCCCTCCATAAGAAGCCCCATGCGGTCCGCAATCGGACGACATGGCCACCACTACTGGCGACGCCACTATCTCCGTAACCAGCCCCATGCGGCCCGCAACTGAACGACATGGCCACCATTACTGGCGACGCCACTCTCTCCGTAACCAGCCTCATGCGACCCACGACCCGCCAGTGCGGCTGCCACTGTCCACCTGACGACGCCTTCCTCTCCGTACCGAACTCCATACGGCTCCGACGGCTCGCTACCAGGCGGTATGGTCGTCACCATCAATCAGACTCCGCCTATAAACAGGATCCTCCAGATATGCTATCTCTAAGCTCTAAGCTCTCCTCTCCTAAACTCTGCCAAACTCATTTCAGAGCACTCCATTCCTGTTGGCCAGAGCTGACTTGATCGTCGGAGGGTCCTGCCGGAGCCACCCCCCGACTTCGGATGGAACTTTGTTTTGCAGGTTCCCGACGGCGACCTCATCCACCTCCGCTCCAGCCGAATCCGACGACGATCAGTTTTTGCATCAACAGATTGGCGCTAGAAGAAGGGCTCGAACCTCTAAGGTTCCCTTGTTCTTAAAGGAGTGCTCGGCGACGATTTTTCTCTTCCCCCTCCGGAGATCTCTCCTCTTAGAGTTCTTTCCCGAAGAGAAAATGCCCCCCAGGAGAGCTTCAACCCGACGATCGGCGGCCTCCGTGGCCCGATCCCGTTCAGATTCGTCCGCTCCCACTCCAGTCCGGGCGGCCCAGATTCCATCTGTGGCCGTGGTGGATGCGGAGCAGTTCAACCTGTTCATCCAGCAGGTTCGTGGCCTCACGGAGGCGATGCAGGCGGTGCAGGCCATGCACCGACAGGCTCCGACACCAACTCAACCGGCGCGGGACTCCCCAGAGCCGTGTGGTCCGACCCAGGAACGGCCGACTTGGGCTATCCGACCTTCGATCCCCGGAAGGGGGAGGCAAAGGAGGGAGAGCCCCTGCTTGGACCGTGGCTTGACCCAGGGGGAAGCCTCGCACCCATTCTGCTGGAAAACTTTGGAGATCAAAGACCGTAAAGACCTCTTAGATCAAAGGCTCTTAGAAATGAGCCGGCGAATCGAGGAGCTTCGTCACACTTCCTCCTCCTGTGGTAATGATATTTGTACTGACCCTCTTTTTTCACAAAAAATTATGCAGAAGCCGATCCCGCTGAACTTCAAGCTCCCGCAGCTCGAGAGTTATGATGGGAGCACCGATCCGATCGACCACCTGGAAGCCTTTCGAATAATGATGTTGCTCCACGGTGCGCCAGACGCCATCTTGTGCTGGGCTTTCCCCTCTACCCTTAAGAGAGCTGCCAGGAATTGGTACTCGGCGCTTAAGCCGAGTACCATCTTATCGTTTGACCAGATGAGCCAACAATTCGCGACCCACTTCATCAGTAGTCGACGTCCGCGCCGAGGCTCGGATTCCTTAATGGCCATTAGGCAGAAGGAGGGAGAACCCATCCGGGCTTATGTCATCCGATTTAATACTGCCGCACTGGAGGTCCGGAACCTGGACCAGTCAGTCACCATGGTCGTCCTCAAGGGTGGCCTTCAGAAGAATGACTTGCTGTTCTCCCTGGAAAAAAAGTATCCCAGGGATTTTGCTGACATGCTAGCTCGGACCGAAAGTTATGCTCGAACAGAGGAGGCTTTCGAAGCTAAGGACGATGAAGCCAGCGGCAAGCGGTGAATCAGCGGGTCAGGCAGGCCCACTGAAGAAAGGAAGCGGACTGAATCTCGGCCGCATTCCCGGACTCTCCCTAGTCGCGGGCGAGCCCAAACTCCCCCTCGAGCTCGGAGGCAGGGAACCTCCGACGGAAGGGCACGCCGAGGTTCTCCCCAACGCCGAAGTTCTCTCCGACGACGATTTCACAACTACGCCCCCCTCAACGCCCCGAAGATCCAAGTGCTGATGGAGATCAAGGAACGACTTCCGAGACCGAAGAGAATGCGTTCACATCTTAGCAAACGCAATCCCAACAAGTTCTGCCTCTACCATCATGACCACGGTCACGACACTGAGGAGTGCATCCAGCTCCAGGACGAGATCGAAGAGCTCGTCAGGTGAGGTAGACTTGGCCGATTCCTACGAAGACGACCTGAAGAGCGGGAAAATCGATTAAGAGCGTTACCACCAAATGGGGAAAACCAGCAAGAAGATCGGCCACCTCTTGGCGTCATCAACACTATCTCGGGAAGACTTCAACAAGGAGAGGCCAGCGGATCCGAGGGACCAGTAAAGAGGCAAAGGACCACGGAACCTGTGACCTTCATCGAGGCGGACGGCCAGGGGATCCAATTTCCGCATAATGACGCGGTTGTAATTTCTTTGAACATTGCTGACTACGATGTACGCCGCATTTTGATGGATAATGGAAGCTCGGCCGATGTATTATTTTACGATGCCTTCTCAAAAATGTTTCTACCCGGCGACCGCTTAGGGCCTATGAATTCTCCACTGGTAGGATTTCCTGGCAACACCGTACCAGTCGAAGGCATAATATTTTGGCTGTGACGGCAGGGCAACACCCGAAATTGGCCAAAACGCAGGTCGACTTCTTAGTCGTGAGGACTCCGTCCGCCTATAATGCGATTCTCGGTCGACCTGATCTAAATGCACTTCGGACGGTGGTGTCAACCTATTATTTGAAGATGAAGTTTCCGACGAGTCGCGGGGTCGGAGAAGTCAGAGGAGACCAGGCTCTGGCGAGGCACTGCTACTCAATCGCCCTGCATAAGGGAGAATGGCCCGATCCTTATCTTGTTGACGGGCTGGATGTCCGCAACAACCTCACTAAGGAGCGAGGCGAGCCTATAGAGGACCTCGTCTCTGTGCCCTTAAATGACGGAAACTCGGAGCACATGGTGCAGATCGGCTCCAACTTGGCGGACGAGGTTCGGGAGCAGCTCGTCGCCTTCCTCAGGAGAAACACGGACGTCTTCGCCTGGACCCCAGCGGACATGCCGGGGATTGACGCCGAGGTCATGGAACATCGGTTGGCCGTCGATCCAAGGCACCGGCCGATAAGAGAAAAGATGCGCCACCACACCTCGGAGAGGCAGAAAGTGATCACCGAAGAAGTAGACAAGCTCCTCCAAGCCGGACTCATCCGGAAGGTTAATTATCCGACCTGTGTCTCGAACATGGTCCTCGTCAAGAAGGCGAATAACAAGTGAAGGATGTGCGTTGACTTCAAGAAGCTGAACAAGGCCTGCCCGAAAGACAGCTACCCTCTGCTCAGGATCGACCAGCTGATGGATGCGACCTCGGGCCATGAGCTCCTCACCTTCATGGACGTCTTTTCTAGTTATAACCAGATACGGATGGCGCCTGAGGACGAAGAGAAGACTACCTTCATTACTGACCGTGATCTTTATTGTTACAGGATCATGCCATTTGGACTCAAAAACGCAGGGGCAACTTACCAGCGTTTGGTTAATAAGGTCTTCAAGGAGTAGATCGGCCACAACATGGAGGTGTACGTGGATGATATGCTCGTCAAAAGCCGAGCTTTGACAGACCACCTTGCCGACCTTAAAGAGACCTTCGGTGCACTTAGAAAATATAAGATGAAGCAGAATCCGACCAAGTGCGCCTTTGGTGTGACCTCCAAAAAATTTCTGAGGTTCATAGTGTCGAGACGCAGAATCGAAGCAAACTCCGAGAAGATCCGAGCCATTCGGAAGATGACTGCTCTGAAGACGATCAAGAAAGTTCAGCACCTGATCGGAAAGGTGGCATCCCTAAATCGCTTCGTCTCAAGGTCGGCCGAATGATGCATACCCTTCTTCCAAGTTCTCAGACGACCAAAAAACTTCTGCTGGACAGTGGAGTGCCAACGGACATTTGAGGAGCTTAAAAATTATCTCGGCTCACCCCCACTGCTGGCAAAGTCCGAACTCGGAGAAGAATTATTTCTGTATCTAGCTGTCTCTCCGGTGGCCCTGACGGCAGTCCTGGTCAAGGAAGAAGCAAGAACACAGCGACCGATCTACTACGTGAGTTGGGTCCTGAGGGATGCAAAGAGCAGGTACTCTAGGTTAGAAAAACTAACTTACTCTCTTCTAATTGTTGCCAGGAGGCTCCGACTTTACTTTCAGGAGCATACGTAACGGTCCTCACGGACCAACCAATAAAAGCAGTCCTTCACCGGACGGACGCCTCCGGAAGAATCGCGAAATGGACAATCGAGCTCACAGAGTTCGACATCAACTACCAACCTAGGCCGTCGATCAAGGCCCAAATATTGGCGGATTTTGTGGTAGAATGCACCATTCCAGTCGAAATCGAGCTTGAACAAAGCGAGACCGACACCAAAGCGAGACCAAGCCTAGACAAAGCCGAGCTATCGCGGTAGAACCTCTCCGAAGGCTCTTGGGCTCTGCACGTGGATGGTTCGTCCAACTCTACTGGAGCTGGTGCAGGGCTGGTCTTGGTTAGCCCCGAAGGAGTCGTCGTCGAGTATGCGCTACGCTTCGAATTCTCCGCGACAATAATGGGGCCGAATATGAAGCGCTGATCGTCGGATTAAAGATAGCAAGGGAATTAAAAGTAGATCGGCTTCAAGTCTACAGTGATTTTCAGCTGGTGGTCGGTCAAGTTGATGGCAGCTACGAAGCACGAGAGGAAGGCATGGTGAGATACCTCGGGAAAGTGAGGGATGTGACCCCGGCCTTCAATAGTTTCGGCATTCAGCATATTCCAAGGGCGGAAAATGCGAGAGCCGATCTTCTCTCCAAGTTGGCCACTTCAGCTCCAACCGAACTGCCCAAAAAAGTATTTTTGGAAACTTTGAAATGCCCAGCCATAGAGGAATCTCAGGCCGTCCTATAGATAGAATTCAAGCCCAGCTAGATCGATCCGTTGGTCGCCTACCTTAAAGAGGGGGTCCTTCCTCACGATCGGAAAGAAGTTCGAAAGCTCAGGAATCAGGCCTCCCGCTACGTTTTATATGAAGGCAAGTTGTATAAGAGGTCGTACTCCCTTCCGTTGCTGAGATGTCTCCGACCTTCAGAGGCCAACCTCGCACTATGGAATGTGCACGAAGGACTTTGCGGAAGCCATGTAGGAGCCAGGTCCCTATCACAAAAACTACTTCGGCAGGGGTACTACTGGCCGACCTTGTTTCATGATTCTGTAGAATATGTGAAGAAGTGCGACTACTGTCAGAAGAACGCCAGCGTGCAAAGACAGCCGGCATCCGAGCTTGCTTCGCTTAGCGCACCTTGGCCATTTGCGCAGTGGAGAATGGATATACTCGGCCCCTTCCCAACAGCGTCCGGGCAACGGAAGTTCCTCCTGATCGCGATCGATTATTTCACCAAGTGGGTTGAAGCCAAACCACTAGTGAAGATTACCGAGGCCAAGGTGCAGGACTTCGTCTGAAAATCACTAGTCTATCGGTTCGACCTGCTCCGAACCCTTATAACCGATAATGGATGACAGTTCGCTGGGGCAAGATTCGCCGAATTCTACGAAGGACTGAACATCTCCCATCGCTTTACATCGGTGGCTCACCCGCAGGCCAACGAGGAGGCTGAGGTGACCAATCGGATCCTGCTGCAAGGCATCAAGACAAGACTCGACAGGATAAAGGGAAATTGGGTGGACGAACTCTACCACGTCCTCTGGGCATACCGAACTACTCAAAGGGCGCCGACCGGAGAAACATCCTTCGCCTTGGCCTTCGGCACGGAGGCAGTTATTCCGATCGAACTTCAGCTCCCGTCCGTACGAGTCGCGGGCTTTGACGAAAAGCTCAACCCCCAGGACCTCAGAGTTAACCTCGACCTGCTGGAAGAAAAAAGGGAGGAGGCCCGTATCCGGATGGCAGCCTACAGATGGAAGGTGGCCCAGTACTACAACTCCAGAGTTAGGGGTAAGACGTTCAGAGTGGGGGACCTAGTGCTTCGACGAGCCGCCGTCTCTCAACCTCAGAGTCAAGAAAAGCTCGCCCCAAATTGGAAAGGTCCGTATAAAGTGGTGGAGGTCATCCAGCTCGAAACCTATCGCCTGAAGGAGCTCGGAGAAATAGTGCTTTCCCGACCTTGGAACTCAGAAAATCTGAGGATATATTATCCGTAGACTTCCTTTAATAAAACTCCTTTGCTCAGCATTATTGTTTTCTGGTGCAAGAATTACGTGACGATAAAAAAGAAGCAAGCGAAAGTGGCCCATTAGGAACAGGAGGAGAACCTCGTCCTAACGCGAGCAAAGTCGAAGGCCTCGTTCACCTTAGACGAGATGGAGGGAGAGGCGCGGACGACGGTCCACATGTGCCCCCACAATCCGTTAGGAACAGGAGGAGAACCTCGTCCTAACGCGAGCAAAGTCGAAGGCCTCGTTCACCTTAGACGAGACGGAAGGAGAGGCGCGGACGACAGTCCACATGTGCCTCCACAGCCCGTTAGGAAGCTCATCCTAATGTGAGCAAATTCCAAGCCCGAGCTTCGAAGTCTACATGAGATAGGATCTCCATCAACCTCGGTAGGAGATAAGATCTCTCCCGAGCGTCCGCATCGACCTCGGTCGCAGGAAATAAGATCTTTGAGGGTCCGCGGTAACCTCGGCCCGAGTAATCGAGACAGTCTCGACCAAAAATAAGATTGGAGACAACCTCGACCAGAGACGAGATCTCTCTCGAGCGACCGCATCGACCCTAGCTGCAGATCAGATCTCCCTCCGAGCTTCGATCTAAACCAGCACGGAGTCCGAAAGAGAACTTGGGCAGTCACCTCTTCTGCACTCCCGTCCTTCGAGTTTCGAACTCGAAAGTGGAGGGACTATTGTTGGGGATAAACTCTGCTCCTGTCGAAATCCAGTTCGGTGCTCAACCTGATGCGGCCGGTAGCCATGGAAGAGCTTCAGCGGACGGGTCTTAGCCGAACTCCTACAGTCGGCCGAATTCCTCAGCAACCGAGCTCCAGTCGAACTCCCGCAAGAGCCGAACTTCCTCTAAGCTCTCCCTTCGACCGAACTCCTCGGTGGTTGCACCCTGGCCGAGCTCTTCAACGGCCGAGCTCCAGTTGGACTCCCACAGGAGTCGAACTTCTTCCGAACTCCCCCTTCGGCCGAACTCCTCTAGGAGTCCGAACTCCTTTGAAATTGGTATATGCCCGAGTCCACCAAGCAACACCTGCTTCCTCGAGCTACGGCTGTCGAACTTCGGCAGTATGGCCGCCACTACCAGTCTGGCGGCACCTTTTCCTCCGTAAGAAGCCCCATGCGGTCCGCAATCGGACGACATGACCACCACTACTGGCGACGCCACTCTCTCCGTAACCAGCCTCATGCGGCCCGCAACCGGACGACATGGCCACCACTATTGGCGACGCCACTCTCTCCGTAACCAGCTTCATGCGACCCACGACCCGCCAGTGCGGCTGCCACTGTCCACCTGACAACGCCTTCCTCTCCGTACCGAACTCCATGCGGTCCCGACGGCTCGCTACCAGGTGGTATGGTCGTCACCATTAATCAGGCTCCGCCTATAAACAGGACCCTCCAGATATGCTATCTCTAAGCTCTAAGCTCTAAGCTCTCCTCTCCTCCTAAACTCTGCCGAACTCATTTTAAAGCACTCCATTCCTGTTGGCCAGAGCTGACTTGATCGTCGGAGGGTCCTACCGGATCCATCCCCCCACCAGCTCCGGACGGAACTTTGTTTTGCAGGTCCCCGACGGCGACCTCATCCACCTCCGCTCCAACCGGATCCGACAACGATCAGTTTCTGCGTCAACAATTATCATATTTGAATGTATCAAATCCGTGATTAATAATTTCTATATCATTAACATATATGATCCTAATTATATCTCGTTCCATAAAGTCAGGCCCAAGCCAAATATTTCCCAGCAAAGTGCAGCCTAAAAATGTATATGAGACCAAGGCTGATATATGGATTAGATATATAAAGTATAAACTATACTTGCAACTTCCTGCCTATTTTGCTGTCCTACCCAAATCATGCAACTATTTTATGCTTCTCACCATTACTGCAATACAAGAAGAAAAATGACTAGCTAGATGTATGCAAAAGGAATTGCTTTACCAATCATGGTGGAACCTATCAGAGCTAGTATTGCATTGTTATTCATTAAGAAATAGCTATTTGCATTAGCAAGCTTATTAAAACCAGTTGAGATGGAAAGGCTATCAAAGTATCTCAAGAAGGCTTTGAGTTCATACTCTTTTGGCTATTAAACTAGTGAAATACCTCATATCATGCTTCTGCTATGATGTCATATGCCTCCCTACTGAAATACACCCTCATGTCATGCTTCCATTGTGACATAAATGCAAAAAAAAAAAAAAAAAAGATAATCATAACTGCAAAACAAAAATTCAAACTTAGATGAACCGTACAACCAACAAAATTGTACTCAAGTTAAAATTTAAGATGATGCAAATACTGTCTTTCTAAAAGATCAGGCCATTCTTCATGAGACATCAAACATAACTTCAAGGATTCACAATATCTTCCATCACATCCAACAATGTGCCCTATATCATCTAGCAACAATGATTAAGTCAAATTCTCACATGAAATTTGTATGTGGAAAATCATGGAACCTAACGGAATAAAAGGTTATGATGGCAACTGTCATGGGAAAAAACTGATAGAAGCCACAAATCAATAACTTGCAAATATGAATCCTTTTTGAAGTGAATCCTTTTTATCCAATCAATAACTTGCAAATATGCAGAAACCTAGACTTCAAAGCTACACGTTGGGCTTCAACGTCGAGTCTGAATACACATGCCTAGTTTGGGTCTGCTGGAACAACATGATCTGTGGTCTCAGTGTTAAAAGGACAAGAAAGTGTTAAGCAACCTGTCACTAGTCTCTAATCAAAAGAGCTTTAATGAACCCCTGAAGAAGATATATTTTATATTAGCTTGTCATTGGATGGCTCTAATTCATGTTTTGAGTTGAGAGAGAAGAAAGGAAAGGTTAGTTTATGTTATCAAGCCAGTTCCAAGACAATGAAACAAAATGGAGATGTTGTTGTTTGTGCACATATGAATTTATATTTGTTATGTCATATGCTGAGAATAAACAAAAGTTAGAATCCTCTAGGTTTTTGTGGGATGGGTCAGGACATGAAGGTCCACCAAACAAA
The DNA here is from genome assembly GCA_006176705.1 of Cocos nucifera. Lineage (NCBI taxonomy): Eukaryota > Viridiplantae > Streptophyta > Magnoliopsida > Arecales > Arecaceae > Cocos > Cocos nucifera. Next base: position 3,292,242 of record QRFJ01000030.1, read on the forward strand.
CTTGGACACATCAATTTCTTGTCAAATGTTGGAAGACCTACTCCCAGTGGTGAAGGTGTAGAGCTACTGTGAGGAAAAGGAGATACAAGGAGAGGCAGATTGATTGTCCTTGCACCATCGTTAATAGAGAAATAAGTAATGTAGTACATCAAATAGTTTAGCTGGGGGACATGCCACCAGCTTCAGAACATGAGATTGACAAGAACTTAAATCTCTTTGCTACAGTCCCATCTTAATAAAACAATTGTTGTCACTCGAACTCATATAAATAGATCTTAATCTCTATTTCTAATGCATTGAGACAAGGTACCACACTTCAGCTCATCTGTGGTCATGGTCGCTTGTGCATTTACCTATTGTGGATCGAATGTCAATGTACTCCTCCATGCTTTACAGGCATTGGTTGACTGCACCTATGCCCTATCTATTGTCAAGTCCAAGCAAGCCATTAACTCATCACAAACTTTTATTTGCATATATTTTTTGTGATTCATTAAGTAATGAGTTTTATTATTATTTCTTTTCTGACCTTAGAACTCTTAGGCTACTTAACAGATTGCTCGTTAACCAAATATGATCATTTGTCTAACTCACACATGACCTCTTTCAAGCAAATGAATATCCATATTTGTCAACAGATAACTTTTCACTGATCTCCTACAGGACCTATTTTTCCACCACGAATTTCTATATAAGCATGTTAAAAAAAAAAGATTTATCTCTATGTTTTTTGTTCACATGAGCTTCTAAAACCCATACCATGTTTGCTTGCTATGTCAGTTTTAACTTAACCTCCTTTGTTGAATGCACCTTCCCTTTGAAGATCACCATTCACTTTGACACAATTACTTCTTGTTCCAGCTCTACACAACCAATACACGCAAACAACTTGAACTTTTAGAAGTTAACAAGGTAAAACTTAACTCTAGAAGGTAAGCCTGACCTTTCCTTTGATGAACGCTTTGGGAGCTGGGATTCTGAGAGGGGTGGATTAGCTGGATTATGGATTGCATGGAGTCCCCGAGCTTTGCCATTCTAGTTAATAGCACCCCGACGGAGTTCTTCCACTCGTCCGTTGGACTGCAGCAAGATTGCCCTCTCTCCCCTTGTTCATTTTGTGTGCTGATGCTCTGTCTCGAATATTGAGGGCAGCGGTTTAGGGGGTGATGCTGGAGCCCTATTGGCCTGCGCTGAAGCCCAACCGCGCTGGCACCTTCTCTTTGCAGATGATTGCCTTCTCATTAGACGGGCCTCGACTTAGAATGCAGAGTGCTTCGCTTCTATTGTCAAGGTGTATTGCCGAATGTCTGACTAGATAGTGAATCTCCAAAAGTCTACTATCATCTTCAGCCCCAAGATGAAGACTCGATTGAAGCAGGCGATTCGGGAGAGGTTGGAAATCCAGGAGCAGACTAGGATCTTGACCTATCTGGGGGTTCTGATCACAGGACGATGCTTTCAGAGAGCCGAGTGTAGACTCATGAAGCAGTGGATCCAAGAGCATCTTGAGGGGTGGCAAGCCAACACTCTTTCTTTGATGAGCAGGACGACTCTAGTAAGGTTGGTATTGAGCTCTATTTCGGTGTATCTCCTGGCTAACACAATCGTGCCAAATTCGTGCCTCAAAAGTTTGGAGCAACAGTTCCAGAACTTTCTGTGGAGATCCGGATGCAATCATCATCAGGTCCACCTACTGTCTTGGGAGGTGGTATGTCAGCTGATGAGAGATGGTGGAATGGGGATCCAGTCTCTCTTGACTAGGAGGGAGGCCTTGATTGCCAGACATGTTGCCAGATTTCTAATACAGCCTGTTTGCTCATGGAGCAGGGTAATAAGGGCTTGGTATGAGGCATGGAGCTAGGGATCCCCGATCCAGTTTACTCGTAGCTGCTCCATCTAGAAAGAGATTAGTGCTTGTGGGTCTGATGTTATGGCACAGGTCAGATGGCTGATTGGGGATGGATGATTGGTGGATATGACTCAAGATGCTTGGATTTCGAGCCTACCTCTCTTCTTGCTAGCTGACCTATATCAATAGTGAGGTGGATGGCCATATGCAGTTCTGCGACCTAATCACTCCTGATGGTAGGAGCTGGAGAGCCTAGGTCTCCCATCTTTTTGGTGGTCCTCTTGCAAATCGGATCCTCACCATTCCTACTCCTGTTCATCCCAATCAGGATGTGAGGGTATGGGGCCGATCCTGTTGCTCGAGGGTCCCCTTGAGGGATCTCTCCCGGACGTGCAGACTGATGCTGGCCAAGAGGATTGAGGCTAATTGAATTTGGAAAGTACTCGCCCACCCCAGGGTTAGGCTCATTCTCTAGAAACTTGCCTAGGATCAACTTCCAACTCGCATGCTTCTCAAAGATAGGGGTGTGAAGATTCCGGCCTTGTATCCAGTGTACGGGCTAGAGGAGTCAGTAGAGCACGCCATGCTATGCTGTCCGAGGGCGAGGCTTATCTAGAGATAGGCGGGCAACTCCCCCTATGAGTCGAGTAGTGATCTATGGTTGGAGTCCTTCCTATGCATGATCCATCAGAACCTGATTGAGAGGATGATCACCGAAGGAGGTCAGATGGTTTGTATTGCCTATCAGATCTGGCTATCTAGAAATAGCCTGATCTTTGAGGGCGAGGCGATTCCTGCTCAACGGGTGTTGGAGAGAGCTATCTGCTTGCTGTGGAGTTTTCTCAGTTTGATGCTGTTACCATATCCCATGACAGCCCGACCCCTGGGACTCCCATGCTGCCATGGTAGCAACCTAGAGGGTGTTATTCATTTCTTGGGAGCCCCCTCTCTTGGGGTTTGTCAAGGTAAATTTCGATGGTAGCATTAAAGAAGGTAGGGGCGGTGCGGGCTTTATTATCTGCAGCCCCGATGCTAGGTTGTTGGTGGCTGGAGGTTTCCACCTCTTTGAGCCTTTAGTCTTAGGAGTGGAGCTTCATGCCGCTTGGACGGATATCATCTATGCCAGGCAGAATCTTCAAGGGGAGCAGATCTTCATTGAGGGCGACTCTGCTACCATCATTGGTTGGATCCAGGGTGGCATGAAGTAGCTGGAGGCTCATCTACTCATTTGTGACATCTGGATATCTCTTCGTCACTCTACTGCGATGCTGACTTGACATGTCTACCAGGAGGCAGTAGATTGGGTCGTTGCGTTTGCGGCCGAGCATTCAGAAGACTGGCTCTGGAGGCAAGGTGATGTGTGCTCATTGACTTTGCGGGATCTTTTGTATCTTGACCTTATGGGCTGCTCTCGCATTAGAGTGGTGTGACCGCCCATTTGTACCCAAAAAAAAGAACAAAAGCCCCAATCAAAGTAATACAAATTGATAATCATTGCATGAGGTAAAACTATAACCGTTTAAAAAACAAGCAGGCAACATATCTTTCAAATTTTTAAAATTATTAGGTATCTGCACTTAGATCAAGAATTTTGATACTTGATAAATCCCAATCTACTTTTGAAATCTCATGAGAACCTTGTGTGCATCAAAATCAACTCGTCCCTCAGAATCAGAAAAATTGGATACATGATTGTAGCTATAGCAAGTATTCATGAAGTGAGACAGCAACGTGCAAATCATGTTAGTTGTACAGCATTCTAGCTATGACAGGAGTCAACAGGGTACAAGCACCACACACACACACACATATATATATAATTAGGTTGGTGCAGCAAATAATTGAAAAAGCAAAGTTTGGAAGCAGAAGGCGCTAACAACTAAAATTAATCAATAAAATGGCAAACCAATCAAACATAATGTTGACATAATACAGTTCATGATTATGCATCAGAATTCACCAATAAGAAGACTTCTCCTCATAAAACTCATCGAAATTGTAATATTAACAACTATAACATCATAAAATATTGCATGTATCAGGACCCAAAGTACAATAATATGTTATCATGCATTATATTAAATTATCATGAAGCATTAAGCAACATAATATCCAACAAACTGAAAATGGCAGGTGGTGAAAACAAGATAAAAGGAAAAACAATGTAAATATGATACAAAAGTGATTTTTTAGCAGATTCACTCACAGAACTTGAACTTTAAAACCTTAAAAAAAAACTCTCAACTGCTGAGCAAGCACTTGATCATGAACTAATAAAGATGCTCCAATAATTGGCCAAATTAGGTTATCTTCACACCCACCCAATAATACTGATCAGAAAGGATAACTTGAATTGGATATGGAATATAATGTCTAAAGGCCACTTACAAGTTCAAAAATGAATCAGTGATATGCCAACTTTTCAACCATACAAGCTCCAAGAGGGAAATAGCAATTGCGAGATTTTGATCGAGAAACATTAGAAAGTTCTTTTGGATCGTTCATGACATAGATTTCATAGAGATTTCAAGAAAACCCAAAAGGCATTGTCAGAAAGGTACTAGCTTTCAGATGGCAGCATCAATTGCTCAAAGGATTGAAGTAAGTGCAAATGTGCATATTAAAGTTAGGAAATCATTGATTTTTTTTTAAAAAAATATCAGAAAAATATTAGCTTTAACATGGCAAGATCAATAGGACTCAAGTAATTGCTAACATTTCTGTTAAAATTAGGAAATCATGGGAATTTCAAGAAAACCCAAAAGAAATCCTCAGAAGGATACTTCTTTTAAGATGAGAATAACAATGTGTACACGCAGAAGTGCAAATATCCATGTTAAATTTAGGAAATAATAGATTTTTTTTAAAAAAAAAAACATCAAAAAAACATTAGCTTTAATATGGCAAGATCAATGACTTGTAGGACTCAAGTAATTGCTAACATTTCTTTTAAAGTTAGGAAATCGTAGGAATTTCAAGAAAGCCCAAAAGAAATCACAAGGGAATACTTCCCCGAAGATGACAATGACCATGCCTTGTAGGACTGAAGTAACTGCAGACATGTGTGCTAAAGATAGGAAATCATAAACATTTCAAAAAAACCAAAAAGAAAAAAAGAGAAAGATGTTAGCTACAACATTACAATATGATCAATCAGCAGCATTAAACCAATTCGAGATACCAACACATCAGTAGAAATTCATTGACTTTGGATCCAGAATCAATAAGTTATCAGATGAAGAAAAGAAAAAGAATAAACAAGAAAACCAAATTCTAGAGCAGGATGATAAAGAAAGGTTAAATCTTAACGAAATCCTTGTCAAGAAGGAATCTATCCAAAGAAAATCTAAAATCGAGAAATAGAAAAATTCTGCTAGAACGAATAAAATCCTAGATAGCTTATCAGATTCCCCACGGCTGGAACTCTCAAGGAAGAGAAAGAGGGGGTTGGCTGGCCAGGAACGGAGTTCCCGGCACCGATCAAAGCAGCCGAAGAAGAGACGACACCTTCATCCATCAAAGCCGCCAAAGCGAACAGGAGATGACGCCTTCGCCCATCAAAGCCGCCAGACCGAACAAGAGATGACGCCTTCGCCCATCAAAGCCGCCTACATCGAAAGAGAGGATGCCTTAGTCCGCTCATCACCCCGAGACGGTGAGAACGCCAAGAAGGGAGAGGAGCAGAGTCAGTGATCCAATGTACAATTACGAGGAGACTGGCCTTATTTATAGGGGGCCTATGGCGGTTTGCAGTTTGAAGCTAACCCGGGACCGATGCTTGAACCGGGCTAAGTGTGGTTAGTTCAATGCATTGGCCGGTTTAGCATGAACCAGTGGTTCAGCCTGAATTGGAAGCACAGGTTATAATATTCTCTGAATTATAAACAAAAACTAAAGTATTCTCAGTTTTTTTGACCAAATAATTCTCTGAATCATTTTTCAAATACGAATTGATCCAATTATTCAATCAATCTTGAACCATACAATATTCAAGATTTATTTATGAATTACTCATAATCAATTAAGAAGATTTTATGCGTTACAAATTAATGATACCATATGTTGTTTCCAGTGGTGACGTTCCATGAGAGGTCATATTGCCAGCTGAAGTAGGGATGACTTAGTTTTTTCAAAATGCATGTTATTAGTGACTCTTGTTTTCATAATATAAAGTAATAGCTCCTGCTACATTGGTAAGATTTTTCGTTTAAACCTTATTGCAACCCATGCAGCCAAATCCAAACCTTGTTTTTATGTGTTTTTCTTTCTTCTTTGTTAATTTAAATTTGTTTTCAGATTGTTTTTGCTCTTCTTTTGTGTAAGTTTATATAAACCGCTCAAATATATTTCTTCAAAAAATGGAGTGGTTTACTTTCAAGCTTTCATTATCATTTCTATTTTTATTTATACTTGTGATAATATGTGCATATTTTAGTGGGTAGAATGCAGCATTACCATACTCGCAGCAGTCTCAATATTGGCCTTCTTTGATTTCAAAGTGTTTGTGCTTAGGTACTTGCATCTGGGAGTCAAAGCTTGGGCCAAACATTTTCTCGCAGAGTGCAGCCTAAAGTTGAATCAGGGACCTTGCCATGGTTTGGGACAAGAAAATCTTGAATACCATCTTGATTCTCATATGAAGATAGGAAAAACAGGCACGTAAGAAAGCAGATGAATACAAAAATGATGACCTAGTCATAGAAAACACTTTAGTTGCTCCATGTAGAGCAGAGTCTCGTGCATATATACCAATGAAGGGAACCCAAAGGCACACAATCTCGAAAAATAAATTCCTTTAAAAGTTGCTTGATGATACCATTCATGGAACATCTCATCAAATGACATTCCTTTTCACTTTAAACTGAAAGTCTTATGATGCCTATATTCTATACCTCCGAAGTAGTTGCTACTACCAAGATCTCTCCTTGTAATCATCTTTCACCTCATGGTACTTTCATTGGCTAACCCTCCTCTGCAATTGCTCATTGAATTCAAGCAGAACAAGGAAAAATTTGCCTACTACAACCACTGTATGGGAAGCATTCTAGACACCAAGCGTTAGATTTTCTCAAGATTGATTGGGTTGTCTCAAGATCACCATCTCAATCCGCATGAAAAGTTCCATCCTTTTCAGCTTTCCAGACATTGTGTTAAAAATATCCCAATGCACCTCTAATAGCTTCCATTAGTCAACTTCTCCCTTGGAAGCACAAACTATACATGGACTGCAATGTAAACATACCACAGAAGATAAATAAATGATTTTCAGATTATACAATTAATGAATAATATTGGTGCAGAATCTGGTCGACGCCGGATCAAGTTGGAGTTGAGGAAGAAAAGGTCGCCATCGATGACCTGTAAAATAAAATTTCGTCCGGAGTCGGTGGTGGTGGCTCCGGCAGGATCCTCCGATGACTAAATCAGCTCTTCTGACCAACAGGAATGGAGTGCTCAGAAAATAGTTCAGCAGAATTTTGGAAAGAAGAAGAGAGCTTAAAGAAAACGTATCTGAAGGATTTCTTTTGTAGATTGAGTCTCGGAGCAGACTGATAGTGACAGCCGTAGCTATCTGGTAGTTGACCATTTGGAGCCGCATGAGAGGGGCGCCGCCTGCAGTAGATTGATAGTGATAGTCATAGCTGTCCGGTACTGAGCCGCTCGGGGCCACGTGGAGGGATGAAAAACTTTGACATATGTCAATTCCAAAGGAGTTTGGACTCTTAAAGAAAATACGGCTAGAGGAGATCATCCGGGAAGAATGCTACTTGAAATCTGGAAGTAATCTGCTGGAAAAATTTGGATGGAGTTGGACTGATGGAGAAGTCTGAAAAAAATTTGACTACTCGAGGAACCCATCTAAAAGAGAGGTCCGAAAGAAATTCGACTCCTGAAGAAATCCGATTGAAGTAGAAGTCCGGGGGGAGTTCGACTCTTGGAGGCATCTGACTGAAGGAGAGGTCCGAAAGGAGTTCGGCTCCGATAGGCATCTGACTGAAGATGAGGTTCGAAAGAAATTCGGCTCCTGGAGGAGTCCGATTGAAGGAGAGATCCGGAGGAAGTTCGGCTCCTGATGGAATCCGACTGAAGAAAAAGTTCGGAAGGGGTTGGACTCCTGTAGGCATCCGTCTGGAGGAGAAGTTCGAAAGAAGTTCGGCTCTTGTAAGCATCCGTCTGAAGAAAAAGTTCGGAAGAAGTTTGACTCCTAGAGGAGTCCGACTGAAGGAGAGGTCCGGAAGGAGTTCGACTTCTGTAGGCATCCGATTGAAGAAGAAGTCTAAAAAAAGTTCGGCTCCTATAGGTATCCGTCTGAAGGAGGGGTCCGAAAGGAGTTCGGCTCCTGAAGGAGTCCGACTGAAGGAGAGATTCGAAGAGGATTCAGCTCTTGGAGGCACCCGACTGAAGGTGAGATCCAGAAGGAGTTCGACTCCTGGAGGCATCAGACTGAAGGAGAGGTTCGGAAGAAGTTCGAATCCTGTAGGCATTCGATTGAAGATGACGTCCGAAAGGAGTTCGACTCTTGGAGAAGTTCGACCGAAGGAGAGATCCGAAGGGAGTTCGGCTCTTGGAGAAATTTGACTGAAGGAGAAGTCTGGAAGGGGTTGGACTCCTGTAGGCATCCATCTGGAGGAGAAGTTCGAAAGGAGTTCGGCTCCTATAGGCATCCGTCTGAAGAAAAAGTTCAGAAGGAGTTCGGTTCCTGTAGGCATCCAACTGAATGAGAAGTTCGAAAGGAGTTCGGCTCTTGTAGGCATCCGTCTGAAGGAGAGATCTGGAAGGAGTTCGGCTCCTGTAGGCATTCGACTGAAGGAGAAGTCTAAAAAGAGTTCGGCTCTTGTAGACATCCGTCTGAAGAAGGGGTCTGGAAGGAGTTCGGCTTCTGAAAAAGTTCGACTGAAGGAGAGATTCGAAGGAAGTTCAGCTCTTGAAGAAGTCCGACTGAAGGAGAGATCCGGAGGGGGTTTGGTTCCTGGAGGTATCCGATTGAAGGTAAGGTCCGAAAGGATTTCGGCTCTTGGAGGAGTCCGACTGAAGGAGAGATCCAAAGGGAGTTCGACTCCTGAAAAAATTCAACTGAAGGAGAAGTTCGAAAGAAATTGGACTCCTATAGGCATCCGTCTGGGGTTCAACTGCTGAGGAGTTCGGCTAAGGTTTGGCTGCTGGAGGAGTTCGGCTAGGATTCGATCGCTAGATGAGAATTTTCGATCGAAACTCTTTCATGATTATCAGTTGCATTAGACTAAGTATCAGACTGAACTTCGATGGAAGCGGGGTTTATCCCCAACATAATCTCCCCTCTCGAGTTCGAAATTCAAAGGGAGTACAAAAAAGATGACTGTCGAAGTTCTCTTTTGAGCTCTACACCAGTTCAGATTGAAGCTTGGAGGAGACCTTATCTCTATCGAGGCTGAAGAAGATCTTATCTTCTAGTGAAGGATTGGAGCTCGGGAGAAATCTTATCTCCAGACGAGGTTGATGAAAATTTTATCTCCCGTTAACGTTGAGGTTAAAGCTCGGAGGAGATCTTATCTCCAGCCGAGGTTGAAGAAGATCTTATCTCCTATTGAAGGATTAGAGCTTGGGGGAGATCTTATCTCCTGTTGATGTTAAGGTTGAAGCTCGGTGGAGATCTTATCTTCAGTCGAGGTTGAAAGAGATCTTGTCTCCTATTGAAGTGGATGTTACAACTCGAGGGAGATCTAATCTTCAGCTGAGGTTGAATGAGATTTTATCTTCTATTGAAGTTGGCGTTGAAGTTGAAGCTCGAAGAAGATCTTATCTCCAGCCGAGGTTGAAGTTGAAGCTCGGGAGAGATCTTATCTCCTGTTGAAGGGTTGGAGCTCGGAGGAGATCTTATCTTCAAACAAGGTTGAAGGAGATCTTATCTCCTATCGACGTTCAGATTGAAGCTCGGGGGAGGTCTTATCTCTAATCGAGGTTGAAGGAGATCTTATCTTCCGTTGAGGTTGTCGTTGAAGTTGAAGCTCGGAAAAGATCTTATCTCCAACCGAGGTTGACGTTGAAGTTGAAGCTTGAGGGAGATATTGTCTTCAGCTGAGGTTGAAGTTGAAGCTCGGAGGAGATCTTATCTCCAACCAAAGTTGACATTGAGGTTGAAGCTTGGGAGAGATCTTGTCTCCAGCCGAGGTTGACGTTGAAGTTGAAGCTCGGAGGAAATCTTATCTCCAACCGAGGTTGAAGTTGAAGCTCGAAAAAGATCTTTATCTCCAGTCGAGGTTGACGTTGAGATTGAGGTTGAAGCTCAGAGAAGATCTTATCTTCAGTCGAGATTGAAGTTGAAGTTGAAGCTCGAGAGAGATCTTGTCTCTAGTCGAGGTTAACGTTGAGGTTGAGGTTGAAGCTCGAAAAGATCTTATTTTCAGCTGAGGTTAAATGAGATCTTATCTCCTGTTGAAGTTTGATGTTGAACTTGAAGCTCGGGGAAGATCTTGTCTCCAATCGAGGTTGACGTTGAAGTTGAAGCTCGGGGGAGATCTTTTCTCCAGCCGAGGTTGAAGGAGATCTCATCTCCTATTGACGTTGACGTTGAAGTTGAAGCTCGAAAGAGATCTTATCTTCAACCGAGGTTGAAGTTGAAGCTCGGAGGAAATCTTATCTCCTATTGAAGGATTGGAGCTCGGGAGAGATCTTATTTTCAGACAAGGTTGAAGAAGATTTTATCTCCTATTGATGTTGAGGTTGAAGTTTGGGGGACATCTTGTCTCTGGTCCTAAATTTTCGTGCTTGCTGCTTGTGGCGGACGCCGAGCTTATTATGGACGCCAGGCTTGTTCTAGTCGTCGAACCCGGTCCTCTCTTGCAAACTGGGATAAGATTCTGTCTTTCGCATTTGACGTAGTCAGGTTGTCGTGGAAAAACATGGATAAGGATTCTCCACCGAGCTTCTTTCTTCTCCAAGTCTTTTGTCTACGAGGTTCCGACTTTTGCTCATGTTCGGACGAGGTTCTCCTCCTATTCCTAATAGACTGCAGGAGCGTATTAGGATCGTTGTTGGGACCTCTCTTCTCACCTCGTCTAAAATGAATGAGGCCTTCAACTTGCTCATATTAGGACGAGGTTCTCCTCTTATTTCTAACATGGCAATAGGAGCACAGATAGACCATTGAATGGGCCTCTTTCTTCCTCCTATCTTAAATAATCGGAGGTCTTCGACTTTGCTCACGTTAGAATGAGGTTCTCCTCCTATTCTTAACGGACTGTAGGGGCACATAAGGGCCATTGTCAGGGCCTCTCCCCTCATCTAATCTAAAATGAACGAGGCCTTCGATTTGCTCATATTAGGATGAGGTTCTCCTCCTGTTCCTAACATGGCAATAGGGGCACAGATGGATCGTTGAATAGATCTCTTTCCTCCTCCTATCTTAAATAATCGAAGGTCTTCGACTTTGCTCATGTTAGGACGAGGTTCTTTTCTTATTTCTATCAGACTGTAGGGACACATAAGGGTCGTTGTCAGGGCCTCTCCCTTCATCTCGTCTAAAATGAATAATGCCTTCGATTTTGCTCATGTTATGACGAGGTTCTCCTCATATTCCTAACATGACAATAGAAGCACAGATGGGCCGTTGAATGGGCATCTCCCTTTCTCCTGTCTTAAATAACCAAAGGTCTTCGACATTGCTTACGTTAGGATAAGGTTCTCCTCCTATTTCTAACGGACTGTAAGAGCACATAAGGGTCATTTTCAGGGCCTCTTTCCTCATCTCGTCTAAAATGAACGAGACCTTCAACTTGCTCATGTTAGGATAAGGTTCTCCTCCTATTCCTAACATGGTAATAGGGGCACATAAGGGCCGTTGTCAGGGCCTTTTCCCTCATCTCGTCTAAAATGAACAAGGTCTTCGACTTTGCTTATGTTAAGATGAGATTTTCCTCCTGTTCCTAACATTGCTACTATTGATTGTTTATTTTCTGTCATCACATAGTTTTTGCATCGAAAAATAATAATATTGAAATAAAATTTTATTAAAAAAAAAGTATCGGCAGTACATTCTCAGATTCTCTGAGTTTTAAGGTTGTGCGAGCGTTGTTCCTCCGAGCTTCTTCAGACAATAAGTTTTGGGCCGGACAACCTTCTTTACTTCATACGGACCTTTCCAGTTTGGAGTAAGCTTCTCCTGACTCTGAGGCTGAGAGATGGTGGCTCGCCAAAGTACTAAGCCCCATAGAGATAGCATTGATGATGTCGGAAGGTGGTTGATCTCTTTGTTGTTCCTTCCTCATTGGTGGTTCTAGCTGCGGTAGCGCCCTTAGCTGATCTTTTCTTACTTTAGATCGGCGTCTGTGGAGCATTGAGAGGGACGTAGTTGTGAAAACTTCTTAGAGGAGAATTTCTTCGCACCCTTTCGTTGGGGCTTCTTTGATGATGAGCTCAATGAGAAGTTCGAGCTCGCTTGCACTCGGAGGGAGTCCATAAGTGCGGCCGAACTTCATTCGACCCTCCATCAACCGTAGGTTTACTAGACTCGCCCGCCTGCGGCTCCCTCATCTTTTAATTTGAAGGCTTCTTCCACTCAAGTATATCTTTCAGCCTAAGCTAGGAGAGCGACAAAGTTCTGATGGCTCATCTAGTCAAAGGAGACGATCGTACCTGACTTCAACGTCGAGTATCAGTTTCTTGATGCTTTCTTTAAGGTAGATGAAAAAGCTCGACATAAGATGGCGTCTGGTGCGCCATGGAGTAGCATCATAATCTAAAAGACCTCCGGATGATCGACTGAATCAGAGGTTCCATCGCAGCTTTCAAACTAGAGAAAGCTTGAAGTTCGATGGAATGGATTCTTACATAATTCGAAAAGAGAAAGAAGGATCGATGCGGACATCATCATAATGAGCCGGGGCGATAAGGCCGAGCTCCTCAATCCATCGATACATTTTCTACAGTTTCTGATTGAGGACGTCATCTCGATCGTAGACCTTAGAAGGCTTTCGACTGTAGGTGGAGAAGATTTCTTTCGAAGAAGAATCATGATCCAAACAAGGATCCTCTACTCTCTATTTTTCCTTTTCAGGGGTGATGGGTATGCTAGCCCAGGTGCTTTTTTTTAGGACTGATTTCTGACATCCTGATGGCGGGCTTCCTGACAGAATAGTCGTCGAAGGCTGCCGCATGGTCTGCACCATCTCGGTGAGGCCATGAATCTACTACATCAGCAGGTTAAACTGCTTCGAATCTACCATAGCCACTGATGGAGGAGAAGATTGAGGCATCGATGCTGGAGCAGAAACGGATGGATCTAGCTCAGATCTTGAAGAAAAAGATCCATAGGATCGGTTGAGCACTTTTTTAAGAATAAGGGTACCTCAAAAATAGGGCCCTTCCTCTAGCGTCAATCTTGTTGGTGTAGAATCTGATCGATGTTGGATCGAGCTGAAGTTGAAAAAGAAGAGGTTGCCGTCGGTGATCTACAAAATAAAGTTCCATCCAGAGTTGGTGATGGTGGCTCTGATAGGATCCTCCGACGATCAAATCAGCTTTTCTGACCAATAGGAATGGAGTGCTCAGAAAATAGTTCAGTAAAGTTTTGGAAAGAAGAAGAGAGCCTAGAGAAAATGTATCTGAAGGATTCCTTTTGTAGATGGAGTTTCGGAGCAGACTGATAGTGACAGTTATAGCTGTCTAGTAGCTGACCGCTCAAGACCGCATGAAAGGGATGCTATCTGTAGCAAACTGATAGTGACAGCCATAGCTGTCCGATATTGAGCTGCTCGGAGCTATGTAGAGGGATGAAGAGCTTTGACGTATGTCAATTTCAGAGAAATTTAGATTTCTAAAGAGAATATGACTAGAAGAGATCATCCGAGAGGAATGCTACTTAAAATCTGAAAGTAATCTGCTGGAGGAATCCAGATGGAGTTTGACTGATGGAGAAGTCTGGAAGAAGTTTGACTTCTGAAGGAACCCATCTAAAGGAGAGGTCCGAAAGAAGTTCGACTTCTGAAGGAATCCGACTGAAGTAGAAGTCTGAAGGAAGTTCGACTCCTGGAGGCATCCGACTGAAGGAGAGGTCCGGAAGGAGTTCGGCTCCTATAAGCATCCGAGTGAAGGTGAGGTCCGAAAGAAATTTGGCTCCTGGAGGAGTCTGATTGAAGAAGAGATCCGAAGGAAGTTCGGCTCCTAGAGAAATCCGATTGAAGAAGAAGTTCGAAAGGAGTTGGACTCCTGTAGGCATCCATTTGGAGGAGAAGTTCGAAAGGAGTTTGACTCTTGTAGGCATCCATCTAAAGGAGAGGTCTGAAAGGAGTTCGGCTCCTGAAGAAATCTGATTGAAGGAGATGTCCGAAAGGAGTTCGGCTCCTGTAGGCATCCGACTGAAGGAGAAGTCTGGAAGGAGTTCGGCTCCTGTAGGCATCCGTCTGAATGAGGGGTCCGGAAGGAGTTCGGCTCCTAAAGAAGTTCAACTGAAGAAGAGACCCGGAGGAAGTTCGACTCCTGAAAGAGTCCGATTAAAGGAGAGATCTAGAGGGGGTTCGGCTCTTGGAGGCATCCGACTGAAGATGAGGTCCGGAAGGAGTTTAACTTCTGAAGAAGTCCGACTGAAGAAAAGATCCGGAGGAAGTTCGGCTCCTATAGGAATCCGACTGAAGGAGAAGTCTGAAAGGAGTTGAACTCCTGTAGGCATCCGTTTGGGGTTCGGCCGTTGAGAAGTTCGGCCGGCTGAAGGAATTCGACTAAGATTTGGCCGCTGGAAGAGTTCGGCTAGGGTTCGACCACTGGAGAAAAATTTTTGATCAAAGCTCTTCCATGATTACTAGTTGCATTAGGCTAAGCATCAGACTGAATTTCGATGGAAGCAAGATTTATCCCCAATAGATAATATGCAGTATCTATATTTATGGCTAACCTCTTAAAATAAAAGGTCCCTTCTAATTATAGCTTGATACTCTTTCACAGAACTTTCTTTTATTGCTAAATTCCTCTTGTTTAGTCCTCCAACATACATTGGAGACCTTAGTAGACTAGTATGTGGCTTACCATGCACATGGGTAAAAGCATCGTTGCATTCCTCTTGCTTATTTTTAATGTGCTTCTTTCTTAAAGTTTCTATAATAAAAAATATATCCTAGCAAGAGGCATGCGAAAGGCGTTTGATTTGCTAAACATGGTTACCTCTACTTAAAAGACGATATAAGACTAGGAGAAGAAGTATCTCATTGATACCCTTGGCAAATCCCCTCCACTGCAATGGCCCTTGATGCTAGGATCCATATCAAATAATCTTGCATATCCATAACATACACATTACTATGCAGCATTCTTCCCTAGGAAACCGCATCTTATGATAAATCTAGGATTATTATTAAAATAAATACTTAAAAAAAATCAAATAGGCAATTGAAGTACGTATATACAAAAAATCAATGTTACAATTAAGATTTTAAATTCCATGAGATAGAGATATCCTAATTTCTCTATGAAATGGGATGTCTTGCTATTCTCCTCCAACCCGATAATGCATATCGATAGATATCTTATGTCTCTCTCCTTCTTTCTTTTTTATCTATTTTTTTTTTTTTCGTCATCTCCCATTTTTTCTTTTCTTCATCTTCCTTTCTTTTCTTCATCTTCCATTTTTTATTTTCTTTCTTTTCTTCATCTTATGATCTTCCTTTTCACTTTTTCTTTTCTTCCTTGATCTTCCTTTTCACTTCTCCTTTTCTTCATTTTATCCAGTTGGGATCATATAAGACAAAAACTTGTTGAGACCGGCAACGAAAGCACTCACACAAATATTCCTTTTCTTCATTTTATCCAGCTTGTTGGGACATATAAGACAAAAACTTGTTGGGACCGGCAACGAAAGCACTCACACAAATAATAGAATAGAGAGAATAAAAAGAAGAAAAACATCACATGGTTCGGTCCCTCAAATAGACCTACATCCACGATCCCAAAAAGGATATCTCTACTAAAATAAAACTGCAACAATTTTTGAACGGACAAAATTGCAAATCCTCTCTTCCTTACAACTCCCCAAGACCCCAATTACACCCTCTTAGTAAACCCAAGGCTTGGCTCGTTGTGGTGCTCCTAAACAAGAACCAGGGGGGCCTATTTATAGGAGCACAGGCTCCCCCTGTTTTAGTCCCAACCGATGTGGGACTTTGAAAACCACTATGCTTGCCACCCATGCAACAATTCGTCCCTTTTTCAAAAGTCCCACGTATCTCTACTTTGTTGGAGAACCGAACTCTCTTCTCAGTCTTCGGAGTGTCTGTCCTTCTGCTGCCTTCCATCTTTGCTGACAAGGCGTGTCCATCTAAGTAGTAGATGTTCTTTACTTTCTTTCTTCTTTGCATAACTAAGTTTCCACCCTTGTACACTTTACACCAATTTCCAATGCCAACATACTTGTACCCATGTGAAGCAAACTCACCCAATGAAATAATATTAGCTCCACTAGTAGGCACATACCTTACATCAGGAATTACTTTGACTTTATCATTGTGGAGCTTCAGGCGAATTCTTCCAACGCCTTCAATCTTCTGCTTCAGATTGTTTCCCACATTGACGTAGCCAAAATCTCCCTTAGTGTGCAAAGTGTTAAACAGGTCTCGATTAGTGCATGCATGGATATCAGCAGTAGAATCCATCACCCAGCTAGAATTACTCTCAATAGCAATCGTGTTTGAGAGGTAAAGTTCATCATTAGTATTGACCACATTTACAGAAGAATCATCCTTTGACTTACCCTTCAGGCTTTTCAAGTCCTCCCTGAACTTTGGGCAGCGAACCTGGATGTGACCAAACTCTCTACAGGTATTGGCACTCAACAATACAAAAGTCTCTCGGCCGAGATCTCGATCTTCCACCACGTTGGTCACCTATCTTCCTCCCTCTCTTAGAACTCTCCGCAGCTAGTACTTGACTCTCTCCAGGGTAATCTTCATCTCGCATCATCCGATGATTCTCTTTCAAAATCTTCATCACCTCATTTAACTACAATGTGCTTTTCCCTGCTAGCATTGACTGCACCAGTGGTTTGTAGGATCTGGATGGTGAAGCCAACAAAAGCAATGCCTACTCTTCTTCCTTAATCGTCTCCCGTACATTCAATAGTCGAGATACTAACTCATTAAATTTATTTGAATGGTCAATAACATTACCTCCTTCCTCCATCTTCAGTGAGTACAGATCCATCTTCATCATCAAGCGGTTTGTTAACGTCTTCGAGGCATGCTTGCTCTCCAACATGTCCCACAACTTCTTCGATGATGTCTCCTTCAACACCGTGATTTTAATTTGTGGGGCCAGTGCCGCCTGAATCGTACTAACTGCCTTCTTTTGGGTTGTACTCCAATCCGAATCTTTCATCTCATTCGGCTTTTCATTCTGCAATGCAAAATCAAGACCCTGCTGCATCAAATAATCTTGAATTGTGTATTGCCACAAAGTAAAATCAGTCTTTCCATCAAACAATGAAATCTCATTCTTCAATGTAGTCATGGTGTTTAATAAATCTCCAATTAAACACCTCCACTCAAATAACCAGCAATAAGTACCACAAAATAAGCCAAATTTGAGAAAACCAACCTCAAAAATGGAACTAGGACGTCAAAATTAGTCAGAACCAACCTCTTTCCGAAAATCGGCAACATGGCGTCGGGACCACATGGCACTGACTGCTCTTCCACCTGGACTGCTGATGTGGCACCTTCTGCTCCTTTCTCTCTCCTCCCTTAGGTCGGAACCTCACTCTGATACCACTTGTTTGTTGGGACCAGCAGCAAAAGCACTCACACAAATAATAGAGAGAATAAAAAGGAGAAAAACAATACAAGAATTTTTACGTGGTTCAGTCTCTCAAATAGACTTAAGAATATCTCCACTAAAATAAAACTGCTATAATTTTTGAACAGACAAAATTGCAAACCCTCTCTTCCTCACAACTCCCCAAGACCCCGATTACACCCTCTTGGTTATCCCAAGGCTTGGCATGTTGTGGTGCTCCTAAACAAGAACCAGGAGGGCCTATTTATAGGAGCACCAGGCTCCCCCTGTTTTAGTCCCAACCGATGTGGGAATTTGAAAACCACTACGATGCTTGCCGCCCACGCAACAAAACTTAAGCAAGTCCCAATCTGTTTGGTGATATAACCAAGTCCCTATCTTGTGTAGACAAGATTTCAAGAAGGATTGTGATGGATGGAAACCATAATGATAGGTATTCAAAGTGTTGGTCATATTTAGACTAGGATATGTTAGGTTTACTTACAACACTTTACATCAACATTGTAGTTGCATGTGCCCTCCTATAATTTGGCCGGACTGGATCTCACCAAGTATGTTGCCTATAATACCTACAAAGCATATTTCTTTATGCATGTTTCTGCTAAGGCCTGATATACATTGTTGACCCCCTCCTTAATAAATTAAGCTTTTGGGGCTTAGTATTAAGTTAACTTGGTATCAGAACCATAGGTCATGGATTCAAATCCCCATTCAGGCTAATTTTATTTGTTTATTTTCTTTAGTCTTTTCTTGACCCATATTCAGTTGAGTCATCGTGACTTGTTTATACCTTCATCTGCAAGGTGCAGGTTGCCTTTTTTTTTTTTTTTGTGTGTGTGTGTGTGATTTTTTTTTTTGGGGGGGGGGTCAGGTTTTGTGGGGGGAGAGGCTGAGAGGGGGAGGGGGTGTTAAGGTTTGATATAAATTGTTGATGCCTCTCCTAAAAGCTTACTTAAGCTTTTGGGGTTTAGTTCCAAGAAAACTATTTCAATTGGCTTTAACTGGCAAGACACACTGTGGTTGGAATCAAATTCAAAAGAAACATGTATCAGATGTTGATGGTAAATTTTGTTAACCTGAAATCATATTGTGATTTTACGTTCAGGCACCATTTCAGAATGACAGAAGACAAATGATCATGAATGTTGGGAAAATGGAAAAGAAATTATAATCATTTGCCAACATTGGAGACGCAACTCAGACATTGGGTGACCTTGAGGCAAGAGCACACAACCATGCCAATTATCCAGAAAAGCATATTGTATCATGTCAGAAGATTATAAAAATCATTTCATACCTTAAAATGAAGAATTCTTAGAACTAGCATATTCTTAGAACTAGCTCCAAGATTAAGATACAACTTATATTAGCATCTATCATTGAGCATAAAAACAGGGGTGTTTTACTTATTCGAAAGACAAAAACACAAGCAATTGTATTTAAAAATTAATGGTTATTCAATAGAAACTGACAAATGTGCTCCATCATTTTTGGAGATTAATTGTGGAAATATATACTATGAACAATGTTACTATCTAAACATAAGACGTAGTTACGTAAATCAGTTTTTGGTAAGTTGATTCAAAGTACTGCATGGTAAATGAAGCACATGGCTCACTTAACTTCTCTATCTACTTCCATGAAACATAACACTTCCATCCATATACAATCATGATGGGACCTATCAGAGCTAGTCAATATTGTTATTAATTAAGAAACAGCTATTTGCACTAGCAAGCTTATTAAAACCAGTTGAGATGGAAAGACTTTCAAAGTATCTCAAAAAAAGTTTCAAGTTTATACTTTTTTGGCTATTAAACTAGTGAAATACCTCATATCATGCCTCTGCTATGATTTCATATGCCTCCCTACTGAAATATACCTCATTTCATGCTTTCATTGTGTCATAACTGCAAAACAAAAATTTAAGATACCCTTCTACTGTGTCACTTACCTTGAAACCATAACTGCAAAACAAAAATTCAAACTCAACGTATAATTAGGTTGGTGCAGCAAATAACTGAAAAAGCAAAATTTGGAAGCAAAAGATACTACCAGCTAAAATTAGTCGATAAAATGAAAAACCAATGAAATATAATGTTGACATGGTACAGTTCATGCTTATGCATCAGAATTCACCAATAAGCAGACTTTCTCCTCACAAAACTCATCGAAATTGTAACATCAACAACTATGACATCATAAAACATTGCATGTATCAGGACCCAAAGTACAATAATCTGTTATCATGCATTTTTTTGAAGAATCATGAAGCATTTTGAAGTATTAACCAACGTAATATCCAACAAAGTGAAAAGGGAAGGTAAAGGGCCTAAAAACTGAATAAAAGAAAAAAAAACAATGTAAACATGATACAAAAATGATTTAATAACAGATTCTCTCACTGAACTTGAACTTTAAACCCTTTGAAAAAACTGTTATCAGCAGGTAGCAACTGCTGACCAAGCACTTGATCATGAAGCGATGAAGATGCTACAATAATTGGCCAAATTAGGTTATCCACAATCCTGATCAGAAAGGATAACTTTAATTGGATATGGAATATTAATGTCTAAGGATTACTTACAAGTTCAGAAATGAATCGGTGATATTCCAACTTTTCAACCATACTAGCACCAAAAGGAATCAGGAGTTGTGTTGACGAACATTAGAATTTTCTTTTGGATCATTCACAACATAGATTTCATAGAAAATTCAAGAAAACCCAAAAGACATTGTCAGAAAGGTACTAGCTTTAAGATGGCAACGTCAATTACTTAAAGAATTGAAGTGCAAATATCAGTATTAAAGTTTGGAAGTCATAGAGATTTTCAAAAAAATCATCAGAAAATATAGCTTTAAGATCGCTAGATCAATGACCTATAGGACTCAAGTAAACGCTGGTGTTTCTGTTAAAATTAGGAAATCTTATGAATTTCAAGAAAACCCAAAAGAAATCCTCAGAAAGATGATTCCTTTAAGATGACAATAACAATGTGTAGCTGTTTAAGTGCAAATATATGCGTTAAAAGTTAGGAAATCATCGACTTTTTAAATGTAAAAAAAAGAGAAAGAAATCATTAGAAAAATATTAACTTTAATATGTCAAGATCAATGACTTATAGGACTCAAGTAATTGCTAACATTTCTATTAAAGTTAAGAAATCGTAGGAATTTCAAGAAAACCCAAAAGAAATCCCCAGAAAGATACTTCCTTTGAGATGACAATGACAATGCCTTGTAGGACCGAAGTAACTGCAGACATGTGTGCCAAAGATAGCAATCATAAAAATATCAATAAAACCAAAAAGAAAAATAATGAGAAAGATACTAGCTATAAGATTACAATATCACCCATCGATAGCATTAAACCAATTCGAGCTACCAACACGTCAGCAGAAATTCATTGACCTCAGTTCGAGGATCCATAAGTCGTCATCAAACGAAAAAAAGGAAAAGAACACACAAGAAAACCAAATTCTAGGGTAGGATGAAGAAAAGAAAAAGAACACACAAGAAAACCAAATTCTTGAGCAGGAGGATAAAGAAGGTTAAATCTTAACGAAATCCTTCTCAAGAAGGAATCTAATCCCTTTCGAATTCTTCAGAGAAAATCCAAAATCAAGAAATAGAAAAACTCCGCTAGAATGAATAAAACCCTAGATAGCTCGTCACATTTCCTGCGGCTAGAGCTCTCGCAAAAGAGAAAGAAGGGGTTTGCTGGCCAAGAACGGAGTTCTCGTCGTAGATCAAAGCGGCCGAAAAGGAGACGATGCCTTCGTCTATCAAACCTAGACGACGCCCTTCGCCCAACCGTCTGAACGGAAAAAGAGGACGCCTTCGTCTCCGACGCGGGAAGGCCAAGAAGGGAGAGGAGCAGAGTCGGTGATCCAACGGACGATTACGAGGAGACGGGCATTATTTACGGGGACCTGTGGGATTTTGAAGCTAACCGGGACCGATCTTGAACGGACCGGGTGGTCGGTTAAATAAAAAAAAAAAAAAATCTAATAGTTCCTAGATCTAAAATTATTTTTTTAATTTTTAAATTTTTGAAATAAAATATTTTTTTGAATTATTAAAAAAATAATTTTTAGTCCCCATCATTATTTAAGCCATCCACTATCCATAATAGACTATCCTTTGATGGACAATGGCCATGGCAGCCATGGGGGACGCATAGTAGCATTAGAGGGGAGGCGGTCAGGGGATGCAGAGGAGAGGAGAGCGC
Organism: Cocos nucifera; assembly: GCA_006176705.1. Taxonomy (NCBI): domain Eukaryota; kingdom Viridiplantae; phylum Streptophyta; class Magnoliopsida; order Arecales; family Arecaceae; genus Cocos; species Cocos nucifera. Next base: position 3,314,075 of record QRFJ01000030.1, read on the forward strand.
AATCGGGAGGCGATGCCAGTGGTGCGATGGGCGGGGGCCTAGGTGATGGTGCTAGCAACGCAACGAAAGATGTAATCAAGTCGAGTCGAGTCGAGTAACTCAAAGCTCGAGCTCAACTCGATTCAAAATATTTGGACTCAAAACTCGGCTCATTGAAAAATAAGCAAAGCTCGAGATCGACTCGACTCGACTCGAATATGAATCGAACCATACTCGAACTCAAAATCGAATCTTATTTATTAATAATATATATATCAATATATATATTATAAATAAAATTAATATTATTTTTTTAGTAGGAATAAAATTAATATTATTAAAAATATATATTCGAGTAGGCTCGCAAGCTTTCGAGCCGAGTATTCTGCTACTCGAGCTTGACTCAAAAAGCTACTCGAGCTCGACTCGTATACTCGAACTCGATAATAACCAAGTCGAGTTGAGCTTGAACTCAAGTCAAGTTCGAGTAGCTCGTAAGCAACTTGACTCGTTTGCAGTCCTAAGTACAACAAATGGGAGAATGTGGGGGAGGGAAGCGCGGAGCAGCGGCGCAAGCAGGGCGGGGGGATGCAGTCGGGGGCACTTGGAGGAGAGGGGCGGTTGGGGGAAGGTGCCGAACATGCGACAGGCGAGGGGCCCTGGGGGAAGGAGAGGCGGGGGGACCTAGGGAAGGGGAGCGCAGAGCAGCGGTGCCGCCAGAAGAAGACATGATCGGACGTGCCACGAGCGGGGGGCAATGGGGGGAAGGGAGGCAAGGGGTGGTGTCGGACGCGCGACGAGGGTGAGGGAGTGGGGTTGTGGCGTGCGGGGGAAGGAGGAGGAAGGAAAAAAAGAAAAAAAAAAGGGAAAAAAAGAAGAAAAAAATGAGAAAAAAATAAGTAAAAAAATAAAATAAAAATAAAAATAAAATAAAAAATATTAAAAAATAATATAGTTTTTTTAGATTTTTTCATAATAATAATAATAGCCATTTGTTGACGCAGAAATTCATCGTCGTCGGAGTCCGCCGGAGTTGACGCCGATGAGGTCGCCTACAGGGACCTGCAAAACAAAGTCTGGCTCAGAGCCGATGGGGGTGGCTCCGGCAAGACCCTCCGACGCTCAAGTCAGTTTCCATCAACAAGAATAGAATGCTCGGTAGAGTATAAAAGAAGAGAAAAGGATTTTCAGAACCTGATGTAAAGGTATCCGGAGGGTCCTTTTTATAGAGGGAGCTTGTTGTAACCGTCCTGATCAATGCCAGTCGTTATTGTCGATCGTTATTGTTGATAAATGCCGATCGTTATTGCTGATAAATGTCGATCGTTATTGCTGATAAATGTCGATCATTATTGTTGTGTAACCGTAGCAAGATTGCCTGCAGGAATCCATCATAAGGAGTTCGGCCATTGAGAAGCTCGTCCATTGAAGAAGTCTATAGGAAGTCCGACTTTCGTAGAAACTTGGCTCGAGAGGAGGTTTTGGGGAAGTTCGGCTCCAGCAAGGGTCTGGCTGAAGCCCGGTCGTTGGGAGTCCGAAGGAGTTCGGCCCGGAGCCTGGGCGCTGGGGAGTTCGGCCGCTGGATAGGAGTTCGGGGAGCTCGGCCGCTAAGAGGGTTGAAACAAGCTTGGCCATCGGGGTCTCGGCCGAAGCCCGGCCGCTCGGAGTCCAAAGGGGCTCGGGCAATAAGTAGTTCGTCCGCTTGAGGAGTTCGGCCGCTAGGGGCCTGAAGGATCTCGGCCGGCTGAGAGAATGGTCGCTTGAGGAGTTCGGCCGCTAAGAGTCTGAAGCTCGGCCGCTTGATAGTTCGGTTGGTTGAAAGACTTCGGCTGAGGCTCAGCCGCTGAGAAGCTCGGTCGGATGTAGTAGTTCAGCTAGGACGCATCCGCTGAAGTTCTTCCGCATTGACCACATCAGGCTGGGACTGAACTTGACTTTGGCAGGAGCGGGATTTATCCCCAACACTAGCCCCCCCACTCCCGAGTTCGAATTCGAAGGAAGGGAGTGCAGATAAGGCGACTACCAAAGTTTTTCTTTCGAGCTTCGTATCGGTCCATGTCGAAGTTCGGGGGAGATTTCATTTCTGGCTAAAGTTGATGCTGAAGTTGAGGCTCTCTAGCCGAGGTTGATTCGGTCAAAAATCCTATCTCTCGCCGAGGTCGAAGCCGGCGCTCTTCAGTCGAGGTCAACCTAGTCGCTCGGGGGGACCTTATTTGGCCGAAGTTGATAAGATTGCTCAGAGGATATCTCATCTCCTTTGGCTGAGGTTGATGTAAGTGCTCGCGTTAGGACGAGGTCTTCCTCCTGTTCCTAACGGGCTGTGGGGGCACATGCGGACCGTCGTCCGAGCTTCTCCCCCAGTCTCGTCTAAGGTGAACGAGGCCTTCGACTTTGCTCGCATTAGGACGAGGTCTTCCTCTTGTTCCTAACGGACTGTGGGGGCACATGCGGACCGTCGTCCGAGCTTCTCCTCCCGTCTCGTCTAAGGTGAACGAGGTCTTCGACTTTGCTCGCATTAGGACGAGGTCTTCCTCCTGTTCCTAACGGGCTGTGGGGGCACATACGGACCGTCGTCCGAGCTTCTCCCCCATCTCGTCTAAGGTGAACGAGGCCTTCGACTTTGCTCGCGTTAGGACGAGGTCTTCCTCCTATTCCTAACAGGCTGTGGGGGCACATGCGGACCGTCGTCCGAGCTTCTCCCTCCGTCTCGTCTAAGGGTGAACGAGGTCTTCGACTTTACTCGCGTTAGGACGAGGTCTTCCTCCTGTTCCTAATGGGCTGTTTTTACTCATTTTTCTCTTGCCATCCCACGATTCTTATGCCAAAAATCAAAAACGCATAACAAAGAAATTCATTGATGATACATCCTCAGATTTTCTGAGTTTCATGACCGAGGAAGCATTATCCCTCCGAGTTCCTTCAAGCGGTAGGTTTCGGGTCGGATGACTTCCGTTACCTTGTACGGACCTTTCCAATTTGGAGCGAGCTTTCCTTGACTCTGAGGCTGAGTGACAGCGGCTCGTCGGAGCACTAAGTCCCCTACTCTGAACGTCTTACTTTTAACCCTGGAGTTGTAGTACCGAGCCACCTTCTGTTTATAGGCTGACATCCGGATGCGAGCTTCCTCCCTCTTTTCTTCCAGAGGGTCGAGGTTGACTCTGAGGTCTTAGGGGTTGTGCTATTCATTGAAGCCCACAACTCGTGCGGAAGGGAGCTTAAGTTCAACCGGGATGATTGCCTCAGTACCGAAGGCCAAAGCGAAGGGTGTTTCTCCAGTTGGCACCCTCGGAGTAGTTCGGTACGCCCAGAGGACATGGTAGAGTTCGTCTATCCAGGCCCCTTTTGCCTTATCTAACCTCGTTTTGATTCCCTGTAGCAAGATCCGATTGGTTATCTCAGCTTCCCCATTGGTCTGCGGGTGAGCCACAGAAGTGAAGCGCTGGGAGATGTTTAATCCTTCACAGAACTCGGCGAACCTAGCCCCGACGAACTGTCACCCATTGTCGGTTATAAGGGTTCGGGGCAGGCCGAACCGACAAACTAGTGACTTCCAAACAAAGTCCTGTACCTTGGCCTCGATAATTTTTGCGAGTGGTTCAGCTTCGACCCACTTGGTAAAGTAGTCAATCGCGACCAAGAGGAACTTCCGCTGTCCCGATGCTGTCGGGAAGGGGCCGAGTATGTCCATTCCCCATTGCGCAAATGGTCAGGGTGAATTAAGCGGAGTGAGTTCGGATGCCGGCCGTCTCTGCACACTAGCATTTTTCTGACAGCGATCGCACCTCTTTACGTATTCCACAGAATCGCGAAATAAGGTCGGCCAATAATACCCTTGCCGAAGTAGCTTTAGCGACAAAGACCTTGCTCCTAAATGGCTTCCGTAAAGTCCTTCGTGCACATCCCATAGTGCAATATTAGCTTCTGAAGGTCGAAGGCATCTCAACAATGGAAGGGAGTACGACCTTTTGTACAACTGGCCTTCGTATAAGACGTAACGTGAGGCCTAATTTTTGAGTTTTCGAGCTTCTTTTCGGTCATGAGGAAGAACCCCCTCTTTAAGGTAGGTGACCAATGGGTCAATCCAGCTGGGCTCGAATTCCGTCTGTAGGATATCCTGAGATTCTTCTATGGTCGGGTACTTCAGAGTTTCCTAAAATACTTCTTTGGATAGTTCGGCTGGAGCCGAAGTGGCCAGTTTGGAGAGAAAATTGGCTCTCGCATTTTCTGTCCTTGGGATATGTTGAATGACGAAACTGCCGAAGGTCGGGGTTAAACTCTTCACTTTCTCGAGGTATCTCGCCATGCTCTCTTCTCTTGCTTCAAAGTTGCCGCCAACTTGACCGACCACTAGTCGAGAATCACTGTAGACTCGAAGCCGATCTACTTTTAGCTCCTTCGTTATTCTTAATCCCGCAATCAGTGCTTCGTATTCGGCTTCGTTGTTGGTAGCAGGAAACTCGAAGCGCAGCGCGAACTCGGCGACAACTCCCTCGGGGCTGACCAGGACTAGCCCCGCACCAACTCCAATGGAGTTGGAAGAACCGTCCACGTGTAGAATCCAGAAGCCTTCAGAGAGGTCGGCCCTTTCCTTGGGGAAGTTCAGCTGTGATGGTTCGACTTCGTCAAGGCTCGATCTTGCCTTTGTGTTTGTCTTGCTTGATTCAAGTTCGGCTTCGTCCGGAATGGTGCATTCTAATACAAAATCCGTCAGTATCTGGGCTTTGATTGATGGCCTGGGCTGGTAGTTGATGTCGAACTCTGTGAGCTCCATTGCCCATTTTGCGATTCTTCCGAAAGCGTCTGCTCGGTGGAGAACTGCTTTTATTGGTTGGTCCGTGAGGACCGTTATGGTGTGCTCCTAAAAGTAAGGTCGGAGCCTCCTGACGGCAATTACGAGATAGTAAGATAAATTTTCTATCCAAAAGTATCTGGTCTTCGCGTCCCTTAGGACTCGGCTCACGTAATAGATCGGGCGTTGTGTTTTTGCTTCTTCCCTAACGAGAACCGCCGCCAGGGCCACCGAGGAGACAGCTAGATACAAGAATAATTCTTCCCTAGGTTCAGGTTTTGCCAGCAGCGGGGGCGTGCCGAGGTAATTTTTGAGTTTCTCAAATGCTTGTTGACACTCTGTCATCCAGCTGAAGTCCTTTGGTCGTCTGAGAACCTCGAAGAAGGGCAAGCAACGTTCAGCCGACCTTGAGACGAAGTGATTTAGGGACACCACCCTTCCGGCCAAGCGCTGAACTTCTTTAATCATCTTTGGAGTGGTCATTTCTCGAATAGCTCGGATTTTCAGGGGGTTTGCCTCGATTCCACGTCTCGACACCATGAACCCAAGAAATTTTCCAGAAGTTATGCCAAAGGCGCATTTGGTAGGGTTCAGTCTCATCTTATGCTTCCTCAATGCATTGAAGGTCTCTTCAAGGTCGGTCAGATGGTCAGCTGAAGCTCGGCTTTTGATGAGCATATCATCTACGTACACCTCCATGTTGCGGTCGATCTGCTCTTTGAAAATTTTGTTGACCAAATGCTGGTATGTTGCTCCCGCATTCTTGAGTCCAAAAGGCATGACCTTATAGCAATAAAGACCTCGGCTAGTGATGAAGGCTATTTTTTCTTCGTCTTCAGGTGCCATACGTATCTGGTTATAACCAGAAAAGGCGTCCATAAAGCTAAGGAACTCATGACCCGAGGTTGCATCTACCAACTGATCGATCCTGGGCAAGGGATAACTATCCTTTGGATAAGCCTTGTTTAGCTTTTTGAAGTCGACGCACATCCTCCACTTGTTATTTATTTTCTTGACAAGAACCACGTTCGAAACCCAAGTCGGGTAATGAACTTCCCGAATTAGTCCGGCTTTAAGGAGTTTATCTACTTCTTCAGCGATCGCTTTCTGCCTCTCCGGGGCATGTTGGCGTAGTTTTTCTCTTACCGATCGGTGTTTCGAGTCAACGGCCAGCCGATGTTCCATGATCTCGGCATCGATTCCTGGCATATCCACTGGGGTCCAAGTGAAGACGTCTGCATTCCTTCTGAGAAAAGTGACGAGCTGCTCCCGAACCTCGGTCGCCAGGTTGGAGCCGTTCTGCACCACATGGTCCGATCTTCCGTCATTTAATGACACAGAGATGAGGTCCTCTGCAGGCTCAGCTCATTCTTCAGCGAGGTCATCACGGACGTCCAGTCCATCAACCAGATAGGGGTCGGGCCGATCTCCCTTATACAAGGCGATCGAGTAACAATACTTCGCTAGGGCCTGGTCTCCTCTGACTTCTCCAACCCATAGTTCTTAGGAAACTTCATCTTTAAGTAATAAGTCGACACAACCGTCCGAAGAAAAACCAGATCGACCGAGGATAGCATTATAGGCGGATGGCGTCTTTACGACTAGGAAGTCGACCTGAGCTTTGGCCTGCTTTGGGTACTGCCCTGCTGATACGGTCAAAGTTATGATACCTTCGACTGGTACGGTGTTGCCAGCAAATCCAACTAGCGGAGAATTCACCGAGCTCAATCAATCATCAGGTAGGGACATTTTTGAGAAGGCACCGTAGAACAACACATCAGCCGAGCTTCCATTATCTATGAGGATGCGGCGTACATCGTAGTCAGCAATATTTAACGAAACTACAACCGCATCATTATACGAAAATTGGATTCCCTGGCCATCCTCCTCGGTGAAGACTATAGGCTCCGAAATCTTCCGTTTCTTCATCGATCCTTCAAGCCTGCTGGTTTCCTTTTGCTGAGATCCCCCTAAGATAGTGTTGATGACGCCAACGGGTGGCCGGTCTTCTTGTTGGTTTTCCCCGCTTGGCGTTAGCGTTCTCGGCCGATCTTCCACCCCCTCGGGCCGCCTTCGAAGAAACCGGCTTAGTCTGCCTCGCCTGACGAGCTCTTCGATCTCGTCCTGAAGTTGAATGCACTCCTCCGTGTCATGACCGTGATCGCGATGGTAGAGGCAGAACTTGTTGGGATTACGCTTGTAAGGATGAGAACGCATTCTCTCTGGTCTTGGAAGTCGTTCCCGGATCTCCATCAGAACTTGAGTCTTCGGGGTGTTTAGGGGGGTGTAGTTGTGAAATCGTCGTAGACGGGGAGAACTTCGACGCTGAGGAGAACTTCGGCGTTGAGGAGAACTTCGGCGCTGAGGAGAACTTCGGCTCATCCTTCCGTCAGAGCTTCCCCGCTTCCAAGCTTGAGAGGGAATCCGAACTTGCTCGCGACCAAGGGGAGTCCTGGAGCATGGCCGAGCTTCAATTCGCTTCCTTTCTTCGGAGGGTCTATCCAGCCTGCCGATCAGTCGTTTACCACCGATTTCACCGTCCTTAGCTTCGAAGGCCTCCTCTGCTCGGGCATAACTTTCGGCCCGAGCCAACATATCGGCAAAGTCCCTGGGATACTTTTTTTTCAGGGAGAACAATAGGTCATTTTTCTGAAGGCCGCTCTTGAGCACGACCATGGCGACTGATTGATCCAGGTCTCGGACTTCTAACGCAGCAGTATTAAACCGAGAAATGAAAGCCCGGATGGATTTCCCTTCTCTCTGCCTGATGGCCATTAGGGAGTCCGAGCTTCGGCGTGGACGCCGACTACTGACGAAGTGGGCCGCGAATTGTTGACTCATTTGGTCGAATGACAGGATGGTACTCGGCTTGAGTGCCGAATACCAGTTTCTAGTGGCTCCTTTAAGAGTAGAGGAAAAAGCCCGGCACAGGATGGCGTCTGGCGCGCCATGAAGCAACATCGTCGTCCGAAAGGCTTCCAGGTGGTCGACCGGGTCAGTGGTCCCATCATAGCTCTCAAACTGTGGGAGTTTGAAGTTCGGCGGGACTGGTTCTTGCATAATTTTCTGTGAGAATGGAGGGTTGGTTCGGATCTCATTACCATATGAGGGAGGAGCGTGGCGGAGTTCTTCGATCCGACGACTCATTTCCAAGAGCCTTCTATCCAGGAGATCTTCATGGTCTCTCATTTCTAAAGTCTTCTTGCTGATCGGATGAAAAGCTTCTCCCTGGGATGAGCTGCGGTTCGAACAAGGGCTCTCCTTCCGTTGCTTTCCTTTTTCGGGAATTAGAGGTCGGGTAGCCCATATCGATTGCCTCTGGACTGGACAACGCGGCTCTGGAGGATCCGGGACCGGTTGGACGGGTACGATGGCTTGCTGGTGCATGGCTTGCACCGCTTGAACGGCCTCGGTGAGGCCACGAACCTGCTGGACGAGCAGGTTGAACTGTTCAGCGTCTACCGCGGCCTGGATTGCTGGGACTGGAGCGGTAGCGGATGGATTCGGACGGGATCGGGCTGCGGAGGCCGCCGATCGTCGGGCTGCAGAATGAGCTTGAGTCACTGGGGCTAGAGCTGGAGCGAATGGACTCGAACGAGATCGGGCCGCGGAGGCCGCCGATCTCCGAGTGGAGGCTCTCCTGGGGGGCATCTTTTCTCTTTGGAAGGAGATTTGAATTGAAAAGAAGAAAGGTCTCTCGAGCACTCCTTTAAGAACAAAGGAACACCGGCTTCCTTTAAGAAGGAAATCTTCGTCGGTAGGCCCTCCTTCTAGCGCCAATCTGTTGACGCAGAAATTCGTCATCGCCGAAGTCCGTCGGAGTTGACGCCGATGAGGTCGCCTACGGGGACCTGCAAAATAAAGTCTAGCTCAGAGCTGGTGGGGGTGGCTCCGGCAAGACCCTCCGACGCTCAAGTCAGTTCCCGTCAACAGGAATGGAATGCTCGGTAGAGTATAGAAGAAGAGAAAAGGATTTTCAGAACCTGATGTAAAGGTATCCGGAGAGTCCTTTTTATAGAGGGAGCTTATTGTAACCGTCCTGATCAATGCCGGTCGTTATTGTCGATCGTTATTGCTGATAAATGCCGATCGTTATTGCTGATAAATGTCGATCGTTATTGTTGATAAATGCCGATCGTTATTGTTGATCGTTATTGCTGATAAATGTCGATCGTTATTGTTGTGTAATCGTAGCGAGATTGCCTGCAGGAATCCATCATAAGGAGTTCGGCCATTGAGAAGCTCGTCCATTGAAGAAGTCTATAGGGAGTCCGACTTCCGTAGAAACTTGGCCCGAGAGGAGGTTTTGGGGAAGTTCGGCTCCCGCAAGGGTCTGGCTGAAGCCCGATCGCTGGGAGTCCGAAGGAGTTCGGCCCGGAGCCTGGGCGCTGGGGAGTTCGGCCGCTAAGAGTCTGAAGCTCGGCCGCTTGATAGTTCAGTTGGTTGAAAGACTTCGGCTGAGGCTCAGCCGCTGAGAAGCTCGGCCGGATGTAGTAGTTCAGCTAGGACGCGTCCGCTGAAGTTCTTCCGCATTGACCACATCAGGCTGGGATCGAACTTGATTTTGGCAGGAGCGGAATTTATCCCCAACACCATTAAATCAAACTTTTGATTAAAAAATAAAATAAAATAAAAATAAAAAATTATTATTATTATTAAATAATAAAAAAATAGATTTTTTCATAATAATAATAATAATAGTCACCACATCATCAATTTTGATAAAAAATAAAAGTAATAAAATAATAATAATTATTAAATAATACTAAAAATATATCTATATAATAAAAATAATAAAAAATATTAATAAGTATTAAATAATAATGACTAATAATAATAGCCATCAAATCATCAATTTTGATAAAAAAATAATTTTTATCATTAAAAAATAAATAAATAGTTTCAAAAAATAAAAATCGGGTAACTAATTTAAACGGTTGTATAACCAAAGAACCATCTTGTATAATCTAAATATAAACTCATATAACTTGAGTACAAGTATGTATAATCTGAATATAAACCTATATAACTAATTATCAAAATAATTTTTTAATGGTCTAAAAAGATTTTATTTCATTTAAAAATTTTGAGAACTAAAAAATAATTCTGGATCAATCTAAGGACTATTAGATAATTTTTCTTAAATAAATTGAACCAGTGGTTCAGCCTGACTTGGAAGCCCAAGTTATAATATTCTCTGAATTATAAACAAAAACAAAAAAAATCATAAAGTATTCTCAGTTTTTTCACCAAATAATTCTTTGAGTCATTTTCCAAAGATAAATTGATCCAGAGTCATTCCATTAATCTTGAACCGTAAAATATTCTAATATTTACTTATGAATTATTCATGACTAATTAAGAAATTTTTATGTGTTAAAAATTAATGATACTGTATGTTGTTAAAAAATTAATGATACTGTATGCAGCAACACTTGTAATGCAATAAGATTGGCTGTTAATTTCTTGTTTTCATTGAAAGTTAAATAAAATACATAATATATTAAAATCAAGAACATCAATGAACATACGAACCTCCAAAACAAGCACAATATGAGGAAAAAGAAACAAAAGAACACTGATATCACGGAAGGTAAGTTTTAGTAATGAGTAAGGCTGAGCATGGATTGAGAATAAAATTTAACTCAATCAAATTTAATTAATTGAAAAAAATTCAATCCGCTGCCGACTATTTATCATATATAAATTATTTAAAATCGAAGTAAACGATTTATAGTGAATTCGGATGGATTATATCGATTTATACTCCAATATTGATTTTAAGTATTACAAACCAATATACTATTAAATTTATATAAAAATTAGGATATAATAATTTCATAATATCTATAAGTTAATACATAATATGTCATAATTACTAATTTTCAATCTTTAAATATTTAAGTATTAAAAATATTATATTGGTCGGTCGGGTTCGATTCATACAGATTAAAAATATAGAAATTGAATCCGATCATAATTAATCAAATTTTTTATGAATCACAATCCCATTCAACTCGATTCAAGTCTTTCAATTGACCAAAATGGATGTTTATCATATTAGATTGGATGAATTTCTCCGGGTTTTGGTTATTTGCTCAGCCCTAGTAATGAGACAGACTAAAGAGACAAGAAATGTTATCTTGGTGAAAAGATGGTGTCTCTATGAGTACTTAATTTCAAGAGTGGACTATTAGGATGGGCGAGATTGATTAAACTAGATTTTCTATTAGATGTATGCATTGGGCATTCTATTTGAGCTTACCCTATATTAACTAAAGAGCTCCGCAAAGGTTTGGATGGTATCTTTTGCACAAATAATTGATTTTCTTTTGAGATATTAATCATTGGATCGTGTCTGGCATGAAGAGATGAATCCAATAATAAAAAGATGTCTGCAACTTTTTTTAGGTAAAGAAAGGAAGATGAGTGGGGTGCCATCCATTCCCTTATCCTAGATGTTGTGAGGGTTTGTTAACATATGATTTGACAAATGAATGTAGATGATGCAAGCCATGTATCACAATAAATCATGTTTTTATCTGATGGCTCTCTCTCCAATAATATCTTGCTCAAAAATTTGTATGTTATTGCGGGCATGCTTGTGTTTGGTTTCCAAAAGGTCAGAGCATAATATTTTTTAAAATAAAAAAATATAAGTTAATTTTAAAAAAAAATTATTTTTAATTTATTATAGATATTTTACTATTTAAAAAATAAAATAAATCGATTTTCTATCATTCATCAAAGAATATGCAAGTTGGTAATTGATTCAACACACTTCATGTTTGGCACCAATCCCTAATGCCACACTCCAGCGGAGTAAAAATCATTAATGGATTATCAATAATGATATTTTTAAAAATTAATTTTAACTATTTTATTTTTTAAATACTTTTTCAAGCAAACAAACATATTATTTAAAATTCTTTATTTCCCCTCCAACCTCATTATATTTTTCAATGGCCAATCTTGCATTCATTTGATTTAGAAAAAGAATTTAAAGGCAAAGCGATAAAGCTTGAAATATTTAAAAACTTCTAGAAGAAGGTATCTTTTCTTCTTCTTGCATTTATTTTTTCAAGATATCACTTTAGTTATTATTGGAGATAAATTTCGCTCCCACCGAAGTCCAGTTCGATACCTAATCTGACGCAACCGGTAGCCACGGAAGAACTTCAGCAGACGGATTTTAGTCGAACTCCATCTGGCCAAGCTTCCCAGCGGTCGAGCTCCAGTCGGACTCCCACACCTTAGTTGCGCTCCGATCGAGCTCCCCCTTTGGTCAAACTCCTCAGTGGTTGCGTCCCGACCGAGCTTTTTCTTTGGCCGAACTCCTCCAGGAGTCCGAATTCCTTTGAAACTGGTATCTGTCCGAGTCCACCGACCAACACCTACTTCCTCGAGCTACAGCCGTCGAACCTCGACGATATGGCCGCCACTACCAGTCTGGCGGCATCTTTTTCTTCGTAATAAGCCCCATGCAGCCCGCGATCGGACGACATAGCCACCACTACTGGCGACGCCACTCTCTCCGTAACCAGCCTCATGCGACCCACGACCTACCGATATGGTTATCACTGTCCACCTGATGATATCTTCCTCTTCATATCGAACTTCATGCGGCCCCGATAGCTTGCTACCAGGCGGTATGGCAGTCACCATCAATCAGGCTCTGCCTATAAAAAGGATCCTCCAGATATGCTAAGGAGAATCTCTCTAATCTCTAAGCTCTCTCTCCTCCTCTAAACTCTGCCAAACTCATTTTCGAGCACTTCATTCCTGTTGGCCAGAGCTGACTTGATCGTCGGAGGGTCCTGCTAGAGCCACCCCCACCGACTCCGAATGGGACTTTATTTTGTAGGTCCCCGGTGGCGATCTCGTCCACCTCCGTTCCAGCTGATTCCGATGAATATCAGATTCTGCGTCCATAGATTGGCGCTAGAAGAAGGGCACGAACCACTGAGGGTTCCCTTGTTCTTAAAGGAGTGCTCAACGACGATTTCTTTCTTCCCTCTCCGGAGATCTCTCTTCTTCCTCTCTAGAGTTCTTTCCCAAAAGAAAATGCCCCCCAGGAGAGCTTCGACCCGGCGATCGGCGGCCTCCGCGGCCCGATCCCATTCGAATTCGTCCGCTCCCGCCCCAACCCAGACGGCCCAGGTTCAATCTATAGCTGCGGTAGATGTGGAGCAGTTCAACCTACTCGTCCAGCAAGTTCGTGGCCTCACGGAGGCGGTGCAGGCCATGTACTGGCAGGCCCCGGCACCAGCTCAACCGGCATAGGACCCTCCGTGAAAACTTTGGAGATCAAAGACCGTGAAGATCTTTTAGATCAAAGGCTCTTAGAAATGAGTCGGCGAATCGAGAAACTTCGTCACACTTCCTCCTCTTGTGGTTATGATATTTATATTGACCCTCCCTTTTCGCAGAAAATTATGCAGGAGCCGGTACCACCGAACTTCAAGCTCCCATAGCTCGAGAGTTATGATGGGACCGCTGATCCGATCGACCATCTAAAAGTCTTTCGGATAACGATGTTGCTCCATGGTGCACCAGATGCGATCTTGTACCGGATTTTCCCCTCCACCCTTAAGGGAACTGCCAAAAATTGGTACTCGACGCTTAGGTCGAGTACTATCTTATCGTTTGACCAGATAAGCTAACAGTTCATGGCCCACTTCATCAGTAGTCAGCGTCCACACCGAGGATCGGATTCCTTAATGGCCATTGGGCAAAAGGAGGGGAAACCCATCCGGACTTATGTCACTCGGTTTAATGCTGCCACATTGGAGGTCTGGAACCTGGACCAAGCAGTCGCCATGGCCGCCCTCAAGGGCAGCCTTCAAAAGAATGACTTGCCGTTCTCCCTAAAAAAGAAGTATCCCAGGAATTTTGCTGACATGCTAGCTCAGCCCGAAAGTTATGCCCGGGTAGAGGAGGCCTTCGAGGCTAAGGATGATGAAGCCAACGACAAACGGCGAATCGGTGGGCCAGGCAGGCCCACCGAAGAAAGGAAGCGGACTGAAGCTCGGCCGCATTTTCGGACTCCTCCAGGTCGCGGGCGAGCCCGAACTCCCCCTCGAGCTCGAAGGCAAGGAAGCTCCGACGGAAGGGCACGCCGAAGTTCTTCCCAGTGCCGAAGTTCTTCCTGACGACGATTTCATAACTACGCCCTTCTTAACGCTCCGAAGATCCAAGTACTGATGGAGATTAGAAAATGACTTTCAAGATCGAAGAGAATGCATTCCCATCCCAGCAAGCGCAACCTCAACAAGTTCTGCCTTTACCATCGTGACCACGGTCATGACACTGAGGAGTGCATCCAACTCCAGGACGAGATCGAAGAGCTCGTCAGGCGAGGTAGACTTGGCCGATTCCTATGAAGATGACCTGAAGAGCGGGAAGATCGACTGAGAGCGTTACCGTCAAGTGGGGGAAACCAGCAAGAAGATCGGCCGCCTCTTGGTGTCATCAACACTATCTCGGTGGAACTTCAGTAAGGAGAGGCTAGCAGATCCGAGGGATCGATAAAGAGGTGGAGGATCATGAAACTCGTGATCTTTACCGAGGCAGACGATCAGGGGATCCAATTTTCGCATAATGATGCAGTTGTAATTTCTTTGAACATTGCTGACTATGATGTACACCATATTTTGGTGGATAATGGAAGCTCGATCGATGTATTATTTTATGATGCTTTCTCGAAAATGTCCCTACCCAATGACTGCCTAGGGCCTATGAATTCTCTGTTGGTAGGATTCGCTGGCAATGCCGTACCAGTCGAAGGCATAATAACTTTGGCTATGACGGTAGGGCAACACCCAAAACTGGCCAAAAAGCAGGTCGACTTCCTAGTCATGAGGACTCCATTCGCTTATAATGCGATTCTCGGCCAACCTGATCTGAATGCATTTCGGACGGTGGTGTCAACCTATTATTTGAAGATGAAGTTTTCGACGAGTCGCTGGGTCGGAGAAGTCAGAGGAGACCAGGCTCTGATGAGATATCGCTATTCAATCGCCCTGCATAAGGGAGAACGGCTCGACCCTTGTCTTGTTAACGGACTGGATGTCCGCGATGACCTCACTGAGGAGCGGGGCGAGCCTATGGAGGACCTCATCTCTATGCCCTTAAATGACGAAAACTCGGAGCACGCGGTGCAGATCGGCTCCAACTTGACAGACGAGGTTTGAGAGCAGCTCGTCGCCTTCCTTAAGAGAAATGCGGACGTCTTCGCCTGGACCCCAACGGATATGCCGGAGATTGACGCCGAGGTCATGGAACATCAGCTGGCCATCGATCCAAGGCACCGATCGATAAGAGAAAAGATGCGCCACCATGCCCTGGAGAGGCATAAAGCAATCATCGAAGAAGTAGACAAGCTATTCTAAGATGAACTCATCCGGAAGGTTAATTATCCGACCTGGGTCTCGAACGTGGTCCTCATAAGAAGGCGAATAATAAGTGAAGGATGTGCGTCGACTTCAAGAAGCTAAAAAAGCCCTGTCCGAAAGACAGCTACCTCCTGCCCAGGATCGATCAGTTGGTGGATGCAACCTCGGACTATAAGCTCCTCACCTTCATGGATGCCTTTTTTGATTATAACCAGATACGGATGGCGTTCGAGGATGAAAAGAAGACCGCCTTCATTACTGACCATGGTCTTTATTATTACAGGGTCATGCCATTTGGGCTCAAAAATGCAGGGGCAACGTACCAGCGTTTGGTTAATAAGGTCTTCAAGAAGCAGATCGGCCGCAATATGGAGGTGTATGTGGATGATATGCTCGTCAAAAGTCGAACTTCGACAGACCACCTCGCCGACCTTAAAGAGGCCTTCGGCACACTTAGAAAGCACAAGATGAAGTTGAACCCGACCAAGTGCGCCTTTGGTGTGACCTTCGAAAAATTTCTGGGGTTCATGGTGTCGAGACACAGAATCGAAGCAAACCCTGAGAAAATTCGAGCCATTCGGAAGATGACTGCTCCAAAGACGATCAAAGAAGTTCAGCACCTGATTGAAAAAGTGGTGTCCCTAAATCGCTTCATCTCAAGGTCGGCCAAACGATGCATGCCCTTCTTCCAAGTTCTCAAGCGACCAAAGAACTTCTGCTGGACGGCGGAGTGCCAACAGGCCTTCGAGGAGCTTAAAAACTACCTCGGCTCACCCCCACTATTGGCAAAGCCTAAATTCGGAGAAGAATTGTTCCTATATCTAGCTGTCTCCCCGATAGCTCTGGCGGCAGTCCTGGTTAAGGAAGAAGAAAAGATGTAGCGATCGGTCTACTACGTGAGCTGGATCCTGAGGGATGCGTAGATCAGGTACTCTAGATTAGAAAAACTTACTCTCTTCTAATTACTGCCAGGAGGCTCCGATCTTACTTTTAGGAGCACACCGTAATGGTCCTCACGGACCAACCAATAAAAGAGTCCTTCATCGAGCGGACGCTTCTGAAAGAATCACGAAATAGACGATCGAGCTCGCAGAGTTCGACATCAACTACCAACCCAGGCCATCGATTAAGGCTCAGATACTGGCGGATTTTGTGCTAGAATGCACCATTCCAGTTGAAGTCGAGCTTGAACAGAGCGAGGCCAGCACCAAAGCGAGATCGAGCTTGGACAAAGCCGAGCTATTGCAGCTGAACCTCCCTAAGGAAAGCACCGACCTTCCCGAAGGCTCTTGGGCTCTGCACGTGGATGGTTTATCCAACTCTGCTGGAGCTGGTGCGGGACTGATCTTGGTCAGCCCTGAAGGAGTCATCGTCGAGTATGCGCTATGCTTCAAATTTTTTATGACCAACAATGGAGCCGAATATGAAGCACTGATCGTCAGATTAAAGATAGCAAGGAAATTAAAAGTAGATTGGCTTCAAGTCTACAATGATTCCCAACTGGTGGTCGGTCAAGTTAGCGGTAGCTACGAAGCACGGGAGGAAAGCATGGTGAGATATCTTGAGAAAGTAAGGAATTTGACCTCGACCTTCGATAGTTTCGGCATTCAGCATATTCCAAGGGCAGAAAATGTAAGAGCCGATCTTTTTTCCAAGTTGACCACTTCAACCCCGGCCGAACTACCCAAAGAAGTATTTAGGGGATCTAGTGCTTCAGCGAGTCACCGTCTTTCAGCCTTAGAGTCAAGGAAAGCTCACCCCAAATTAGAAAGGTCCGTATGAAGTGGTGGAGGTTATCCGGCCCGAAACTTATCATCTGAAGGAACTCGGAGGAATAGTACTTTTTCGATCTTGGAACTCAGAAAATCTGAGGATGTATTACCAGTAGACTTTCTTTAATAAAACTCCTTCACTCACCATTATTATTTTCTTGTACAAGGATTACGCGATGATAGAAAGAAATGAGCGAAAGTGGCCCATTAGGAATAGGAGGAGAACCTCGTCCTAATGCGAGCAAAGTCGAAGGCCTCGTTCACCTTAGACGAGATGGGGAGAGAGGCATGGACGATGGTCCGTATGTGCCCCCACAGCCCATTAGAAATAGGAGGAGAACCTCGTCCTAATGCGAGTAAAGTCGAAGGCCTCGTTCACCTTAGACGAGATGGACGGAGAGGCATGGACGACGGTCTGTATGTGCTCCCATAGCCCGTTAAGAACAGGAGGAGAACCTCATTCTAATGCGAGCAAAGTCGAAGGCCTCATTCATCTTTAGACGAGATGGAGGAAGAGGCATGGACGACGGTTCGTATGTGCCCCCATAGCCTATTAGGAACAGGAGGAGAACCTCGTCCTAACGCGAGCAAAGTCGAAGGCCTCGTTCACCTTAGACGAGATGGGGGGAGAGGCACGGACGATGGTATGTATGTGCCCCCATAGCCCGTTAGGAACAGAAGGAGAACCTCGTTCTAACGCGAGCAAAGTCGAAGGCCTCGTTCACCTTAGACGAGATGGGGGCAGAGGCACGAACAATAGTCCACATGTGCCCCCACAGTCTGTTAGGAACCTCATCCTAACGTGGGCAAAGTTCAAGTCCGAGCTCCGAAGTCTACAAGAGACAGGATCCCCATCAACCTCGACTGGAGATAAGATCTTCTTTGAGAGCCCGGGCCGACCTCGGCTGCAGGAGACAAGATCTCCCCCGAGCGTCCGGGCTAACCTCGGCTGCAGGAGATCAGATCTCCTCCGAGCGCCCGCATCAACCTCGACCGCAGGAGATAAGATTAGAGACAATCTCGGTCAGAGATGAGATCTCTTTCGAGCGACCGCGTCAACCCCAGCTGCAGATCAGATCTCTCCGAAGCATCCATATTAATCTCGATTGTAAGAGAGGAGATCCCCCCGAATCAGCCTCGACCGCTAGTGATAATATCACCCCCGAGGAGCTTAACCTCCGACCTCGACCGCAGGAGGCGAGATCTGCTTCAACCTCGACTGAAGATGAGATCTCCCCCGGGCTTCAACTTCAGCATCAACTTTGGTTGGAGATGAGATCTCGTCCGGGCTTCAACTTCAGCATCAACTTTGACTGAAGATGAGACCTTCCTCGAGCTTCAACCTGAACCAGCACGGAGCCTAGAAGAGGACTTCGATAGTTGCCTTTTCTACACTCCCTTCCTTCGAATTTCAAACTTGAAAGTGGGGGGACTATTGTTAGGGATAAACCCCGCTCCCGTCGAAGTCCAGTTCGATGCCTAGTCTGACGCAATCGATAGCCACGGAAGAGCTTCAGCAGATGGATCTTAGCCGAACTCCTTCATTTGGCCAAGCTCCCCAGCGGTCGAGCTTCAGTCAGACTCCCACACCTCAGCGATTGCGCCCTAGTCGAGCTCCCCCTTCGACCGAACTCCTCAGCGGTTGCGCCCCAGTTGAGCTCCCCCTTCGACCGAACTTCTCAACGGTTGCACCCCGGCCGAGCTCCCCCTTTGGCCGAACTCCTCTAGGAGTTCGAACTCCTTTGAAATTGGTATCTGTCCGAGTCCACCGACCAACGCCTGCTTCCTCGAGCTACGGCCATTGGACCTCGGTGGTATGGCCGCCACTACCAGTCTGGCGGCACCTTTCCCTCCGTAACAAGCCCCATGCGACCCACGATTAGACGACATGGCTACCACTACTGGCGACGCCACTCTCTCCTTAACCAGCTTCATGCAACCCACGACCCATCGGTATGGTTGTCATTGTGCACCTGACGACGCCTTCCTCTTCGTACCGAATTTCATGCGGTCCTGACGGCTCGCTACCAGGCAATATGGCAGTCACCATCAATCAAGCTCCGCCTATAAAAAGGACCCTCCAGATATGCTAAGAGGAATCTCTCTAATCTCTAAGCTCTAAGCTCTCTCTCATCCTCTAAACTCTGTCGAACTCATTCTCGAGCACTCCATTCCTGTTGGCCAGAGCTGACTTGTTCGTCAGAGGATTCTATCGAAGCCACCCCCATCGGCTCTAGATGGAATTTTGTTTTATAGGTCCCCAATGGCGATCTCATTCACCTTTATTCCAGTTGATTTCGACGACGATCGGACCCTGCATCAACAGTTATCATATGCGCATCTTTTAAAATCTAAACTAAACATATATACCACTTAAGCCAATTCTAGTTGGTAAGTGTTTTCTTTAAATATAAAAGATCATTGTGGGAATGAGCATCCGTATATTATTGTTGCTTCGTATCCCAATCTACGTACGTGTATATATATATATATATATATATATATATATATATATATATATATATATATATATATATATATATATATATATATATAAACATACGGTCCGAAGGCACCGTCGACCCACGTCCTTGGCTCCGGTTCGGACGCTAAACCCTGCTAAAGGCCCCGAGCATTTTCGCCGCCGCCGAGACCAGTTGCTCGCTCGCTCGCCCGATCGCCGGAGGAGAGGAACAGAATGGTGTGGTTCCAGTGCGAGGACTGTGGCGAGAATCTGAAGAAGCCCAAGCTCCCCAATCATTTCCGCATCTGCTCCGCCTTCAAGGTTCGGTTCCTTGATGCCCGAAACGCTAAAAAAAACCTAACTATTTCCTTCTTCTTCTTCTGAGAGATCTCATTGGGTTTTTCTCTTGCTGTTGTTTCGCAGCTATCCTGCATCGACTGCGGAGAGACGTTCAGCCGGCAGGGCGTTCAGAGCCACACTCAGTGCATTTCCGAAGCTGTTTGTTTGTTTATTTGTTGATTTTATACGAATCAATCATATTATTTTTGTTGTGGATGATAACTGCTGGTTGCGATCTGGGTTCTTTTGTTTTTGGTCTGTCCTTTTGAAGCATTAATCGGTATTTTTTCCGTGAAATCAGCGCATTTATTCTTTTTTCTTTTGAAGTTGAAGGATATTTTATACCTTATGATGCTAAAATTGTAAAGTTTTGATCTTTGGATGATCGATTAACCAGCTGCTACTCGTATGACTTCTTTTAAGGAGTTTTCTTGATGCGTCGTAGCTATAGTTTTGTTCGTGGTTGATGACTGTTGGTTTTTCACAATTTATATTCTCATCCTTTAGGTCTGAATTTCCTAAGAGTTGCGATTATTTTTCACTCGGATCCGCACATAAATTATTTCATTTTGAATCATCGAAGGGATTTTAAAACCTTGTATTGGTGGAAGTTCTAAAAACCTTCTAATGATTGCTGAATCAGCCAATGCAGTTATGATGGCTCTCTTTATCTATACGACCTCTGAAAGTGGATATCTGGAGACCTTAAGCATCTTTATGAGGAACATTCTCTTCTTTCTGAGCATTCTTTCTTGATCGAATATTCTCAAACTAGATGGCTAATTTTCATTTCTTGTGAGTGAAATTGTGCCGGACTTGTTTGATTTATTACGTTTGGATGTGTTTATGGTTGAAGTGTGTGCTCAAGTTACGGTTTAAAGTAAAAAGCATATTGGTGTTTTTCAGGAACTCAAAAATCCCTGAGAACACGAGATGGAAATTTTCTACGCAGTGGAATTCCTCGAGTTCATGATTTCTGTTGACGCAGAATCTGATAGTCGCCGGAATTCACTGGAGTGGAGGCAGATGGGGTCGCCGTCGGGGACTTGCAAAATGAAGTTCCGTTCGGAGTCGGTGGGGGTGGCTCCGGTAGGACCCTCCGACGATCAAGTCAGCTCCAGTCAACAGGAATGGAGTGCTCGGTATGGAATTCGGTAGAGTTTTGAGGAAGAAAGAAGGGTTTTTTAGAACCTGGTGTAAGTGTATCTGGAGGGTCCTTTTTATAGAGGGAGCTTGTTGTAACCGTCTTGATTAATGATTGTCGTAACTGTCCTGATCAATGCCGATCGTTATTGACTCGATAAATGACGATCGTTATTGACTTGATAAATGCCGATCGTTATTATCGTGTAACCGTAGCGGGATCGCCTGCAGGAATCCGTCATAAAAAGTTCGGCTTTCATGGAAGTTCGGCCATTGAGAACCCCGTCCGCTGAAGAAGTCTGCAGGGAGTCCGGCTTTCGTAGAAGTCCGGTCGAGGAGTAAGCTGAGAAGTTCGGTCGAGGGACTACTGCTGAGGAGTTCGGCCGGCTAAAGGGACCGCCGCTTGAGGAGTTCGGCTGCTAAGGGTCCGAAGCTCGACCGCTAAGAAGCTCGGCCGAGGGACGATCGTTGAGGAGTTCGGCCGCTGGGAGTCCAAAGGGGGTCGGTCACTTAGCAGTTCGGTCGGCTGTAATAGTTCGGCCAAGACCCATCCGCCGAAGTTCTTCCTTGGCTACTGGCTGCATCAGGCTGGGCACCGAACTTGACTTCGGCAGGAGCGGGGTTTATTCCCAACACTAGCCCCCCACTTTCGAGTTCGAAACTCGAAGGAAGGGAGTGTAGAAAAGGCGACTGCCGAAGTCTTCTTCCGGGCTCCGTGCTGGTTCAGGTCGAAGCTCGAGGGAGATCTTATCTCCGGCTAAAGTTGATGTTGAAGTTGAAGCCCGGGGGAGATCCTATCTCCAACCGAGGTTGAGGTAGGCCTCGTCTCCTGCGATCGAGGTTGGAGGTTGAGCTCATCAGGGACGACATTCTCTCCTACAGCCGAGGTTGAAGTTGAAGCTCTCCAGCCGAGGTTGGCCCAGTCGCTCGGAGGAGACCTTATTTGACCAAGGTTGACAAGGTCGCTCGGGAGAGATCTTATCTCTGGCCGAAGTCGCTTCTTGGGAGAGATCTTATCTCTGGCCGAGGTTGTCAGCAGTCGTTCGGGAGAGATCTTAGCCGAAGTCGCTTCTCGGGAGAGATCTTATCTCTAGCCGTTGGTTCTCGCTCGGAAGAGATCTTATCTCTAGCCGAGGTTGACTTCGCTCGGAAGAGATCTTATCTCTAGCCGAGGTTGTCAACGGTCGCTCGGGAGAGATCTTATCTCTAGCCGAGGTTGGTGCTCGCGTTAGGACGAGGTTCTCCTCCTGTTCCTAACCGAGGTTCTCGGGAGAGATCTTATCTCTAGCCGAGGTTGTGCTCGCGCTCGGGAGAGATCTTATCTCTGCCGAGGTTGCTCGGGAGAGATCTTATCTCTGGCCGAACTCTCGGGAGAGATCTTATCTCCTGCAGCCGAGCTTCACTCGGGAGGAGATCTTATCTCCTAGCCGAGGTTCGCTCGGGGGAGATCTTATCTCCTGCGAGGTTGAGCTTATTGCTCGCGTTAGGACGAGGTTCTCCTCCTGTTCCTAACGCGGTTGGGCTGCTTCTTTCCCTGTCACTACATGGTTTTCGCATCCAGAAATAATATTATCGAAAGAAAAGAAATTTTATTGAAAGGAAGTTACTAGTAGCGCATCCCCAAATTCTGTATTTCAAGATCGTGATAACGTTGTTCCTCCGCATTTCTTCGGCAATAAGTTCCGGGGTGGACGACCTCCTCATGCTGGCCTCCTCAATTTGGTGCAAGCTCTTGTTGCTGGGAGACGACGAATCGCTGATGCACCGAGATCTTCCCAGGGGCAATGTGAACGACGCCGTAAGGTGGCCGACCTTCTTGCAGTCTCTGGCTACGGCAGCGCCCTTAGCCGATCTTTTTCTGCTTCAGGCCGGTACCGGAGGAATTTACCCAGCCGCCCCGTTCTGACGAGCTCCTCAATTTCGTCTCGGAGCTGGATGCATCCCTCCGTGTCGTGGCCGTGGTCGTGATGGTAGAGGCAGTACTTATTTCGATCGCGCTTGTTTGGGGGAGATCGTAATCCTTCCGGTCTTGGCAGCTGGTTTTTTACTTCGGTGAGAATCTGGGTTCGAGGAGCGTTGAGGGGGGCATAGTGGCGGCGGAACCTTCCGGGAGGAGGACTTCTTCGCGCCTCTTTATCAGGGCGAGTTCGAGGAGTTCGGGCCCGCCTGCTTTCGTAGGGGGTCTGCGAGTGCAGCCGAACTTCACCCAGCTCTTCCTCGTCCGCCAGCCGGTCCTTTCTGACGAGCTCCTCATCTTTCAATTTGAAGGCTTCTTCCGCACGGGCATATCTCTCGGCTCGAGCCAGCAGGTCGGCGAAGTCCCTGGGATACTTTTTTTCCAGAGAGAACAGCAAGTTATTTTTCTGAAGGCCGCCCTTAAGTGCGGCCATCGCGACAGACTGGTCCAAGGTCCCGGACTTCCAATGCCGCGGCGTTAAACCGAGTGACGTAAGTCCGGATGGATTCCCCTTGCTTCTGCTTGACGCTCATCAGGGAATCTGAACCTCGGCTCGGTCGTCGGCTGCTGATGAAGTGGGCCGCGAACCGACTGCTCATCTGGTCGAAAGAGAAGATCGTGTTTGGCTTCAACGCCGAGTACCAGTTCCTCGCTGCTCCCTTTAAGGTAGATGGGAAGGCTCGGCACAGCATGGCATCTGAAGCGCCGTGAAGCAGCATCATGGCACGGAAGGCCCCCAGGTGATCAACCGGATCAGAAGTTCCATCGTAGCTTTCCAGTTGAGGGAGCTCGAAGGTCGGTGGAACAGGTTCTTGCATAATTTGGGGAGAGAAGGGAGGTTCGGCACGGACGCCGGCATGATGAGCCGAGGTGACGCGGCCGAGCTCTTCAATACGCCGGTCCATCTCCCGTAGCCTGCAATCGAGGGCGTCGTCTTGGCTGCTGATCTTCGGATGCTTCTGACTACGAGTGGGAAAGGTCTCCCCCAGAAGATAACAATGATCCGAACACGGATCCCCGGCCCTCTGGTTTCCCCTTCTCTGGGGCGACCGGTACGCTGGCCTTGGTACACTTCCTTGGGGCCGATTCCCGACGTCCCAATGGTGGGTTCTCTGGTGGAGTCGCCACCGAGGGCTGCTGTATAGCCTGCAATGCCTCCGTGAGGCCACGGACCTGTCGGACAAGTAGGTCGAACTGCTTCACATCCACCGCACGTACAGGTGGAACCTGAGCTGCCGGGGCTAAAGCAGGGACAGACGGATCTGGTTGGGATCGGGAGCCGCGGAGGCCGCCGAGCGCCGTGTCGAAGCTCTCCTGGGAGGGCATTTTCTCTTCGAGAGAATTTGAAGAGGAAGAAGAGAGATCTCCGGAAGAGGGAAGAGAAGAGTCGCCGAGCACTCCTTTAAGAACAAGGGAACCTCGAAGGTTCAGGCCCTTCCTTCTAGCGCCAATCTGTTGGTGCAGAAATCCATCGCCGTCGCGGAGGTCGCCGGAAATCGAGGCCGCTGAGGTCGCCGCCGGGGACCTGCAAAACGAAGTCCCGTCCGGAACCGGTGGGGGGTGGCTCCGGCAGGACCCTCCGACGGTCAAGTTAGTTTCCGGCCAACAGTAATGGAGTGCTCGGAATAGAGTTGAGGAAGAGAGAAGGAGAACCTCGTTAGTGTATCGGAGGGTCCTTTTTATAGAAGCTCCGTTGATTAATTCCGTCTGTATCAATGCCGTTGATAAATGCCGATCGTTATTGACTCGATAAATGCCGATCGTTATTATCGTGTAACCGTAGCGGGATCGCCTGCAGGAATCCGTCATAAGAAGTTCGGCTTTCATGGAAGTTCGGCCATTGAGAAGCCCGTCCGCTGAAGAAGTCTGCAGGGAGTCCGACTTCCGTAGAAGCCCGGTCGAGGAGTAAGCTGAGAAGTTCGGTCGAAGGACTACTGCTGAGGAGTTTGGCCGGCTGAAGGGACCATCGCTTGAGGAGTTCGGCCGCTAAGGGTCCGAAGCTCGGCCGAGGGACGACTGCTGGGAGTCCAAAGGAGCTCGGCCGCTTAGCAGTTCGGTCGACTGTAATAGTTCGGCCAAGATCCATCCGTCGAAGTTCTTCCGTGGCTACTGGCCGCATCAGGCTGGGCACCGAACTTGACTTCGGCAGAAGCGGGGTTTATCCCCAACAAGGAGGAAAAGAGATTTCTAGAGTGGGAAGAGAGAAATCGTTGCCGAGCACTTCTTTAAGAACAAGGGAACCCCGGCTTCCTTTAAGAGAGAAATCGTTGCCGAGCCCTTCCTCTAGCGCCAATCTGTTGACGCAGAATCTGATAGTCGTCAGAATTCGTTGGAGTGGAGGCAGATGGGGTCGCCGTCGGGGACCTGCAAAACAAAGTCCCGTTCGAAGCCGGTGGGGGTGGCTCCGGCAGGACCCTCCGACGATCAAGTCAGCTCCAGTCAACAGGAATGGAGTGCTCAGTGTGGAGTTCGGTAGAGTTTAGAGGAGGAGAGAAGGGTTTTCAGAACCTAGCGTAAGTGTATCCGGAGGGTCCTTTTTATAGAGGGAGCTTATTGTAACCGCCTTGATTAATGATTGTCGTAACTATCCTGATCAATGCCATTCGTTATTGACTTGATAAATGCCGATCGTTATTGACTCGATAAATGCCGATTGTTATTATCGTGTAACCGTAGCGGGATCGTCTGCAGGAATCCGTCATAAGAAGTTCGGCTTTCATAGAAGTTTGGCCATTGAGAAGCCCGTCCACTGAAGAAGTCCGCAGGGAGTCCGGCTTCCGTAGAAGCCCGATCGCTGAAGAAGTCCGCAAGGAGTCCGGCTTCCGTAGAAGCTTGGCCGCTGGAGAAAATTCGGCTCCCGCAGGCGCCTGGCTGTAACGACGCGGAGAGAGTTCGGCTCTTGCGGGAGTCTGACTGAAGCTCGGCGATTGGGGAGTCAGAAGGAGTTCGGTCGGCTGAATGGGTTAGAAGAAGCTCGGCCGCTGGGGGTTCGGCTAAAGCCCGTCTGCTGAAGCTCTTCTGCGGCTACTGGTTGCATTAGGCTAAGCATCGGACTAGACTTCGGCGGGAGCGAAATTTATCCCCAACAATTTCCATCTTCCCTGCATATTAGACGTCAATTTCTTGCTTATTTTTCATCTAAACAGTCAAAAATCTCACTGCAGAAGTTCTTGTTCTTTGAATTTTCAAAGTTTGACACCGAGATGAGGAACAAAACATGACTTGGAATGTAGATTGCTTTTGTTGTTTACTGTGGGCATGTTTTTTTCATTTGCTAATGCAATCTAGTATGTGTATCTCAATGATGTTTATCAACAAAAACATTGCTTATGAAATAAGGGGTCAAAGCATGTGATGTGTCGCAGGCATTCTTTTGTTCTAAAGAAAAATCAAGTTCATTTATATTGGAAAAAGTTGGCGATCTGCATTATATCCTTCAGGCACCTGTGTATATTTGGCAATATACCTTTTTTTTTTTTTTTAACAGAGAACACTTAGGCATTGTCTGTCAAACGTTAGTTTCCAAAACATGAGACCTTCATAGTTTCATGCAACAAATAATCAAGAAACTCATATTTTACTTTTTATTTATTGTTTTTCCAAGAAATGTCTCTTGAGTTCCATCACAAGTCATTATGATTATCTTTTCAGGAAAAATATGGTCCAAAAGATCAAGGGAAAGCTTCACGCAATCCACAAACGAAACCTGACAAGCCTAAGCAAAATGCAGATGTGGACGTAAATGTTGGTTTATCTTCTCATGCTCCTTGGTATTGCAGGTAAGTTGAATAAATCTGTACAATAATTTGTATCTAACAGTTGTTTCTGTTTATGTGTATAGATATATCTTGAATTAACATATGGCTGCCATGTAGAGCTATTCAGAAATAATGAAATCTTTCTTAGATTGTCATGTTGCTAAGGATTGTTTGTATTACTGTCTTGCTGAACTATTTAAGCAACTCAGCTGTTGATCAAAAAAGTTATGAGAAACATTTTGTTGACATTAAAATAACATTAGAAACAGTAAAGAAAAAAAAAAACCCTTTTTTAGGGGAAAAAGAAACAAAAACCTTTTAATAAGCATTGCCGCTGAAAAGAATGGATTGCTGCTTTGCTATGCTTTTGGAAGGTAGATTGACTTTCTCCGCTTTCTGCTCATACAAGAATAAATAAGATGAAATTCGTCTGACTGGACAGACTTAGGGAAGGGTCAATTTGATCTCGTCAGACATCAGCAGCTAAAAGCTAAGGTCATATAAAAAGCATCTCCATGACCCAAGTATTGTTCATAATTTTGTTCTCTTGATGGTGCATTATTGCATTTATCCATGTTGTTTTTTTTAAAAAAGTAAAGCTGTATTTTTAATACTATTATTTGTGAATTTGCATCTATAGTCTCTGCAACACAACCACTACAAGCAAGCAAACTTTGCTGCTCCACGCTGATGGCAAGAAGCATAGAGCAAAAGCACGAGCTTACCATGCTGCTCAGCAACAATCTAGTCAAGCAGTAGAACCAACGTCAAGTGAGAAGGGGAGTGTTGGTGACACACCAATGGTTGAGTCTGTTAAAGCAAATGGTTTCAAGAAGGCAGACGAATCTAAAGAAAGAGATACACTGAAAGACACTGGGGCATTGGTCACAGGAGGGGAAAAGGAAAGTATGACTGGAAAAAAGAGAAAGGTTGATGCATCTTGTGAGGGACTAGCTAAAACTACAGAGGATAAGAATGTGTGTAACTTAAGCAATGGGGAAGTACTACAAACAGAAAAGGAAGATGGACAGCAGTGTCAACCAAAGAAAAAGAAGCATGCTAATGCACCATCCAATCGCAAACAGCCTGAAGATGAACAGAGTAAGGAAGCTTCTAAGCAAAAAATCAAGTGGAAGAAGCTCATTACTTCGACCTTAAAGTCGGTATGTATGTCTCACTTGTAATGTTCATCTTTTTTAGGGCTTATGAATTTTGTTGTATCTTTTGGTACTGTTTCTTCTGCTAACCCCCCTTATTTTTGTGTTTTCAACTCACACCCATGGTTTGCAAATGCTGGTAATTGTGACTGGTTATATGGTGCTGTTACCAATCTTTCGATAAAAGGTTTCATTATTTACAGTTTTCTTCGAAATCTGTTTTTGAGCACTTGACAGGAGAACGCCTGAGAGTTAGGAGCTTAATATGCTTTGAAATGAGATTCTCTTTTAGCATCCCAGAGATCATCATTTTCATTGTGAGGTTGCTTTAAAATAGTCAATGCATCCTGTTTTTTCCTTGGAGAGCTTAAAAGAAAAACATGTTGATCATGACAGAATCCAGATGGAGTTATGAAGATAAGAAAGTTGCAAAAGCTTGTTATTAAGGCGCTTAAGGAGTCTGGCATAAGCGAAGATGAGGCACAACTCCGAGACACTTTGATGGGAAAGGTTACATCATGAAATACTTCATTTATCTTTGCTTGTTCTTTCATTGTTATTTACTGAGTTCGCCTGTTCCTTGTTGCAGATAGATTCAAGCTCCCGGTTTGTGATTGAAGACAAGCACATCCGGTTGGTAGCAAGGACTCAGGCATCCTGATTTACGTGTGCTGCAGAGGAAAAGCATCGTGGATTTTGGCATTCCATTGTAAGCAATCTTAGTTTCCATGTATCTATTTGTCGGTTGCAAAGATGTCTTTATCAGCACCTAGCATTGTCATTACTTATTTTCATTTTGATTTTTCAGCTGATGGAACCTTTTTACTTGCAAACTAAAGCTTTTTGTTGCATCGCCAGGATTCCTATAAATTAGAACAGCTTTAAAAACTCAAGTTGGGGTCAAGCAATGCATATTGGGAGGGTGAGAAGGCTGTTTTGTGTAACTTAAGCCAACATGGATGGTCGGCAGTGCATCTCTCTTCTAATTTTTGCTTCACAGGATGATTACACTCAAAAGGCAACATTGACTTCTTCATCATCAGAGAGAGATTTTTCTTTTTCTTTTTCTTTTTTTTGGATAAAATGCATTTTGAATTGGCACTGTCGAGGATTTATTAGCATGTGGACTGTGGTGAGCCCCCCTATGTAGTTTCTAATGCAAAATTTTGACTGAACGCAAAATTATGAACGCAAAATAATGTGGGATGTGTTTTTACTGTTTCGGCATGAAAATATAAGTCGGGCAAATGCCTCATTTATATTGGAAATCGGATTAAGGTTGGGCTTGTGTGCAACACCTATGTCCAACATAGTCCCGTCAAGTTCGCACTTCTATTTCCGCTTTAACTGGTGAGAATCTATACACTTTTAGGAGATGAGCTGCTATCTAATTGGGTGTTACTTTTGAGTAAAACTACATAATCACAGCTATAGCTAAACTGGTAACCTGGTAAGGAGTCGGCCGGAGCAAGAAATGTTTCTGGGAATGACCTGACAACCTGCTTGCCTGCGGATCTATTCACTCTCAGGGAGGGAGCTGTTATCAAAGAGTAAAGCTACACAATGAGAACTTGCCCTAAACTGGTAACCTGGTAAGGAGTTAGACGAAACTGTTAGTGAGATAACCTTTTATCATGGTAGGTTCGGCCTCCGCTGCT
This sequence comes from Cocos nucifera, assembly GCA_006176705.1. Classification (NCBI taxonomy): domain Eukaryota; kingdom Viridiplantae; phylum Streptophyta; class Magnoliopsida; order Arecales; family Arecaceae; genus Cocos; species Cocos nucifera. The sequence goes on from QRFJ01000030.1 coordinate 3,343,485, forward strand.
GTTTTGTAGATATCTTTTATAGGAAATCCTTTAGGGTCCGTTTTGAATAAAAAATTTATCTAAAATTTTATATTTTTAAAATAAATATTTTTTAGATAATATTTAAATAAAAAATAATTTATTCTTATTTTTTATATATAAAAAAATAGTTTTGAAATCTATTATCCATATTTTTTTATATTACTATTTTTTTAGATAAATTACTAAAATTTATCTATAATTTTTATAATATTTTTAAAATTTTAAAAAAATTAATATTAAATTATTGAACATTAAATGATGGAAGCATTAAAAATGAGGTTGAAATATCTTAAAAATAAAATTAAATATTTATTTTACTAGATTGAAATAATAATTTAATCATTCTTTAAGTGAATATTTTTTTTTAATTTTATAAATAAATATTATCTATAAAAAAATAATTTATGCATCTTAAAAAATATAAAAATATGAATAAATTGATTAATAAAAAAATTAATTAATATTTATCAAGAATGAACCCCAAGAATGCTTTGCACACAAAAAAAAATTCGTTGACCGGGTGAGTCAGACTTCATAATTGACTCGCTATATTGGGCAACAAATGCTAATGCCAGCAATCCTATCTTGCCATCTGGTAAGACAATCATTCATGTTTATATAAGAGGATCTGTGGAGCATTATTGTTTTATTTACTAATCAAGGGAGAGCTTGATAAAATGCAGGCAGGCATATACTAGTCACGGGTACTGGTTAATACAATAGGGCACGGCTAATGGTAGAACAGAAATATGGAAGGTCATACACCATTGCTTGGCAAACCCATGCAGTTCTGACAGAAGTGCAATAACTTAGAGATGGACATGACGCACCCTCAAGGTTCGCAGTATAAGTGTATTACCCATGCAGTTCTGACAGAAGTGCAATAACTTAGAGATGGACATGAGATAATAAATGATTAGTTCAGCGTATTGACACTCGGTATGTTTTTCAAACATACCCAGTAGAGCGTACGCTGATACAGGAAGAAGGTGAAGTGAAATCAGCGCAATGTCAAGAAACATGTCAGCTCGCAAAGTGGAATTTTCCTGAAACCTGCACATGATATTTTTCCTTTTTATAACACACTTGTAAGCAAATTGAAGATCAAGAATCTTGTCCAAAATGAGCAAGTCAGATTCCGCTAACAACAGATAGCTCATCAATTCACATATTAAGATGTTGGAGGGTGCGCTCTAGTAAAACATGTTCACCTCCATAAAATAAGAGCAGCAATCCACATTCTTATCATTTGTCCAGTACAACTATGTTTTATCCCATATAGTCCGTAGCATTCTTACAGTATGCAAGATTGACAGGGTGAATGGTAATTGATATTTTCTGTCACTTGCTTTTGCCCTGCAACAACAGTGGTATCTACAGAGGAATCCAGGTAATAAGATATTGCTTGAACTAGATAAGAATGGCAGCTACTGTTATGAAGGCTGCAACTGTACAGATCAATGCCTGCAAAATTCAGATAAAAAATGACAGCTATGACAGCATGAGAATTGATAGCTTGAAGACTGCATGACATAAAACTGGAAACCAAACAAGAGTGCTAATTAACAAATATTTTGATATTTAAGTGCAGAAGAAGGGCATTCTTTTGATCATGACTCTCTCTCTCAGAGCCCCATAATTTTGTCTTAGCGATCTCTTACTGGTTAACATTGCATTCTGTCCCAATGAGTTGACAGCCGTGAGAAAGACTTACAGCTATTGCAGAAGCAGCAAGGCCAGCTCGTTCTCTTGGATCTTTGCGGTAGTAATTGCTAAAATACAGAACTGTGGCATAATACCACATCAAGGGGAAAAGAAATCCTGTAAGGAAACTGCAAAAGAATGACGTTAGCATGAGATGATAGCGTAGTCGATGAAGAAAAGGGAGTAGTAGTAGCACTCACGAAAACCAGCCTATCCCACACCCAAAGCATGGCAGGGGCCTGCCATACAAACCCCATCGGACGTCTTCTTCATCTCTTATCAAAGCATACTTTCCATCATGATCCTTATTTTCATAAGATTGCCCTGTTTCACAAAGAAACGTCAATTAGCGACACATTAATCAAACATTAATCAATTGGTAACATAAATCTCAGAACTTCTTGTATACAATGAATAAGATCTCGTTTGGACTTCCATGTAGAGTTATGCACTCGAAGATGGATTGAAACTAGATGGCTTTAGTAAAACACAGAAAATCAAAATGAAAGCATACAATGAACTGGAATTTTTCAACCAAAAAAAAAAAAGCAAAAAAAGCACCAGTGCCTTCATCAACAGAGTCAATGAGCCTGAGCCTGATCATATACAAAGTTTCTCAATTTGGTGCTATGTTTCTTGAAAGAGGCATATGCCTCTTTGTCCAATGTAGTATCATCTAGGTGCCTTCATTCCACTACTAGTCTCTGAACAAGTAATAGACATCATTTCCTGAACACTTGAAGAATTAAAAGCCATTTGGTGTTCAAGCTCCAAAAAAACCATTTAAATTCTACATCAAATGTTCCGATGCATTACACCAATATTTTTGATACTCTTGTTAACCTGGCAAAATGCAATCTATATGACATTGTCATGGCCATGATACTTGTATACTCATACAGGCAGGTGATTCTTTAATATAGTGACATCTTCATCATCCAAGTGTTTTCCCATCAAAGATGGGGCTGTTTATAGATTATAACATCTGAAAAGAATAAAAGGAAAAAAAATAGACATAGCAAGTAAAACAGTCCAGATTCATAATTGCAATTACAATGAGGCAGAATAAAACAAAGCATAAAACGAGGAATAACAGCTACCCTGATCCTCCATTGTCGCTACAGATGTTATATCGAACTCCTTTCTACTCTGCCAGCCCCCAAATACCTGCTTCAAATAGCACAACATTGTCAGTGCAGTTTTAGAAAATATCAGCTATGGGTTTATTTTCTACACTACATGCCAGATTGAGAAATTATATTGGTAATAACATGAAGAAAACTGACATGAATCTTCAAGAATGGCACGTCTATGAGATTATTAGTTTGGTAAAACAAAAATAGATAGAGTTAAAGGAAGCAAGTTACTGTGTACCACGAGTTGGCATCTATTAACATGGAACTTTCAAGTATCCAGACAATTTTTCTTTTAGAAAAAAAATTCAATAGTTTGGCATTTTTTATGCAAACAGGTAATCCAACCAAAACTATAACCTTCACACATTTCCCAACGACTTATGGTCAGTCTTTTGAATTCTCAATTGTCAATGTTTTCTATTTAGGGGCTATAGCTGGTATCATTTCAAGCTTTTCCAAATCACTTCTCGCAGTTTCCAATCTCTAACACTTCAAATCCAATCCAATTCCCATACAGAAAAGGTGAAGAGTAGTGATGAGGTTGACAGCTAGTCATAGAAAGTAACTCAAACAGGTGCACTCCAAACCAAACATATATGATCCCAAATTCAAATCAGAGAAGGTTGACATGGAAGTTGCACCCGTACCTCATTAAGGAAATCTCATTTACAGGAGCATGGCATTCTGATGAAAGTATGTTGAGAACTCCCAGCTTCTCAGAATACTCCTAAAAAATTTCTAAATAGAAAATTTTCTGCCACCAAAAAATGTTTCAGGTAGATGCTTCCAAATAAAAAGGGTGTTTATTACCTGGAAAGCAAGCTACTTGTTCTACATAAAGGAGGCAAATGGGTTTTCACTAAGTTCTTGGACCACTTAAAATTGGGCTACCAATTACATTCCAGGACAACAACTTTAAAGATATAAAACCTCATTCAAGGGTGGAGCCTTGGAAATTTGAAGACGTGAACCCAGTTCACAGCTTTGTCCTAGTAAGTAGCAACTGTCATCCCAACTAAGGACTCCTTATCACCACTTCCACATGCATTAGAAACACAACACAGCATGGCATGAACATGCATTTGATAACCGTTCGCTGATTGACGTATGGTAACTTGGTAACTAGCACAATGTATGTCATACAACCAAAAGTCTACTTGTTCTGCATAAAGGAGGCAAACGGGTTTGCGCTAAGTTCTTGGAGCATTTATAATTGGGCTACCAATTACATTCCAGGACAACACCTTTAAAGATATAAAACCTCATTTAAGGGTGGAGCCTTGGAAATTTGAAGACATGAACCCAGTTCACAGCTTTGTCCTAGTAAGTAGCAACTGACATCCCAACTGAGGACTCATCACCACTTCAACATACATTAAAAACACAACACAGCATGGCATGAACATGCATTTGATAACCGTTGGCTGATTGACATATGGTAACTTGGTAACTAGCACAATGTATGTCATACAACCAAAAGTCTTCCAAAGTTTTTTTATACTTTTCTTCTATTGGCTGCTACAACTGTCATCCCAACTGCGGACTCCTTATCACCACTTCCACATGCATTAAAAACACAACACAGCATGGCATGAACATGCATTTGATAACCGTTGGCTGATTGACGTATGGTAACTTGGTAACTAGCACAATGTATGTCATACAACCAAAAGTCTTCCAAAGTTTTTTTATACTTTTCTTCTATTGGTTGCTATCAACCAAATGAAAGTTTTTTTATACTTTTCTTCTATTGGTTGCTATCAACCAACCATCTATCAACCAAATGATGGTTGCTATAATAGCAATTGCAAGACAATATAATCCAAAATAGTGTATTGATGCAGAATGGGTTCAACTAGGTCCCTTTTTTTACATAAGTTGCCCAACAAAGATTGAGAAGGGGAAATAAAACAAAACATATACTAAGTTACACCTGTTTATGAAATAGCTTGAAATTACACAAAGGGAGGGATTCTCTGCAAAAGAGGAGATATATAATTATTTAATTTCTTAAATATAAACCAAAATTCCTGCACTTGCATCAGTAATAGAGATTACACCGTACCCTCCAAAACTGACCAATATCTTCAAGTAAACAATCATAGATCTGTCTCAGGCTTAAAGTAGAAGCAATAATTTGGGTAACCATTAAGCTATAGAACTTCATATAGAGATGGTACAATTTGCAATAGTCTTCGGTACCTGATCAAGTTATTCAAAGTATAGTTTGATTAATTGAACTAAAGAATAGAACCCCAAAAGGTCCTCTGCAAGCCTAGCCAAGGATTATTTATGGGACGAGAACAGAAAGAATGCGATCATAACAGAGTACCCAACTTCTCTTAAACCAAAAGAAAATCCGAAATACACCAAAAAACCCGATCTAACCAAAAGATAAAATCTTGATTATTTACAGGAGGAAAACGAAAAGAGATTCTGATCATAATTGACCGGTCCAGCTTATCTTACACCAAAAGAAAGATTAAAAAAACATAGTACCCGTGATTACCAATACCTAAGACATTTCGGTGGCGAAACCATGGTGAAGATCCTAAAAGACACATTCGATTCAGCTAAAATAATAGCATCGCAATTGATATCATAGTTGAGGGCGAACAGTTGCCCATTACACGCCTAAAAAAACCCTAAATTCCATTTTTAAAAAACAACGTAAATTTATCCACAATCATAGCGCCAACGAAGCCAAAAAACGGGGGAAAAAACTCGAAATTTCGACATGAGAATGGAATTCTACTCCGTAGGTCATCGACATCGAGTCAGGCTATTAAATTGAAAGATTTTTCAACCAGAACCAAAATAAAATCCAAAGGGACGAAGGGGAGAGCACTTGCCTGCTGGAGAGCGATGAGGAGAGGAGGAGCGATGGGTGAGAGGGAGCTTTCCTCGACCAAATCTTAAATATTGGAGAAAAAGTTCCGTCGAGGGCCCGGCGAAGGAACGAATGGGCGGTGCTTCTTGCAGGAAAAGAGTGGGGTTTTAATGTTTTATTGGGCTGTGCAGAACCGCGGATTAAGTTATTCACGTGAGCAGGTTTATTTATTGCTTGCCAAGCTACCTTCTCAACGGAATAAATAAATATAACGTCTACAAAACGGAATAAAAGAAATAAATATGGACTAGTTTAATGTTTTTGTGTTCGTATTTATTCTTACAGAAATAAGACATGTAAGCAGCTAGGATAAATCATATCTTAAAAATTAGAATATTTCTCAAAAAGATGGAATATTTGAAGTACTTTATTTTTTAATGTTCTGATCCATTTTATCTCATTTAGCCCATGAATAATTTATAACTATGAAAAGGTAGAATAATTTAGCCCTATCTTTCTCCTTACTCCGTTTGCATATCCGTGGCTTCTATTCTCCAATCAAACAATCCTATTCTCCTTACTCTATTCTCCATCTGCTCATCCGGACGCAGACATTTGGACCATGCAGGTCGGGATTACTTATGCTCGTTGGATCTTTTGGACCAACCATTTGATCATTAAAGATGACTCCATCACAATTATAACTTGAATTTGAGGATGCATACCGAGCGATACCATCCATCCCCTCCTTCAAAACCAGTAATCTTATTGGCCGATTGTACAAGCATCACGCAGAAACTAGTCACCGCTGGAGTTTGCGGGAGTTGAAGTCGATGAAGTCGCCGTCGGAGACCTGCAAAATAAAGTCCCATCCGGAGCTGGTGGGGAGGTGGCTCTGATAAGACCCTCTGATGCTCAAGTTAGTTCTGGCCGAAAGGAATGGAGTGCTCGATAGAGTATAGAGGAAGAGAAAAGGATTTTCAGAACCTGGCGTAAGTATATTCGGAGGGTCCTTTTATAGAGGGAGCTTGTTGTAACCGCCTTGGTTAATGAGCGTCGTAACTGTCCTGATCAATGCCGATCGTTATTAACGATCGTTATTGCCGATAAATGCCGATTGTTATTGTCGTGTAACCATAGCGAGATCGCCTGCTGGAATCCATATAAGAAGTTCAGCCTTCATGAAAGTTCCAAGGAGTCCGGTCTCCGTAGAAGCCCGACTGCTGGAGAAGTCCGCAGGGAGTTCGGCTTCCGTAGAAGCTCGGCTGCTGAAGGAGTCCGCTGGGAGTCCGGCTTCCGTAGAAGTTTGGCCAGAGAGGAAGCTTTGGGGGGAGTTCGGCTCCCGCAGGCGCCTGACTGTAACGACGCGGAGACAGTTCAGCTTTTGCAGAAGTCTGACTGAAGCTCGGCGAATGGGCAATCAGAAGTAGTTCGGCAGCTAAGTAGTTCGGCCTGCTGCTGACTGCTGAGGAGTTCAGATGCTGATTGTTCGAAGGAGCTCGGCCGACTGAAGGGATGGTCGCTTGAGGAGTTCGGCCGCTGGGAGTATGAAGCTCGGCAGCTGGAGAATTCGGTCAGTTGAAGGACTTCGGTTGAGACCCGGTCGGATGTAGGAGTTCGGCTAAGATGCGTCCATCGAAGCTCTTCCGTGGCTATTGGCCGCATCAGGCTGGGCACCAAACTTGACTTTGGCAGGAGCGGGGTTTATCCCCAACACTAGCCCCCCCACTCTCGAGTTCGAAATTTGAAGGGAGGGAGTGCAGTCAAGGCGACTGCCAAAGTCTTCTTCCGGACCTCGTGTTGGTCCATGTCGAAGCTCGAGGGAGATTTCATCTCCGGCTAAAATTGATGCTGAAGTTGAAGCTCTCTAGCCGAGGTTGACTTGGAAAAGATCCTATCTCTCATCGAGGTTGAAGTCGGCACTTTTCAGCCGAGGTCAGCCTAGTCGCTCGGGGGAGATCTTATTTGACCGAGGTTGATAGGATCGCTCGGAGGAGATCTTATCTCCTCTGGCTGAGGTTGATGCGGGTGCTCGCGTTAGGACGAGGTCCTCCTCCTATTCCTAACGGGCTGTGGGGGCACATACGGACCGTTGTCCAAGCCTCTCCCCCCTGTCTCGTCTAAGGTGAACGAGGCCTTCGACTTTGCTCACGTTAGGATGAGGTTTTCCTCCTGTTCCTAACGGGCTGTGGGGGCACATGCGGACCGTCGTCCGAGCCTCTCCCCCCTTCTCGTCTAAGGTGAACGAGGTCTTCGACTTTGCTCACGTTAGGACGAGGTCTTCCTCCTGTTCCTAACGAGCTGTGGGGGCACATGCGGACCGTCGTCCGAGCCTCTCCCCCCATCTCGTCTAAGGTGAACGAGGCCTTCGACTTTGCTCACGTTAGGACGAGGTCTTCCTCCTATTTCTAACGGGCTGTGGGGGCACATGCGGACCGTCGTCCGAGCCTCTCCTCCCATCTCGTCTAAGGTGAACGAGGCCTTCGACTTTGCTCGCGTTAGGACGAGGTCTTCCTCCTATTCCTAACGGACTATTTTTACTCATTTTTCTCTTGCCATCCCGTAATCCTTGTGCCAAAAATCAAAAATACAGAGCAAAAAAATTTTTGAAGAAAATTTACTGATGATACATCCTCAGATTTTCTGAGTTCCATGGCTGGGGAAGCATTATCCCTTCGAGTTCCTTCAGGCGATAAGTTTCGGATCGGATAACTTCCGTCACCTCATATGGACCTTCCCAATTTGGGGCGAGCTTCCCTTGACTCTGAGGCTGAGTGACAGCGGCTCGTCGAAGCACTAAGTCCCCCACTCTGAACGTCTTACTTTTAACCCTGGAGTTGTAATACCGAGCCACCTTCTGTTTATAGGCTGACATCCAGATGCGGGCTTCCTCCCTCTTTTCTTCCAGAAGGTCGAGGTTGACTCTGAGGTCTTGGGGGTTGTGCTGCTCATTGAAGCCCACGGTCCGTGCAGAAGGGAGCTTAAGCTCGACCGGGATAACTACCTCAGTACTGAAGGTCAAAGCAAAGGGTGTTTCTCTAGTTGGCACCCTATGAGTAGTTCGGTATGTCCAGAGGACATGATAGAGTTCGTCAACCCAGGCCCCTTTTGCTTTATCGAGTCTCGCTTTGATTTCTTACAGCAAGGTCCGGTTGATAATCTCAGCTTCCCCATTAGCCTGCGGGTGAGCAACAGAGGTGAAGCGGTGGGAGATGTTTAATTCTTCACAGAACTCGACGAACCTGGCTCCAGCGAACTGTCGCCCATTATCGGTTATGAGGGTTCGGGGCAGGCCGAACAGGCAAACTAGTGACTTTCAGACAAAGTCATGCACCTTGGCCTCAGTAATTTTTGCGAGTGGTTCGGCTTCGACCCACTTGGTGAAGTAGTCAATCGCGATCAGGAGGAAATTCCGCTGTTCCGACGTCGTTGGAAAGGGGCCGAGTATATCCATTCCCCATTGCACAAACGGCCAGGATGAACTGAGCAGAGTGAGTTCGGATGCCGGTCGCCTCTGCACACTGGCATTTTTCTGGCAGCGGTCGCACCTCTTTACATATTCCATAGAATTACGAAATAAGGTCGGCCAGTAGTACCCTTGCCGAAGTAGCTTTTGCGACAAAGACCTTGCTCCTATGTGGCTTCCGCAAAGTCCTTCGTGCACATCCCATGGTGTGAGGTTGGCCTCTGAAGGTTGGAGACGTCTCAACAATGGGAGGGAGTACGATCTTTTATACAGCTTGCCTTCATATAAGATGTAGCGGAGGCCTGATTCTTGAGCTTTCAAGCTTCTTTTCGATCGTGAGGAAGAACTCCCTCCTTAAGGTAGGCGACAAATGGGTCGATCCAGCTGAGCTCAAATTTCGTCTGTAAGATGTCCTGAGATTCCTCTATGGTCGGGTACTTCAGAGTTTCCAAAAATACTTCTTTGGGTAGTTCGGTCGGAGCCGAAGTGGCCAGTTTGGAGAGAAAATCGGCTCTCGCATTTTCTGTCCTTGGGACGTGCTGAATGCCAAAGCTGCCGAAGGACGAGGTCAAACTCCTCACCTTCCCGAGGTATCTCGCCATGCCTTCCTCTCGTGCTTCAAAATTGCCGTCAACTTGGCCGACCACTAGTTGGGAATCACTGTAGACTCGAAGCCGATCTACTTTTAACTTCTTCGCTATTTTTAATCCGACAATCAGTGCTTTATATTCGGCTTCATTGTTGGTAGCGGAGAACTTGAAGTGCAGCACATACTCGGCGACAACTCCCTCGGGGTTGACCAAGACCAGCCCCGCACCAACTCCAGCAGAGTTGGATGAATCGTCCACGTACAGAGCCCAGGAGCCTTCAGAGAGGTCGACGCTTTCCTCGGGGAAGTTCGGCTACGATGGTTCGGCTTCGTCAAGACTCGATCTTGCTTTTGTGTCTATCTCGCTTGATTCAAGCTCAGCTTCGTCAGGAATGGTGCATTCCAATATAAAATCCGTCGGTATCTGGGCCTTGATTGATGGCCTGGGCCGGTAGTTGATGTCGAACTCCGTGAGCTCGATTGCCCATTTTGCGATTCTTTCGGAAGAGTCTGCTCGATGGAGAACTGCTTTTATTGGTTGGTCCGTGAGGACCATTATGGTGTGCTCCTGAAAGTAAGATCGGAGCCTCCTGACAGCAATTATGAGACAGTAAGCCAATTTTTCTATCCTAGAATATCTGGTCTCCGCATCCCTTAGGACTCGGCTCACGTAGTAGATCGGTCGTTGCGTCTTTGCTTCTTTCCTGATGAGGACTGCTGTCAAGGCCACCGAGAAGACAGCTAGATACAGGAACAATTCTTCCCCAGATTCAGATTTTGTCAGCAGCGGGGGCATGCCGAGGTAGTTTTTGAGCTCCTTGAATGCTTATTGACACTCCACCGTCCAGCTGAAGTCCTTTGGCCGTCTGAGAACCTCGAAGAAGGGCATGCATCGTTCAGCCGACCTTGAGACGAAGCGATTTAGGGATGCCACCTTTCCGGCCAGGCGCTGAACTTCCTTGATCATCTTTGGAGTGGTCATTTTTTGAATAGCTCAGATTTTTTGGGGGTTTGCCTCGATTCCATGTCTCGACACCATGAACCCAAGAAATTTTTTGGAGGTTACGCTAAAGGCGCATTTGGTTGGGTTCAGCTTCATCTTGTGCTTCTTGAGTGCACTGAAGGTCTCTTCAAGGTCGGCTAGATGGTTCGCTGAAGCTTGACTTTTGATGAGCATGTCATTTACGTACACCTCCATGTTGCGGCCGATCTGCTCCTTGAAAATTTTATTGACCAAACGCTGGTATGTTGCCCCTGCATTTTTGAGTCCAAAAGGCATGACCTTGTAGCAATAAAGACCTCGGTTAGTAATGAAGGCGGTCTTTTCTTCGTCTTCAGGCGCCATGCGTATCTGGTTGTAACCAGAAAAGGCATCCATAAAGGTGAGGAGCTCATGACCCGAGGTTGCATCCACCAACTGATCGATCCTGGGCAGGGGGTAACTATCCTTTGGACAAGCCTTGTTCAGCTTTTTGAAGTCGACGCACATCCTCCATTTGTTATTTGCTTTCTTGACAAGAACCACGTTTGAAACCCAGGTCGGATAGTTGACTTTTCGGATTAGTCCGGCTCTGAGGAGTTTATCTACCTCTTCAGCGATCGCTTTCTGCCTCTTCGGGGCATGTTGGCGTAGCTTTTCTCTTACCGATCGGTGTTTCGGGTCGACGGCCAGCCGATCTTCCATGACCTCGACGTCGATTTCTGGCATATCCGCTGGGGTCCAAGCGAAGACGTCCGCGTTCCTTCTGAGAAAAGCGACGAGTTGCTCCCTAACCTCGGCTGCTAGGTTGGAGCCGATTTGCACCATATGCTCCGAGCTTCCGTCATTCAAGGACACAGAGACGAGGTCCTCTGCAGGCTCACCTCATTCTTCAGTGAGGTCATCACAGACGTCCAGTCCGTCAACAAGATAGGGGTCGGGCTGATCTCCCTTATACAAGACGGTCGAGTAGCAATACCTCGCTAGAGCCTGGTCTCCTCTGACTTCTCCGACCCCATGGCTCGTAGGGAACTTCATCTTCAAGTAATAAGTCGACACTACCATCCGGAGTGCATTTAAATCAGGTCGGCCAAGAATCGCATTATAGGCAGACGGGGTCTTTACGACTAGGAAGTCGACCCGAGCTTTGGCCAGCTTTGAGCGCTGCTCTGCTGCTACGGTCAAAGTTATTATACCTTCAATTGGTACGGTGTTGCCAGTAAATCCTACCAGTGGAGAATTCATCGGTCGCAATCGATCGTCAGGTAGGGACATTTTTGAGAAGGCATCGTAAAACAACACATCTGCTGAGCTTTCATTATCTACTAGAACGCGGTGTACATCATAGTCAGCAATATTCAACGAAACTACAACCGCATCATTATGTGAAAATTGGATTCCCTGGCCGTCCTCCTCGGTGAAGGCTACAGACTCCATGATCCTCCGCTTCTTCATCGATCCTTCAAACCTGTCGGTTTTTCCTTGCTGAGGTCCCCCTAAGATAGTATTGATGACGCCAAGGGGAGGCTGATTTTTTTGTTGGTTTTTCCCACTTGGCGATAGCACTCTCGATCGATCTTCCCTCTCCTCAGGTCGTCTTCGAAGAAATCGACTTAGTCTGCCTCGCCTGACGAGCTCTTCAATCTCGTCCTGGAGTTGAATGCACTCCTCAGTGTCATGACCGTGGTCGCGATGGTAAAGGTAGAACTTGTTGGGATTGCGCTTGTTAGGATGGGAACGCATTCTATCTGGTCTTGGAAGTCGTTCTCGGATCTCCATCAGAACTTGAGTCTTCAAGATGTTAAGGGGGTGTAGTTGTGAAATCGTCGTTGTCGGAGAGAACTTCGGCACTGAGGAGAACCTCGGCGCATCCTTCCGTCAGGGCTTCCCTGCTTCCGAACTTGAGGAGGAGTTCAGGCTCGCTCGCGACCAGGGGGAGTCCGAAAATGCGGCCGAGCTTCAATCCGCTTTCTTTCTTCGGCGGATCTATCTAGCCTACCGATTAGCTGCTTGTCGCCGACTTCGCCGTCCTTAGCCTCGAAGGCCTCCTCTGCCCGGGCATAACTTTCGGCCTGAGTCAGCATGTCGGCAAAGTCCCTGGGATGCTTCTTTTTCAGGGAGAACAATAGGTCATTCTTCCGAAGGCCGCTTTTGAGAGCGGCCATGGCGACCGACTAGTTCAGGTCCTGGACCTCTAGCGCAGCAGTATTAAACTGGAAAATGAAAGCCCGGATGGATTTCCCCTCTTTCTGCCTGATGGCCATTAGGAAATCCAAACATCGGCGTGGATGCCCCGACCGACTAGTTCAGGTCCTGGACCTCTAGCGCAGCAGTATTAAACTGGAAAATGAAAGCCCGAATGGATTCCCCCTCTTTCTGCCTGATGGCCATTAGAAAATTCAAACTTCGGCGTGGACGCCGACTACTGACAAAGTGGGCGCGAATTGTTGACTCATTTGGTCGAACGATCGGATGGTACTCAGCTTAAGCGCCGAGTACCAGTTCCTGACGGCTCCTTTTAGGGTAGAGGGGAAAGCCCGACACAGGATGGCGTCTGGTATGTCATGGAGCAGCATAGTCGTCCGAAAGACTTTCAAGTGGTCGACTGGATCGGTGGTCCCATCGTAGCTCTCGAACTATGAGAGTTTGAAGTTCGGCGGGATCGATTCCTGCATGATTTTCTGCGAGAAAGGAGGGTCGGTTTAGATCTCATTACCGTATGAGGAGGGAGCGTGGCGGAGTTCTTCGATTCGTCGGCTCATTTCTAAGATCCTTCGATCCAAAAGGTCTTCACGGTCTCTTGTCTCCAAAGTCTTCCTGCTGAATGGGTACAAAGCTTCATCCTGGGACGAGCTGCGGTCCGAACAAGGGCTCTCCTTCCGTTGCCTTCCTTTCTCGGGGATTGGAGGTTGGGTAGCCCATGTTGATTGCCTCTGGACTGGATCACACGGCTCTGGAGAATCCTACGCCGGTTGAACTGGTACGACAGCCTGCTGGTGCATGGCCTACACCGTCTGAACTGCCTCAGTGAGGCCACGAACCTGCTGGACAAGTAGGTTGAACTATTCAGCGTCTACTGCGACCACAGACTGATCCTGGACCGTCGGGACTGGAGCGATAGCGGACGGATCCGAATGGGATCGGGTCACAGAGGCCGTCGATCGTCGGGCTGCAGAATGAGCCTGGGTCACCAGGGCTGGAGCAGGAGTGAGCGGACTCGAACGGGATCGGACTACGGAGGCCGTCGATCTCCGGGTGGAGGCTCTCCTGGGGGGCATCTTTTCTCTTTGGAAAGAAATTTGAATTAAGAGGAAGAGAGATTTCTCGAGCACTCATTTAAGAACAAAGGAACTCCGGCTTTCTTTAAGAGAGGAATCTTTGCCGGTGATCCCTTCTTCCAGTGCCAATCTGTTGACGCAGAAACTAGTCACCGCTGAAGTTCGCCGGAGTTGAGGTCGATGAAGTCACCGCCGGGGACCTGCAAAACAAAGTTCCGTCCAGAGCCGGTGGGGAGGTGGCTCCGATAAGACCCTCCGACGCTCAAGTTAGTTCTGGCCAATAGGAATGGAGTGCTCGGTAGAGTATAGAGGAAGAGAAAAGGGTTTTCAAAATCTAGTGTAAGTGTATTCGAAGGGTCCTTTTATAGAGGAAGCTTGTTGTAACCGCCTTGGTTAATGAGCATCGTAACTGTCCTGATCAATGCCGATCGTTATTAACGATCATTATTGCCGATAAATGCCGATCGTTATTAACGATCGTTATTGCCGATAAATGTCGATCGTTATTGTCGTGTAACCGTAGCGAGATCGCCTGCCGGAATCCACATAAGAAGTTCGGCCTTCATGGAAGTTCCAACGAATCTGGCCTCCATAGAAGTCCGGCGCTGGAGAAGTCCGTAGGGAGTCCGGCTTCCGTAGAAGCTCGGCTACTGGAGAAGTCCGTTGGGAGTTCGGCTTCCGTAGAAGTTCGGCCAGAGAGGAAGCTTTGGGGGGAGTTCGGCTTCCGCAGGCGTCTGACTGTAACGACGCGGAGACAGTTCAGCTTTTGCAGAAGTCTGACTGAAGCTCGGTGAATGGGCAATCAGAAGTAGTTCGGCAGCTAAGTAGTTCGGCCCGCTGCTGACTGCTGAGGAGTTCGGGTGCTGGTTGTTCGAAGGAGCTCGACCGACTGAAGGGATGGTCGCTTGAGGAGTTCGGCCGTTGGGAGTACGAAGCTCGGCCGCTGGAGAATTCGGTCGGTTGAAGGACTTCGATTGAGGCCCGACCGGATGTAGGAGTTCGATCGGATGTAGGAGTTCGGCTAAGACGCATCCACCGAAGCTCTTTCATGGCTATTGGCCGCATCAGGCTGGACACCGAACTTGACTTTGGTAGGAGCGGAGTTTATCCCCAACAATCACCATGAAACATACTTTCCGAAAGATGAATTCAGTTGCTCACTGGATAACAGCTTTTATTATAAAGTACTCTAATCTGTCATTCTGAATGGATATTGATGAGATTTTTAGTTCACTTAAAAATATTTTATTTTCTAATTTTTTTTGAATATATTCGTATAAAAATTATATGAATAATTTATATTATCAAAAAAAATTAAATATTTGATATTTTATATGAGAATGAATTGATTTAAAAGATAATTATTTTATTTTTTCTACTTTTATTCCTAGAGCAAGCATGGCTATTATACAAATCTAGTGGATTACATTGGAATGAATTGGCCGAAGGAGCCTCTGTATTGTTTAATGAGTGTACTTGATCAATTGCTCAATGATTACTAAATCGCATTATCTAGTTTAACATAATTTAATAAATTTTTAAATAAAATTAAATAAAGTAAAATTCATCCATCAATGCTCAAGAAAAATTTATTGAATCTTACCATTCAGCTTCCACCCTTGTCATTCCATGGTAATTGGACCCATCAAAATCATTGCAAATGCAATAATCCATCAGTGCAATTAAATTTATCTTGTCTTGATTTTTTTATATATATAATTATTTTTAGAGCTATATATATATAGTTGAACTAGAATCAGGTCAAATATATTTGGATTCGGATCCGATCAAATTAAAATTCTATAATAAGAGTCTTATATTAATGATTCAAGCTGTTGAATATGATTTATTACCTCAAAATAGTTTACACATAGAAAATTATATGATTTTGAGATTCCTAACCTATACATCAAGTAGTTAAAAATTAGATAACTTAAATAAAATTAAATTAGATATATTTTTTGATTACTTCATATATAGACTAGAAATTTTTAAATCATATAACTTTTTTATATGTATGAAGTTTTAAGATAGTAGATTACATCCATCATTTGGACCATCGATGTAGAACTCCTATTATCTAGTTTTGATCTTATCGTATCTAAGCTCAAATTTGATTGACCTTATCCAAATATGCCCATGTATATATATATATATAGAGAGAGAGAGAGAGAGAGATTAGCTTAAAGTATCATATCTAAATTAGATAACAAACATCCCACATCAATTATTCAAGTCGTCAACTATGATCCAATATTTTTAAACTACTTATATATAAAAAATATTTGACTTGAATATCCTTAGCCTATATATTGATCTAAGTGGCTAAAAAGTTGGACAATTTAGATATTATGAAATAATACTTATTTTTTTGACCACTTGACCTACGATCAAAGGGTCTTAAAGGATAAAATTTTCGATCCAACTATCTAAACAAATCTTATTTTTTTTTTAATACATATAAGTAATTTAATAGATCATATTTAATGACTTAAATTATCAACATGGATTTCATAATCTAATTTATTGGTTATCTACTCAAATATAGTCAAGTTAATCTCTCTCTATACGTAGACTTTGTTTCTTAAGAGGATAGAATATTTCTTTTTCTTGGAATAAGACATGCAAATAAAATATTCTAAGCATTAATCATGATTATGCTACTAAATATGTCTAAAATTCAAAAAATAAATATTTTACTATTCTCCAATCTGCATCATGTGAATTTTGGACAACAATATTCAAAATTCAAAGCCCCTTTGCTTCTAGATAGGAGGTATAACCACTTGGGCCTGTTTGGATGTGCCTACAAAATCGGGCTAAAAATTCTATAGAAATTGAATTTATTGATCTATCCATCTTATATTTTTCAAGAGCTTGCTCAAATTCAGTCGGGATCTTATCTTTTGAGTTGTAAAAAGAAAATAAAGATTCATGGAGATTTTTTTTTTTATCATTGTATAAAATTTGGCCGGAATAATCTTTAGTTGATATAGGCTTTGTCTAAATAGGTGGTCTTGATTAAATTTTCAGTCCAACCATATAGAAAAATCAAAACCAATTCTTAATATTGCAACCAACAACTAGGCATTGAGCTGCATAACCTGTTTCGGTGAAACCGGTCCGTTGTAGACACGTGATCCAGAATCCAAGGCCGATGCTTTTATAAATCCACAAGGAGGGAAATAAGAGGGCTGTTCCGTATCTTTGACATCTTCTTTCATCACATCAACCATTGGATAGCGCAATAGTCACTTTAAGATTTGCGCCAATGGACGGAAAAAAAATTCGGATTGCTTTGCGTCCTGCGAGAAGCGTGATCCAGTTGATGTCGCGAAAGAAGATAAGACATTCTTTCACGCGAAAGATATGACCGAGACCCTCTTCTCTTTTCGTTGTCGTCATCTCCTACCAGTCTCTGGCATATGCTTGGTTCTAAATTGACCGCGTCTAATTTTTCCAGAATGGTTGTATTAAATTGGCTAGTCAAGTATAATGTAGAATATTGGGGTTTCTTCTTTCTTGATTCGTGCGAAGTTTTGGTTTCCGGTGGGTTGGTTTCAAACAAGCACTACTATTTGTATGAATCCTGGTAATCTTTGTATCTATTCAAACCCTAAGAACTGATTTCCATTTTTCGAACCGTTGTACCAAAATCTCACCCAATATACGACAACTCGACGAGTTAGAATATGGAGTAATACTCATGCAACCATCAGTGAGCAGCATTGCTTTCTAACCAAAGCAAACCACTAAACCTTGGGTTGAACTCATTATTTGTCGTACCAATGCATGCCCTAGTTTCTATTTGAACTGCCATCTGTCAATGAGGCTTCTGGGATTGTCTATTCATACCGAACAAAGGGATGAAGAATTGAAGGTAGACAGGGCTGTAAATGGATCGCCCTGGCTTAATAATTTGTTCAAAATCTAAGACAGGATTTCAGATCTATCCACAAGAAATCAGAGCAAAAACTCAGTCTGAAAAGGTCAAAATGAAGCATGAGAATAAAAGGAAAAAATAATCTTTTCCTGATGATATAACGAGTTAATTTCTGGAGGAAATTTAGATGGGACTTTTTCCAGTCATAGCATCCAGCCTTCTTCCTTAATTCCGTGATTTGCTCTCATAGTAACATGTATTAGGATGTGTTTAATTTCATACCCCGTCTTTGCAGGCGCCAAATTGCAGAATGCTTGGTAGTCTATTCAAACCAAGAGCATAGCTTTAATCACGTTCCCTTTTTTGTCTGGATGTAGGACCAGAAATTATCCACATGTTCATTTAGATTATTTTTTTAAAAAAAACACCGCTAAATGTTTAACACGTACCTGAAAGGGTTTCGGGGTTTTTGGCATTTTCTTTTTTTTTTTTTTGAACATCATGGGCTATATATTGTCGTATATTTAAACTATAATTGGCTAAATTTTGACATGCTTACCAAATAAGGCGTTTCACATGCTTTTTAGGAAGCAGGAAGGCCATGAAAATGTCTATGCTGAATCATATATTGCCGATGCTGAAAATGGACATCCCAAAAAGAAGCTGAAATCTTCTAAAGTCCAATTAATCAATGGACGGTTTCAGTCATATATAGAGAGGGAAACATGATAGCTTTTTTCTTAGATTTTCTTCATCGAGACCATTTCGAGCACGGTATATGAGTCCTTCTTGGAATCCAGTAATCCTGACAAAACGAGGGATGCGTTCCCCTCTTTCTAGAGCTTATATATGACATGGTTCGGATTTTGTAGGTTTTTTCATCTTATAGACCGGAAGGAGTAGATAGCAATGAAATGATTCTAGTAGTTTTTGAGCAACTGTTTGATGCTGTCATAGTTTCAAGACTTTAGTAATTATATATACTGTATTATAACACTATCAGTTTTGAGGTGTCGATCAGGTGATGAGGTCAACTGTTTTTTTTTCATTAGTTCATCTGTCCACGTTGAGGTTGCCTCTGCTCTACCCTTGTGTTTCTGTAAATCAGGATCGGCAATCATGAAAAGAAGGAAAACCACGTGTTTGTGTTCGAGAAGGTTTTTCCATAGCTTATTGCATCAAATTAGTCTGCAGCACGGTGCTTATGAACTTTAAGGAGCATGGTAATGAAAAGACTACAGCACTGATGAGGGTTATTTATATGAACTGGCAGCTGACAGATTACCGGTTGGTTAAGCAGAAAACACATGACAATAATGCTTCATTCCCTCGGTTTTAGTGTCGAAGCTATTGGTCTTATTCCAGGGCCAGCTCTGAGGTATATAAATTTATAACTCGCCGGAATTTATCATTAATCTGCATGGTGACACCTTGCTTGCAGGCCAGCATAGGTGGTGTAAAGGACGCGCAGGGTTGATGTAGTGCCCGAGATCAACCCATGGATAAGTTGGGTGAATGGTTGTCATCCATTCCACCAAACTTATGCCTATTGGCTCGCTAGATCCTCATCTCAGGTTGATCGGTGGTGGCGAGCTTTTACAAGGGAATTGCATATTAGGACTTCTTTGGAAAACAAGGAGCGACGAAATCTTGGACAAGCAATAGATCAAACCTGCTAACATTTCAGACAAGGTGTGCAACTGATGAGTTTTTTCTTTGCAAGAATCAATCAAGATTGAACGGCACTGGAATTCGGGGCTGCCGTCTACCGCATTTGTTCGTGGACCCTCCTCCTCGACAACATTTTATTCTTTGGGATGCTAAAATCAATTTTAATGGCTCGAAATGGAGGAGACCGGTGCTGGGAATGTCAGAAGGGAAGGTGCTCGTTGCTGGTTCTTGTCCTCTGAGATGCAAATCCATTGATGAGGCAGAGTTATCGACCGCCTGGATGGGTCTTCATGCGCAAAGTCACTAGCATTCAGAATGACAAAATCATTTGGAAGGGGATTCTGTGTTGGTGGTTGATTGGATTAATGGTCAGTCTCTCTCTCTCTTCACCCTGGCGGATATGTGGTGCAATCCGATTATTCCACCGTGTACATATTGAGATTTGTTACGATGGTAATGTCAACATCTCATATCGAGCGGTTTGACGCCTGAGTTACCTCGGATCGGCGGCATCAGGGCATCAACATTCCAAAATCAAAATGCCTCGTGCACTCTCTTCGACCTGCAAAGCAATGTCGATCTCAATAATTTCATTCCGAGATAAATGACGATGTAGTTGTGATCCAACTATTTTTCATTAAGTCAAAAATGATGGAGGTAAATAGAAAATTTCAATCACGTCAGTGACAGTCTTCTTATCCTGAAAAATGATCATGATTTCAAAATAACATGATTAATGAAACCATGAAATCTCCTTCTATAAATATCACAAATTCTGAGGACTAAGGTAAGTAAAAAAATTTTCTCAGAGAACTTGTTGTTGCTTAATCATTTTTTGTTGACTTAAGCATTGAAGAATCCTCGCCAAAATTAAATTCTTCGATCCGGACTTATTTTATAGATCACTCCAGCACCTCCTGCAAGATTCATTATTAAGTTCTAATTTAATTACGATTTCATTTTTATTTGATCATTAATTTTAATAATTTAAGGATTATATTTCTAACATCATTCTATTTAATTAAGAATTTATATTTTAGTAAATTTTATTTTTTGAATTTAGATAGAAGTTAAACTCTTATCTATTTGATATCTACTTAAATGGACCATTGGCATCTCTTTTATGGTGTAGAAGATGATGGATAGAAAAAGAGAGGAGAGATTATTCCAGACTCTTTTTTGACACAAGGATAAATTTATTTTTTCTTCAAAATTTTTTTTTATAATTAATTTTTCCTTCTCGTGACTCTTTGTGATTTTTTTTTTTTTTAAATCTATTTTGGATCTTGGGATGACACAGTCAATGTACTCTATATAGCTTATCGTTCTACAGACATGCTCATCGGAAGCAAATCAATGTACTGGCTATTTGGGTGAAGCTAGCAACTGGTGGTGGACCTGCTATCTATTTTGGGGCTCCATAATCTTGTTACCATGGACGCTTTGAAATCTACTTATCTTAGGATAACTATTGTTTCTCTAGTAAGAAGAAAAAAAATGCTGTTCGGCACTCAACTGTCCAATGGGAATATGGGATGGTCACACGGCCCAACCGGTCTCATGGGGGGACCTTCAACGCACGTTGCCTTTGTTCCATTAGTGTTGCTTGAAGCCTTGTTGCCTTTGTTCGATTCAATGCCGCTCATGGGTGGCCCTTTTAGAAGGGGAGGACAATTGTAGCCGGGAGGACGAGGACGGATTTCCCTTTTGCTTTTCCTCCTCTTTTCTTTTCTCTTTACCAGGACTGCGATCAAGGCGTAGGTAGAGCTGTCCCTCGGACCCTCATGGAGCTACGGTTGGGACTCCGTAGCTCTCGCTCACGTGCTAGCAGATAGCGATGCCATTTCGGCAAGTTGACGTAAGTCTCATCACGTCGGCGGACTCCGAAACTTGGGCAGGAAGGAATTGGAATATCGAATTCTAATCAACGATAAGATATCCAAAATTAGACATAATTTTCAAAATTTTATTAAAAAATAAAACTAAATAAATTAAAATATTAGTTATAACTTTTATTAGATACTTTGTTAAGGTTCCTTCCTCTTTCCATGTGCACCCGCACGCGTACACACACACATATAGATGCCGGTCATATTAACTAGAGCGCGTGATACAAATTGTTCGGTAGTTTAAGACAAAAATGTTATAGAAAATATATCTGATCTATACTCATCAACAATCAATATGTGCATCATTTAATCATGATCAAATGTATATAGGATCAGAAATCGTACTTACGTTTCCAATTTGTGTTCGAATTAGGGAAGGTCCAGCTCTAACAACACTCACTTGTCATGTCGTGTTCAGCAAAGGATGATTGGACCAGGGTGTATGCATGTGCCCATCCTGTTTAAATCCACACTAGTTGCAATCTTTTTCAACGGAGGCCGTTCTTTCTTGATGACTAGTTTAGGTTCACCCCAGGAGCTGGCCTCTCATTACTCAATTAGGCCTAAGATGATCCCGTTTTTGAAGACACCTTGATTATATGTAAGCCCAAAATTTATCCATATTTAAAATCAGACCAATTTCGGTCTTTTTTTCCATGTCTGACATCACATTAACCAAATCTAGAATAAGTTAAACATCAGATGACTAGACTCGTTCTGGTCAGTCCAATTCAAAAGAGCTATTGATTTGGAACCCATGGCACCTCAATCCCTCCTCAGCAATGCGGCCACGAACTCTTGATCATATAAGACACTCCTAGATTGTGTTTGGTGCATTATCAGATGTCAGTAATATAGATTATTTGGTAATCCGGAATACCTACAATCGAATAGATTACCAATAATGTTGATTACTATATTTGGTAATTCGGACCATCGTTCGTCTTCCTCCATCTCGTCTAAAGTGAACGAGGCCTTCGATTTTGCTCGCATTAGGACGAGGTCCTCCTCCTGTTCCTAACGGACTGTGGGAGCACATGCGGACTATCGTCCGTGCTTCTCCCCCCATCTCGTCCTTTATGAACGAGGCCTTCGATTTTGCTCGCGTTAGGACAAGGTCCTCCTTCTGTTCCTAACGAGCTGTGGGGGCACATGCGGACCGTCGTCCGCCCCTCTCCCCCCATCTCGTCCTTTGTGAACGAGACCTTCGACTTTGCTCGTGTTAGGACGAGATCTCCTCCTTTTTCTAACGGGCTATGGGGGCACATGCGGACCGTCATCCGCGCCTCTCGCCCCATCTCGTCCTTTGTGAATGAGGCCTTTGACTTTGCTCGCGTTAGGACGAGGTCCTCCTCCTGTTCCTAACGGACTATGGGGGCACATGCGGACCGTCGTCCGCGCCTCTCCCCCCCATCTCGTCTTTTATGAATGAGGCCTTCGACTTTGGTAAGGTCTTATTTCCCACGGCCGATGTTGATCTAGGGGAGACCTTATCTCCTACAGCCGAGGTTTAGAGGTCTTTGACCTGCTCGCATTAGGACGAGATTCTCCTCCTGTTCCTAATGGGCTACTTTTACTCATTTCTTTCCTGTCATCCCGTAATCCTTGTGCCAGAAATCAATAATGCAGAGTAAAGAAGTTTTTAAAGGAAGTTTACTGATAATACATCCTCAGATTTTCTGAGTTCCACGGTCGGGGAAGCATTATCCCTCCGAGTTCCTTCAGGCGATAAGTTCCGGGTTGGATGACTTCCGTTACCTCATACGGACCTTCCCAGTTTGGGGCAAGCTTCTCTTGACTCTAAGACTGAGCGACAACGGCTCACCGGAGCACTAAGTCCCCCGCTCTGAATGTTTTGCTTTTAACCCTGGAGTTGTAATACCGAGCCACCTTCTGTTTGTAGGCTGCCATCCGGACACGGGCTTTCTTCCTCTTTTCTTTCAGAAGATCGAGGTTGAATCTGAGGTCCTGGGGGTTGTGCCGCTCATTGAAGCCCATGACTCGTGCAGAAGGGAGCTTAAGCTTGACCGGGATAACTGCCTCAGTGTCGAAGGTCAAGGCGAAGGGTGTTTCTCCGGTTGGCACCCTCTGAGTAGTTCGGTATGCCCAGAGGACATGGTAGAGTTCGTCCACCCAGGCCCCTTTTGCCCTATCGAGTCTCGCTTTGATTCTTTGCAGCAAGGTCCGATTGGTTATCTCAGCTTCTCCATTGGCCTGTGGGTGAGCCACCGATGTGAAGCGGTGGGAGATGTTTAGTCCTTCGCAGAACTCGGCAAACCTCGCCCCGGCGAACTGTCGCCCATTGTCGATTATGAGGTTTCGGGGCAGGCCGAACCGGCAGACTAGTGACTTCCAGACGAAGTCCTGCACCTTGGCCTCGGTAATCTTCGCGAGTGGTTCGGCTTCGACCCACTTGGTGAAGTAGTCGATTGCGATCAGGAGGAACTTTCGCTGCCCAGACGCCGTTGGGAAGGGGCCGAGTATATCCATTCCCCACTGTGCAAACGGTCAGGGTGAACTGAGCGGAGTGAGTTCGGATGTCGGCTGCCTCTGCACGCTGGCGTTCTTCTGACAGTGGTCGCACCTCTTTACATATTCCATGGAATCATGAAATAAAGTCAGCCAGTAGTACCCCTGTCGGAGTAGTTTTTGCGACAGGGACCTAACTCCTACGTGACTTCCGCAAAGTCCCTCGTGCACATCCCGTAGTGCGAGGTCGACCTGTGAAAGTCAGAGACATCTCAGCAACGGAAGGGAGTACGACCTCTTATACAATCTGCCTTCGTATAAGACGTAGCGGGAGGCTTGATTCCTGAGCTTCCGAGCTTCTTTTCGGTCACGGGGAAGGACCCTCTCTTGAAGGTAGGCAATCAACGGGTCGATCTAGCTGGGGTCAAATTTCATCTGCAGGATGGCCTGAGATTCCTCTGTGGTCGGAGACTTCAAAGTTTTCAAAAATACTTCTTTAGGCAGTTCGGCCGACGTTGAAGCGGCCAACTTGGAAAGAAGATCGGCTCTTGCATTTTCTGCCCTCGGGATGTATTGAATGCCGAAATTGTCGAAGGCCGGGATCAAATTCTTCACTTTTTCGAGGTACCTCACCATGCTTTCCTCCCATGCCTCGTAGCCGCCGCCGACTTGACCAACCACCAACTGGGAATCGCTGTAGACTTGAAGCCGATCTATTTTTAATTTTCTTGCTATCTTTAATCCGACGATCAGCGCTTCATATTCGGCCCCATTGTTGGTCGCGGGGAACTCAAGATGCAGCGCGTACTCGGCGACAACTCCTTCGGGGCTGACCAAGACCAGCCCCGCACCAGCTCCAGTGGAGTTGGACGAACCATCCACGTGTAGAGCTTAGGAATCTTCAGGGAGGTCGATGCTCTCTTTGGGGAGGATCGGCCGCGATAGCTCGGCTTCATCGAAGTTCGGCCTCGTTCTGGTGCTGGTTTCGCTCGATTCAAGCTCGGCTTCAACTGGAATGGTGCATTCTAGCACAAAATCCATCAGTATTTGGGCCTTGATCGATGGCCTAGGCCGGTAGTTGATGTCGAACTCTGTGAACTCGATTGCCCATTTTGCGATTCTTTCGGAAGCGTCTGCTCGGTGGAGAACTGCTTTTATTGGTTGGTCCGTGAGGATCGTTATGGTGTGCTCCTGAAAGTAAGGTCGGAGCTTTCTGGCAGCAATTATGAGACAGTAAGTCAGTTTTTCTAACCTAGAGTACCTGATCTCCGCGTCCTTCAGGACTTGGCTCACGTAGTAGATCGGTCGCTGCGTCTTTGCTTTTTCCCTGACGAGGACTGCCGCCAGGGCCACCAAGGAGATAGCTAGATACAGGAACAGTTCTTTCCCAGATTCGAGCTTTGCCAGTAGCGGAGGCGTGCTGAGGTAGTTTTTGAGCTCCTCGAATGCATGTTGGCACTCCGTCATCCAGCAGAAGTCCTTCGGTCGCCTGAGAACCTCGAAGAAGGGCATGCATCGTTCGACTGACCTTGAGACGAAACGATTTAGGGATGCCACCTTTCCAATCAGGCACTGAACTTCCTTGATCGTCTTTGGAGTGGTCATTTCTCGAATGTCTCAGATTTTCTGAGAGTTTGCCTCGATTCCGCATCTCGACACCATAAACCCGAGAAATTTTTCGGAGGTTACACCAAAGGCGCATTTGGTTGGGTTCAGCTTCATCTTGTGCTTCCTGAGTGCATCGAAGGTCTCTTCAAGGTTGGCCAAGTGGTCTGTTGAAGCTCGACTTTTGATGAGCATATCATCTACGTACACCTCCATGTTGCGGCCGATCTGCTCCTTGAAGACCTTATTAACCAAACGCTGGTATGTTGCCCTTACATTCTTGAGTCCAAAAGGCATGACCTTATAGCAATAAAGACCTCAGTTGGTAATGAAGGCGGTCTTCTCTTTGTCCTCAGGCGCCATGCGTATCTGATTGTAACCAGAAAAGGCGTCCATAAAGGTGAGGAGCTCATGGCCTGTGGTTGCGTCCACCAGCTGGTCGATCCTGGGTAGGAGGTAGCTGTCCTTCGAGCAAGTCTTGTTCAACTTCTTGAAGTCGACGCACATCCTCCACTTGTTATTTGCTTTCTTGACAAGAACCACGTTCGAGACCCAGGTTGGATAGTTAACCTCCTGGATGAGTCCAGCTTTGAGGAGCTTGTCTACTTCTTCGGCGATCGCTTTCTGCCTCTTCAGGGCATGGTGGCGTAGCTTTTCTCTTATCGGCCAGTGCCTCGGATCGACAGCCAGCCGATGTTCCATGACCTCGGTGTCGATCCCCAGCATATCCGTTGGGGTCCAGGCGAAGACGTCCGCATTTCTTCTGAGGAAAGCGATGAGCTGCTCCCGAACTTCGGCCGCCAAGTTGGAGCCGATCTGCACCACATGCTCCGAGTTTTCATCATTCAAGGGCACAGAGATGAGGTCCTCCACAGGCTCGCCCCGCTCCTCAGTGAGGTCATCGTGGACGTCTAGTCCGTCAATAAGATAAGTGTCGGGCTGATCTTCCTTATACAGGGCGATCAAGTAACAATACCTCGCCAGAGCCTGGTCTTCTCTGACTTTTCCGACCTCATGACTCGTCGGAAACTTCATCTTCAAATAATAGGTTGACACTACCGTCCGGAGTGCATTTAGATCAGGTCGGCCAAGGATCGCGTTATAGACGGACAGGGTCCTTACGACTAAGAAGTCGACTCGAGCTTTGGCCAACTTCGGGTGCTGCCCTGCCGCTACGATCAATGTTATTATGCCTTCGACTGGTATGGCATTGCCAGCAAATCCTACCAGCGGGGAATTCATCGGCCCCAATTGATCGTCGGATAGAGACATTTTTGAGAAGGCATCGTAAAACAACACATCGGCTGAGCTTCCATTATCTACCAGAACGCGGCGTATATCGTAGTCAGCAATATTCAAGAAAATTACAATCGCATCATTGTGTGAAAATTGGATTCCCTGACCATCCTCCTCGGTGAAGGCCACGGGCTCCACGATCCTCCGCCTCTTCACCGATCCTTCAGATTCGCTGGTCTCCCCTTGCTAAGGTCCCCCTAAGATAGTATTGATGACGCCAAGGGGCAGCTGATCTTCTTGCAGATTTTCCCCACTTGACGGTAACGCTTTTGGCTGATCTTCCTTCTCCTCAGGCCGTCTTCGAAGAAATCGGCTTAGTCTGCCTCGCTTGACGAGCTCTTCGATCTCGTCCTGAAGTTGGATGCACTCCTCAGTGTCATGACCATGGTCGCGATGGTAAAGGTAGAACTTGTTGGGATTGCGCTTGCTAGGATGGGAACGCATTCTCTCCGATCTTGGAAGTCGCTCCCGGATCTCCATCAATACTTGAGTCTTCGAGGTGTTAAGGGGGTGTAGTTGTGAAATCGTCGTCGTCGGGGAGAACTTCGGCGCTGAGGGGAACCTCGGTGTGTCCTTCCGTCAGGGCTTCCCCGCTTCTGAGCTTGAGGGGGAGTCCAGACTCGCCCGCGACCAGGGGGAGTCCGAGAATGCGGCTGAGCTTCAGTCCGCTTTCTTTCTTCGACGGGCCTGCCTGGCCCATCGATTCGTCGCTTGCCGCCAACTTCGTCGTCCTTAGCCTCGAAGGCCTTCTCTGCCTGGGCATAACTTTCGGCCCGAGCCAGCATGTCGGCAAAATCCTTGGGATACTTCTTTTTTAAGGAGAACAGTAGATCGTTCTTCTGAAGGCCGCCCTTGAGAGTGGCCATGGCGACTGACTGGTCTAGGTCCCGAACCTCTAGTGCAGCAGTATTAAATCGGGTAATGTAAGCTCGGACGGATTCTCCCTCCTTCTGCCTGATGGCCATTAAGGACTTCGAACCTCGGCACGGACGTCGACTACTGATAAAGTGGGCCGCGAACTGTTGACTCATCTGGTCAAATGATAAGATGGTATTTGGCTTAAACACCGAGTACCAGTTCCTAGCAGCCCATTTAAGGGTAGAGGGAAAAGCCCGACAGAAGATAGCGTCTGACGTGCCATGGAGCAGCATCATTGTTCGAAAGGCTTTTAGGTGGTCGACCGAATCGGTGGTCCCATCGTAGCTCTCGAATTATGGGAGCTTGAAGTTCGGCGGGATCGGTTCCTGTATGATTTTCTGCAAAAAAGGAGGGTCAGTGCAGATGTCATCACCGCGTGAGGAGGGAGTGTGATGGAGTTCTTCGATTCGTCGACTCATTTCTAAGAGCCTTTGATCCAGGAGATCTTCGCGGTCTCTGATCTCCAAGGTCTTCTTGCTGAATGGGTGCAAAGCTTCATCCTGAGTTGAGCCGCGGTCCGAGCAAGGGCTCTTCCTCCGTTGCCTTCCTCTTCCAGGGATTGAAGGTCGGGTAGCCCATGTCAATTGCCACTGGACTGGACCACACGACTCTGGAGAATCCCGCGCCGATTGAGCTGGTACTGGGGCCTGCTAGTGCATGGCCTGCACCATCTGAACTGCCTCAGTGAGGCCACGAACCTGCTGGACGAGTAGGTTGAACTGCTCAGCGTCTACCATGGCTACAGAGTGAGCCTGGGTCGCCGGGGCTGGAGCGGGAGCGGACGGATCCAAACGGGATCGGGCCGCGGAGGCCGTTGATCGTCGGGTGGAGGCTCTCCTGGGGGGCATCTTTTCTTTTTGGAAAGGAATTTGAAAGAGGAGGAAAAAAGATTTCTGGAGTGGGAAGAGAGAAATCGTTGCCGAGCACTCCTTTAAGAACAAGAAAACCCCGGCTTCCTTTAAGAGAGAAATTGTTGCCGGGCCCTCCTTCTAGCGCCAATCTGTTGACGTAGAATCTGATAGTCGCCAGAATTCGCTGGAGTGGAGGCAGATGGGGTCGCCGCTGGGGACCTGCAAAACAAAGTCCCGTCCGAAGCCAATTGGGGGTGGCTCCGGCAGGACCCTCCGACGATCAAGTCAGCTCCAGTTAACAGGAATGGAGTGCTCAGTGTGGAGTTCGGTAGAGTTTAGAGGAGGAGAGAAGGGTTTTCAGAATCTGGCGTAAGTGTATCCAGAGGATCCTTTTTATAGAGGGAGCTTGTTGTAACCGCCTTGATTAATGATTATCGTAATTGTTCTGATCAATGTCGATCGTTATTGACTTGATAAATGCCGATCGTTATTGACTCGATAAATGTCGATCGTTATTATCGTGTAATCGTAGCGGGATCGCCTGCAGAAATCCATCATAAGAAGTTCGGCTTTCATGGAAGTTCGGTCATTAAGAAGCTCGTCCGCTGAAGAAGTCCGCAGAGAGTCCGGCTTCTGTAGAAGCTCGACCGCTGGAGAAGTCCGGCTTCCGTAGAAGCCCGATCATTGTAGGAAATTCGACTTCCGCAGGCGCCTGGCTATAACGACGCGGAGAGAGTTCAGCTCTTGCGGGAGTCTGACTGAAGCTCGGCGATTGGGGAGTCAGAAGGAGTTCGGCCGCTAAGTAGTTCGGCCGGCTAAATGGGTTAGAAGAAGCTCAGCCGCTGGGGGTTCGGCTAAAGCCCGTCTGCTGAAGCTCTTCTGCGGCTACTGGTTGCATTAGGCTAAGCATCGGACTAAACTTCGACGGAAGCAAAATTTATCCCCAACAATTATATTATCATATATTATTAAATTATAAAATAATATTATTATAATATATTTTTATTAAAATAATAATAATAATAAAATATAATATAACATAATATAATATGATATGATAATATATTATAATAATATTATAATGTAACATAATATTATATTATATAATATGATAATATAATAATAATATTATTATATTATATATATTACATTTATAATAGATATATTCTATATTCTATATTATATATTATAATATATATTATATATAATATATTATATTCTAATATATTTATATTTATAATATGTATTATAATATAGTATTATAATATATAATATTATATTATTATAATATTATAATAATATATTATTATTCTATTATCATATATTATTTTATTATTATAATAATATAATAATATTATTAATATAATATAATATAATATAATATTATATTATATTATATATATTTTTTTGATGAAAATATTTTGATCTAAAATTATCAATAATCTGAAGAGCCATCCATTCTGTTAGTAATCTAAGTTATTTTATAATAAATAAATTAAATTACTTAATAATTTAAATTATTAATTTAAAAAATATATTAAATATAATAATTTGATAATTTTTTTTTAAATTACTAGCAATCTAGCTACCAAACGGCAACCCTAGATATATAAAATCTAAGGCACCGATTAGCTTGTCCCCTCCTTAATCCCAACCACTATTTTTTGATTTTAGGGTTTCCGATTTACTTCCTTTGTCTTTCTATTGTAGGTATGCAATTTAATTCGCCTCTCTCTCTCGATCGTGTAGTTTCGACTCTAATTCGCCTCTTTCTCTCGATCGTGTATTTTCGACTCTGTTGAGAAGCGATGGGTCGGAAGAAAAACGTGACGATCGACGACGACGAGTATTCTTTTCCTGCGGACGATCTGCCGGAGCCGCCGCCGTCGCAGGGCCCGGAGAAGGAGAACTGCGTTGCGCCCAAGAAAAACAAGAAGGGCGGCAAGGCCGACAAGGCCGATGATGCTGTAGAGACGGAGAAGCCCGCCGTCGCCGATGACTCCCTGGCGGCGGCGGCGGATGAGGACGAGATCCCCGTCGTGTTCTCTGGTAAGAAGAAGCCCTCTAAATCTAAGAAGACTACCGTTGCTTTCAGTGCTTTCAATGCCCTCGTGGATGAGGAGGACAACGAGGAGGCGGAACCTGAGCCGAAAGTTAAAGCCAGATCGAAACCCGAGGTTAATAACCATGCGGTGGAGGACGGGGGGGGCGAAATGAAGGGTCTTGATGGGGAATTTGCCCGGCAGGGCGCGATGGAGGATGCTGCACCGAAGAAGCTGCAGAAAAAGAAGAAGAAGAAAGGTGGGAGGACCGCCCAGGAAGAGGAGGATTTGGACACGCTCCTCGCTGAAACGGGGGAGGGCCCGCCGGTGGCTTCTACTGCGCCACTCCCGGCTCCTACTCCAGCAGCAGAGGAAGAAGCCGAAGTAGACGATAGTGAGGTAGGTGCGGCCGAGGAGTTTGCCTCCAAGAAGAAGAAAAAGAAGAAGAAGAGCGGAAGGACTGTCCAGGAAGAGCAGGACTTGGATAAGATTCTTGCAGAGCTTGGCGAGGGCCCTGCACAGCCGGAAAGTGCCGCTGCTCCAGCTCCGCCTCCTCCAGTGGTGGAGGAGCCAGCTTCAGTTCCACCAGAACAGGCAGAGGCTGCAGGAGATGAGAAGGAAGAGGAATCAGCTGCAGCAAAGAAGAAAAAGAAGAAGAAAGAGAAGGAGAAAGAGAAGAAGGCCGCAGCAGCAGCTGCTATTGCTGCAGCGGAGGCTAAGGAAGAGATGAAGGAAGGAGCAAAGGGAAAGGGTCCCGACAAGAGGCTTCCAAAGCATGTTAGGGAGATGCAGGAGGCATTGGCAAGGAGGAAGGAGGCGGAGGAGAGGAAGAAGAGGGAGGAAGAGGAGAGACTGCGGAAGGAGGAGGAGGAGAGGAAGCGGTTGGAGGAGTTGGAGAGGCTTGCGGAAGAGGCAAAGAGGAGGAAGAAAGAAAGGGAGAAGGAGAAGTTGCTGAAGAAGAAGCAGGAGGGCAAACTTTTGACAGGCAAGCAGAAGGAGGAGCAGAGGAGGTTGGAAGCGATGAGGAAACAGATCCTTGCTCAAAGTGAGGTTCCAATAGGTGATGCTGGTAGAGGGACAAAGAAAAGGCCCAAGTATGATACAAAGAAGTCTAAACACACTCAGCCAAAGGCTGTAGAGGCAGAAAAGGTGGCTGAAAGCCTGCCAGAGGCAGATGAACCTACTACAGAGCCAGCTGTTGAAGATGCTACGGCTGAAGAAGAGTCTGTATATCAAGTTGAGGAGGCTGAGGACAACATTGAAGCTAATCAGGAGCTAGAAGAGGATGAAGCAATTGAAGAGGATAAAGCGATTGAAGAGGATCAAGATGAGGATGAGTGGGATGCAAAGAGCTGGGATGATGTTGATGTTACATTGCCTGCCACAAGTGCTTTTGCTGAGGAGGATCAGGAGGAGGTGCAGGGCAAACCTGTAGTTAGAAAAGGTGTGGAGCGTGTTGCATCATCAACTCCTGTTGAACCTCAGGTTACAAAGGCTGTTGTCAAAAAGGTGTTTGCTCCTCGTGCACCTTCAAAGAAGGGTGATGTGGAAAACAATGAGAATGGGCGTGAAAATGTATCCACCAGTAATATTAAGAGGGGAAATGAAGTTGTCGCTATACAAGAGTCAAAGGCTGTAGATGATAAATCAAAAAAGAGCAGCAATGACCTCCGCTCACCCATTTGTTGCATTCTTGGTCATGTAGATACGGGGAAGACCAAGCTGCTAGATTGCATTAGGCGCACTAATGTACAGGAGGGAGAGGCTGGGGGTATCACCCAACAGATTGGGGCTACCTATTTCCCGACCGAAAACATTAGGGAGAGAACCAAGGAGCTGAAAGCTGATGCAACATTGAAGGTTCCAGGCTTACTTGTCATTGATACCCCTGGCCATGAATCCTTCACTAATTTGCGCTCTAGAGGTTCCAGCTTGTGTGATATTGCTATATTGGTCGTTGATATTATGCATGGGCTTGAACCACAAACAATTGAATCTCTCAACCTTCTAAAAAGTCGGAACGCAGAGTTCATCGTTGCATTGAATAAGGTGAGTTTTCAAGCTGGCCTGGTGAAAGCTCTTTTGCATGGTACTATATATGTTTCATTATTACTCATTCCATCTCATGTTTCTTTTATTCCATTTGTAAGGTGGATCGACTTTATGGGTGGAAAACCTGCCAAAATGCACCCATAGTGAAGGCTCTCAAACAACAGTCTAATGATGTGAAGAACGAGTTTAATATGAGACTTACTCAGGTCAGTGTATTGCAGCTTATAATTTCTTTCTTAGTGGGCCTTCTAATCCAAAGCTGACATGGATATAGGAATTGTATGACTTTTTTTTTACTAGATTATAACTCAGTTCAAGGAGCAGGGTCTGAACACAGCTCTGTACTATAAGAACAGAGAAATGGGAGAGACATTTAATATTGTCCCCACAAGTGCTATCAGGTACTTCCTATGCAATGCAGCACTTGTCTGTTGCATGTATTTTTGATGGTTTCCTGAAAAGTAGCATCGCTTACTGCATGGATTTTGCTAATTTATGGTTTATATGATACTCCAGTGGTGAAGGAATACCGGATCTTCTGTTGTTGTTGGTGCAGTGGGCGCAGAAAACAATGGAAGAAAAACTGACCTATGTTGATGAAGTTCAGGTTGGTTATACAATGCTTATTCCTGCTGCTGGTGCCTAACTATTTTATGCATTAGCACTTGCAATGTTTGACATTACGCTTGGCACTTGCTATGTTTGACATTCCTTGTGTTGGTTTTTGCCTGTCATTATTTGTTTGTTTTACATTTCATGCTAACGGCATATAGCTTATTGTATTTATACTTTTCCATCACACCAGATCAGTTGAATATATAATTTTTTTTGGTCTCTTTTTGTGTTTCAGTGTACTGTTTTGGAAGTCAAAGTGATTGAAGGTCTTGGAACTACTGTTGATGTGGTGCTGGTAAATGGTGTTCTTCATGAAGGTGACCAAATAGTTCTTTGTGGTATGCAGGTACTAGATAATTTCCTTGACCATTATTCTCTTGCTGCAGCAAGGCTGCTTTTTTGTGTATTTGTTTCTTATTTTAGTTAAATTTTGATACAGGGGCCTATTATTACCAATATTAGAGCTTTGCTGACCCCCCACCCTATGAAGGAGCTTCGAGTAAAGGTGAATAATTTCTAGTTTTCTACTATCATTACCTTTTTACGATATCTTTTGTTATGCAGTGTAAGATAGCAAGGGATCACTAATTGTTCCAAATACAACACAATGGCTTTCACCCAAAAAGTGACTTCCTGACATTACATCTACGTCGTTAATCGAAATGCGAATTTAGTTGTTTCCTGTCCCAGTTCTACCACAATTGATGAATGCGTTAAGATGGGTGAATGTGTGATATCATACCCAACTAAAATTTTTTGGCAATGAGAACTTGAGATATAACCAGTTGCTCCAGAATGCATGATATTTTGGTGAGTTGATGAAGTGACCAGATAGACATTTTACACTGCCAAATAGATTAATATGTGTTGGGGATAAATCCCGCTCCTGCCGAAGCCCGACCCCAGGCGAGCTCAGCGGCCGAACTCCTTCGGACCAACCCCAGGCGAGCCCATGCAGCCGAGCTCCTTCGGACTTCCCGCGGCCGAACTCCTTCGGACCGACTTTAAGCGGCCGAGCTTCAATGAAGTCCTCTCCGCGGCCGAACTCCTTCGGACCGACTCCAAGCGACCGAGCTTCAATGAAGTCCTCCCGCGTCCTCTCCGCGGCCGAACTCCTTCGGACCGACTCCAAGCGGCCGAGCTTCAATGAAGTCCTCTCCGCGGCCGAACTCCTTCGGACCGACTCCAAGCGGCCGAGCTTCAATGAAGTCCTCTCAGCGGCCGAACTCCTTCGGACCGACTCCAAGCGGCCGAGCTTCAACGAAGTCCTCTCAGCGGCCGAACCCCTCAGCGGACGGGCTTTAGTAGAATCCCCAAGCGGTCGTCACTCAGGAGCCCGAACTCCTCAGCAGTCGTCAGCCGAACTCCTCAGCAGTCGCCCTCAGCGGTCGCCCTCAAACTTCGGCCGACCGAGCTCCTACCGAACTCTCAAGTGTCCAAGCCTCAGCCCAAGTCCAACAGGCCGGCCGAACCCCAGACGGCCGAGCCGCGGCTTCTCAGCAGCCGAACTCTTCTGCGGACGAGGCCTTAGCTGCATACCTCTCGCCAGACGCCTATGGGAGCCGAACTCCCTCCTATCTTCCTCTTCAGGAGCCCGAACTCCTCCGAAATGGGCACACGACGAAGGCCTTCATCCCTTCATTCGGCAAGCTCTGCAACCATCACCATCAGTCAGTCCGCCGCACCATCAGTCAGTCCGCCGCGGGCGATAGCGACCCACTGTCAGGCGGCGATGGCTGTCACCCTCCATCCGCCGCACACGGCGCCAGTGAGACTGACTCCGCCGAACCTCGAGCGGCCCGCCAGCACGCGGCTGCAGTTGTCACCATCAAGCTCCACTATATAAAGGACCCTCCCGACACGCTAAGGCTAAGCTCTCTGAACTCTCGACTCTCTAAGCTCTCCTCCACATCTCTAAGCTCCGGAACTCATTCCGAGCACTCCATTACTGTTGGTCCGGAAACTAACTTGACCGTCGGAGGGTCCTGCCGGAGCCACCACCCCACCGGTTCCGGACGGGACTTCGTTTTGCAGGTCCCCGGCGGCGCCCAGCGGCCTCGATTGCGGCGACCTCCGGCGGCGACGGATTTCTGCACCAACAGATTGGCGCCGTAGTGGGAACAAGGGCTTGAACCTTCGAGGTTCCCTTGTTCTTAAAGGAGTGCTCGGCGACGATTTCCTTCCCCTGCTCCGGATCTCTCTTCCTCCCTCTTCAGTATTCCTTTTCTGGAAAAGAAAAATGCCCCCCAGAAGAACCTCGACCCGGAGGTCGGCAGCCTCCGCGGCCCGATCCCGTTCGGGTCCGTCCGCTCCCACTCCGGCCCCGGCGACGCGGGCCCGCTCCGTACTCGCGGTAGATGCGGAGCGGTTCGACCTGCTTGCCCAGCAGGTCCGCGATCTTACGGAGGCGGTGCAGGCAGTGCAAGCCACGCATTCGCGAGGTCCAGCGCCCACTCGACCGGCGCGGGGTTCCCCGGAGCCCGGGAATCCAGTCCAGGAGCGACCGATGTGGGCTACCCAACCTCCGGCCCTCGGGAGAGAAGGGCAGCCGGCAAAGAGCCCCTGCTCGGACCGCGGCTCAACCCAGGGAGAAGCTTCGCACCCCTTCCGCGAGAAGACCTTGGGGATTAAGGATCGCGAAGATTTCCTGGATCAAAGGCTCATGGAGATGGGACGGCGCATAGAAGAACTTCGTCATACTCCTTCCTCCCGCGGTAACGATATTTGCACTGATCCTCCCTTCTCACAGAAAATTATGCAGGAACAGGTACCACCGAACTTCAAGCTCCCGCATTTTGAAAGCTACGATGGGACCACTGACCCGGTCGACCATTTGGAGGCCTTCAGGACGACGATGTTACTCCATGGCGCGCCTGATGCCATTTTGTGTCGGGCTTTCCCTTCTACCCTCAAAGGGAGCGGCTAGGAATTGGTACTCGGCGCTTAAGCCGGGCACCATCCTGTCGTTTGACCAAATGAGTCAACAATTCGCGGCCCACTTCGTCAGCAGCAAACGGCCGCGCAGAGGCTCGGATTCCCTTGTTGGCCATCAGGCAAAAAGAGGGGGAACCCATCCGGGCTTACGTCACCCGGTTCAACGCTGCCGCGCTGGAAGTCCGGAACCT
This sequence comes from Cocos nucifera, assembly GCA_006176705.1. NCBI lineage: Eukaryota > Viridiplantae > Streptophyta > Magnoliopsida > Arecales > Arecaceae > Cocos > Cocos nucifera. The sequence goes on from QRFJ01000030.1 coordinate 3,379,904, forward strand.
GGACCAATCAGTTGCTATGGCCGCCCTCAAGGGCGGCCTTCAGAAGAACGACCTGCTGTTCTTCCCTGGAGAAGAAATATCCCAGGGACTTCGCTGACATGCTAGCTCGGGCCGAAAGCTATGCCCGGGCAGAAGAGGCTTTCGAGGCCAAGGATGGTGAAGCTCGCGACAAGCGACGAGTAGGCAGAGCGGGAAGGCCTGCCGAGGAAAGAAAGCGCACCGAAGCCTGGCCGCGTTCCCGAACTCCCCCTGGTCGCGGGCGTGCCCGGACTCCACCTCAGGCTCGGGGGCGGGAAGCCACCGACGGAAGGGCGCGCCGAAGTTCTCCTCGGCACCGAAGTCCCACCCGACGCCGAAGTTCCCCCCGGCGCCGAGGTTCTCCCTCGCGACGAGGTCCCTCCCCGCGCCAAGGTTCTCCCCTCCGACGGCGTTTTCACAGCTACGCCCCCCTCAACGCCCCGAAGGCTCAAGTGCTGCTGGAGATCAAGGGACGACTTCCGGAGCCGGAGAGGATGCGTTCCCATCCCAGAAAACGCAACCCCAACAAGTTCTGCCTTTACCACCGTGACCACGGTCACGATACCGAGGAGTGCATCCAGCTCCAGGACGAAATCGAGGAGCTGGTCCGGCGGGGCAGGCTTGGCCGATTCCTGCGAAGACGATCTAAAGAGCAGGAAGATCGGCCGAGAATGTTGCCGCCGATTGGGGAAGATCGGCAGGAGGACCGGCCGTCTCTTGGCGTCATTAACACCATCTCGGGAGGACCGCAGCGGGGAAAGACCGACGAATCCGAGGGATCGGCAAAGAGGCAGAGGACCTCGGAGCCCGTGACCTTCACCGAAGGCAGACGCCCAGGGGATCCAGATTTCCGCATAACGACGCGGTTGTAATCTCTTTAAACGTCGCTGATTATGATGTACGCCGCGTTTTGGTGGATAATGGAAGTTCGGCGGACATATTGTTTTACGATGCCTTCTTAAAAATGTCCCTACCTGACACCCGCTTAGGACCTGTAAATTCCCCCCTGGTGGGATTTGCCGGACACGCCGTTCCGGTCGAAGGCATGGTGACTTTGGCGGTGACGGCGGGCCAATCCCCAAAATTGGCCAAGGCGCGGATCGACTTTTTTGTCGTGAGGACCCCGTCCGCCTATAATGCAATCCTTGGGCGACCAGGCCTTAACGCGCTACGGGCGGTAGTGTCAACCTACTACTTAAAGATGAAATTCCCGACGAGCCATGGAGTCGGCGAAGTCAGAGGAGACCAAGCCCTGGCAAAGTACTGCTACTCAATCGCCCTGCGCGAGGGAGACCGGCCCGACCCTTGCCTTGTTGATGGACTGGACGTCCGCGACGACCTCACTGAAGAACGGGGCGAACCTGCGGAAGACCTCGTCCCTGTGTCCTTACGCGATGGAGACCCGGGGCATGAGGTGCGGATCGGCTCCAACCTAGCGGCCGAGGTCAAGGGACAGCTCGTCGCTTTCCTCAGAAGGAATGCAGGACGTCTTCGCCTGGGCCCCAGCGGATGTACCAGGGATCGACGCCGATGTCATAGAACATCGGCTGGCCATCGACCCAAGGCACCGACCCGTCAGAGAAAAATTACGCCGCCAAGCCCCAGAAAGACAGAAGGCGGTAGCCGAAGAAGTGGATAAGCTCCTTGAAGCTGGACTCATCCGGGAGGTCAACTATCCGACCTGGGTCTCGAACGTGGTCCTCGTCAAAAAAGCAAACAACAAATGGAGGATGTGCGTCGACTTCAAGAAGCTGAACAAAGCCTGCCCAAAGGACAGCTACCCCCTGCCGAGGATCGATCAGCTGGTGGACGCAACCTCGGGCCACGAGCTCCTCACTTTTATGGACGCATTTTCTGGTTATAACCAGATACGCATGGCGCCCGAGGATGAAGAGAAAGACCACCTTTATTACTGACCGAGGTCTCTATTGTTACAGGGTCATGCCTTTCGGACTCAAGAATGCAGGAGCCACCTACCAGCGCTTGGTCAACAAGGTCTTCAAGGGGCAGATCGGCCGCAACATGGAGGTGTACGTGGACGACATGCTGGTCAAAAGCCGAGCCTCGACAGACCACCTCGCCGACCTTGAAGAAACTTTCGGTGCGCTTAGGAGGCACAAGATGAAGTTGAACCCGACCAAATGCGCCTTCGGCGTGACCTCCGGAAAATTTTTAGGATTCATGGTGTCGAGACGCGGAATCGAGGCAAATCCCGAGAAAATCCGAGCCATCCAGGAGATGACTGCCCCGAAAACAATTAAGGAAGTTCAGCGCCTGGCTGGGAAGGTGGCGTCCTTGAACCGCTTTGTCTCGAAGGTCGGCCGAGCGGTGCCTGCCTTTCTTCCAGGTCCTCAGGCGACCGAAAGATTTTTGCTGGACAGCGGAGTGCAAACAGGCATTCGAAGGAGCTTAAAAACTACCTCGGCGCGCCTCCACTGCTGGCAAAGCCCGAACCTGGAGAAGGGCTGCTCCTATACCTAGCTGTCTCTCCAATGGCCCTGGCGGCTGTCCTGGTCAGGGAAGATGCGAAGGCGCAACAACCAGTCTACTACGTGAGCCGAGCCTTGAGGGACGCGGAGACCAGGTACTCCAAGTTAGAAAAACTAATTTACTGTCTTCTGATCGCAGCCAGGAAGGCTCCGACCTTACTTTCAGGAGCATACCATCACGGTCCTCACGGACCAACCAATAAGAGCCGTCCTCCACCGAGCAGACGCTTCAGGAAGAATCGCCAAATGGGCGATCGAGCTCACGGAGTTCGACATCAATTACCGGCCCAGGCCATCGATCAAGGCTCAGATACTGGCGGACTTCGTGCTGGAATGCACCGCACCAGTTGAAGCCGAGCTTGAATCAAGCGAGACTATCATCGGAGGGAGACCAGGCCCCAACGAAGCCGAGCTGTGGCGGTCGAGCTTCCCTGAAGAAAGGGCCGACCTTCTTGAAGGCGCCTGGGTTCTGCATGTGGATGGCTCATCCAACTCTAGCGGGGCCGGCGCAGGGCTGGTCCTGGTTAGCCCCGAGGGGATCGTCACCGAGTACGCATTGCGCTTCGAGTTTCCCACAACCAACAATGGGGCCGAGTATGAAGCGCTGATAGCCGGGCTGCAGATAGCCAGGGAATTGAAGGTGGGTCGGCTTCAAGTCTATAGCGATTCCCAGTTGGTGGTCGGTCAGGTCGGCGGCAGCTACGAGGCGCGGGAGGAAAGCATGGTGATGTACCTCGGGAAGGTGAAGAACTTAATACCAGCCTTCGACAGCTTCGACATTCGGCACATCCCAAGGACCGGGAATACAAGGGCCGACCTCCTCTCCAAGTTGGCCACCTCTGCCCCGGCCGAACTACCAAAAGAGGTGTTTCTGGAAACTCTGAAGTGCCCGACCACCGAGGAACCTCAGGCCGTCCTGCGGACGGACTTCGAGCCCAGCTGGATCGATCCGCTGATCGCCTACCTCGAAGAAGGGGTCCTCCCCCACGACCGGAGAGAAGCTCGGAAGCTCAGGAGTCAAGCCTCCCGCTACGTCTTGTACGAGGGCAGGTTATATAAAAGGTCGTACTCCCTCCCGTTGCTGAGGTGCCTCCGACCCTCTGAGGCCTGCATCGCGCTACAGGATGTCCACGAAGGACTCTGCGGAAGTCACGCGGGAGCCAGATCCCTATCGCAAAGACTACTTCGGCAAGGGTACTACTGGCCGAACCCTACTTCGTGATTCCACGGAATACGTGAAGAGGTGTGACCGCTGCCAGAAGAACGCCAGCGTGCAAAGGCAGCCGGCATCCGAACTCACTCCGCTCACTGCACCCTGGCCCTTCGCGCAGTGGGGGATGGACATCCTCGGCCCCTTCCCAACAGGCGTCCGGACAACGGAAGTTCCTCCTGGTCGCGATTGACTACTTTACCAAGTGGGTCGAGGCGGAACCACTAGCGAAGATCACCGAGGCCAAGGTGCAGGACTTCGTCTGGAAGACGCTGATCTGCCGGTTCGGTCTGCCCCGAGCCCTCATAACCGATAATGGGCGACAGTTCGCTGGAGCCCGGTTTGCCGAGTTCTGCGAAGGACTAAACGTCTCCCACCACTTCACATCGGTGGCTCATCCGCAAGCCAATGGGGAAGCCGAAGTGACCAATCGGACCCTGCTGCAAGGCCTCAAGACGAGGCTCGACAGGGCAAAAGGGGCCTGGGCAGACGAACTCTACCACGTTCCTCTGGGCATACCGAACAACGCAGAGGGTACCGACCGGCGAGACACCCTTCGCCTTGGCCTTCGGCACCGAGGCAGTCATCCCGATCGAGCTCAAACTCCCGTCTGCTCGAATCGTGGGCTTCAACGAGCAACTCAACTCCCCAGGACCTCAGAGCCAACCTCGACCTTCTGGAAGAAAAGAGGGAGGCAGCCCGCATCCGGAATGGCCGCCTACCAACGGAAGGTGGCTCGGTATTACAATTCCAGAGTCAAAAGCAAGGCGTTCAGAGTTGGGGACTTAGGTGCTCCGACGAGCAGCCGTCTCTCAGCCCCAGAGTCAAGGGAAGCTCGTCCCAAATTGGGAAGGTCCGTACGAAGTGGTAGAGGTCATCCGACCTGGTAACCTATCGCCTAAAGGAGCTCGGAGGACTAGCGCTTCCCCGACCTTGGAACTCAGAAAACCTGAGAATGTACTACCAGTAGTTTCCCTCAATAAAACCTTGTTGCTCGACACTATCGTTTCAGGGTCACTGGGAAAAAAGCGAGCGGAAATGCCCCCACAGCCGGCTAGGAACGGGAGGAAAACCTCGTCCTGGCACGAGCAAAGTCAAAGGCCCCGTTCGCAAAGGACGGGATGGGGGGAGAAGCGAGGACGACGGTCCTCATGTGCCCCCACAGCCGGCTAGGAACAGGAGGAGAACCTCGTCCTAGCGTGAGCAAAGTCGAAGGCCCCGTCCACAAAGGACGGGATGGGGGGAGAAGCGAGGACGACGGTCCTCATGTGCCCCCACAGCCGGCTAGGAACAGGAGGAGAACCTCGTCCTAGCGTGAGCAAAGTCGAAGGCCCCGTTCGCAAAGGACGGGATGGGGGGAGAAGCGAGGACGACGGTCCTCATGTGCCCCCACAGCCGGCTAGGAACAGGAGGAGAACCTCGTCCTAGCGTGAGCAAAGTCAAAGGCCCCGTCCACCAAGGACGGGATGGGGGGAGAGACGAGGACGACGGTCCCCATGTGCCCCCACAGCCCGTTGGGAACAAGAGGAGAACCTCGTCCTGACGCGAGCAAGGTCCAAGGCCGAGCCCCAGAGTCTACGGTAAGCTTCACTGCAGAAGACGAGGTCTCCTTCAGACCTCGGCTTCAACTTCGGTATCAGCGTCAGCGGGAGGCGAGGTCTCCCCCAAGCGATCATAACCTTGACTGCAAAAGAGGAGGTCTCCCCCGAATCGACTTCGGTTGATGAAGGCAATGTCAACTCCGACCCTGACCACGGGGGGCGACATTGACTCCGGCCTCAACGTCGGCTTCACCAATTTTGGCTGGAAACGAGTCCCACTTCAACTCCAAACATCGACTGGGGATGAGACCTCCCCCAAGCCTCAGCTTCAACTTCAGCGTCAATATTGGCTGGAGATGAGACCTCCCCCGAGCTTCAGCCGCAACAAATGCGGAGCCTGGAAGAAGACTTCGGCAGTCGCCTGTTTTGGTACTCCCTTCCTTCAATTTTTGAACTCGGGAGTGGGGGGGCTACTGTTGGGGATAAATCCCGCTCCTGCCGAAGCCCGAGCCCAGGCGAGCTCAGCGGCCGAACTCCTTCGGACCAACCCCAGGCGAGCCCATGCAGCCGAGCTCCTTCGGACTTCCCGCGGCCGAACTCCTTCGGACCGACTCTAAGCGGCCGAGCTTCAATGAAGTCCTCTCCGCGGCCGAACTCCTTCGGACCGACTCCAAGCGACCGAGCTTCAATGAAGTCCTCCGCGGCCGAACTCCTTCGGACCGACTCCAAGCGGCCGAGCTTCAATGAAGTCCTCCCGCGTCCTCTCCGCGGCCGAACTCCTTCGGACCGACTCTAAGCGGCCGAGCTTCAATGAAGTCCTCTCCGCGGCCGAACTCCTTCGGACCGACTCTAAGCGGCCGAGCTTCAATGAAGTCCTCTCAGCGGCCGAACTCCTTCGGACCGGCTCCGAGCGGCCGAGCTTCAACGAAGTCCTCTCAGCGGCCGAACCCCTCAGCGGACGGGCTTTAGTAGAATCCCCAAGCGGTCGTCACTCAGGAGCCCGAACTCCTTAGCGGTCGCCCTCATCAAACTTCGGCCGACCGAGCTCTCACCGAACTCTCAAGTGTCCAAGCCTCAGCCCAAGTCCAACGGCCGGCCGAACCCCAGACGGCCGGGCCGCGGCTTCTCAGCAGCCGAACTCTTCTGCGGACGGGTCTTAGCTGCATACCTCTCGCCAGACGTCTATGGGAGCCGAACTCCCTCCTATCTTCCTCTTCAGGAGCCCGAACTCCTCCGAAATGGGCACACGACGAAGACCTTCATCCCTTCATTCGGCAAGCTCTGCAACCATCACCATCAGTCAGTCCGCCGCACCATCAGTCAGTCCGCCGCGGGCGATAGCGACCCACTGTCAGGCGGCGATGGCTGTCACCCTCCATCCGCCGTATGCGGCGCCAGTGAGACTGACTCCACCGAACCTCGAGCGGCCCGCCAGCACGCGGCTGCAGTTGTCACCATCTAGCTCCACTATATAAAGGATCCTCCAGACACGCTAAGGCTAAGCTCTCTGAACTCTCGACTCTCTAAGCTCTCCTCCACATCTCTAAGCTCCGGAACTCATTCCGGGCACTCCATTACTGTTGGTCGGAAACTAACTTGACCGTCGGAGGGTCCTGCCGGAGCCACCACCCCACCGGTTCCGGGCGGGACTTCGTTTTGCAGGTCCCCGGCGGCGCCCAGCGGCCCCGATTGCGGCGACCTCCGGCGGCGACGGATTTCTGCACCAACAATATGTATCGAGTTAGCAGGCCCAAGATGTGTTGTAAGATAAATAAGAATACAAAAATCAATTTATGGTTAAGTCAAAATTAAACTGAGCTACACAGCTAGGACTAAATTTCCCAGGTTATTGCTCTATGTTAAATTTATTTCTAGGACTCAAGCACTAATCAGCCTGTTTATGCAAAGGTGTGACCATCTGTGTGACTTACTGGGGTTTGTGACATGAGATCATTGTTTGTGTGGTTATCTTGCCCTTGCACGTTCCTCCATATCTCATATATGTGCAGTAATTCTTAAACATTCCCATGGTTGGACTTGCTTCAAGGTGGAGTAAAATCAAGCTCTTTCTTGAACCAGGTCAACCTTCTTTTTATACTCTCGTCTACATATCACTGAAGATTATGGAAGATGTCAAAGCTTTTGAAGAATGGATATCTGTATGGACATATGTGGATTTTAAAAACTGTGGTCCAATAGTTTGGAAATTTCTGAAGGTTTTATGAGTGTCTACAGTCAGCTTCAGATGAGTTTGAAACATATATCTATTACTGTTAATTTTTTATTTTTCATAACATTAACATGACTCTTTAAGGATTCTGTAGGAGTAATATCTCATCCTACTGCCCCTCATCTTCTGCTGACAAGATTCTCTCATTCAAATGCCCATGTGCACGTATGCGCACCCATACACTCACAAGAGATAGGTAGAGAGAGAGAGAGTTTATCAAGAATGGTGATCTTATAATTTTGTCATTCCATGGTTTCACTTCTAACATTGTAGGACATCTGTTTTGGATGTTGTGGAATAAGATGAATGCAAGTAAATGCCAATGTTGGTTGGTTGTGTCTGGACTACCAAAATTTGGACTGTCATTTTCTTTTTTATTTCTTTCACTTTCATACCCTTCCTAGACCCTGCAGTGGCAGGAGCCTTGTGCATGGGGATGTTCTTTTTTCTTTCACTTTCTTAGCATTGAAAATCACGAAGGAAGAATCTTGCAATCATAGCAAAATATCTCATGAGTGTGGTTTACAAGATCTTGGTAAAAAAATTTGTGCTTGCTAAGAACTCTCGAGCTGTGATGCACTGAAGTCACAATGAAGCAAAGCTTCTGTGGTTCATTGAAGATCAATATACCATAGGCATATCAAATCCAGATATTTGTTTGTTTGTAGATTTAAAATGATAATTCGTAGGTATAAGTTATTTTCTAGACTTAATTTTGGTGGTCAGCTTCATTGGTTTGGATGTGTGAAAGCAACATTGCATGATGGTTTATTGTATTGACCACCATGCTAGGTAGATCTTTAAAGATACAGTATTCTTGACATATGATTATCTAGAGTATCTCCCAGAAGAGACATATTTTACTGTTTGTTAGTGGAAAGAAAAGCCGTGAAGCATATCATTGTTTTGGTAAGTGCTTTCTCAAGTCAAGGAATTCTATTTCAAGTGTGTAGCTTTATTTGTTGTAAATTTGAAGTTTAAGATCAAGTTAAGACAGCTTCTTACACCAAAATTACTGGATTCAGAAAATTATCAAGCAGGGAACAAGTGCATCTTGAAATTATGTCAGCTTACCATCTAAAAGATTTATTGTTTGAAAGATTATTTCTGGCATTTTTTTCCTTACTTCTTGGTTCCATTTTAAAGTTAAATTAGATTAAGATTTAATAATTGTATTTTTTAGTCCGATTTGAGAAAATTTACTATACATGATTTTCTGGAGCTTCAATATGATGAGCTATTCAAAAGTTTCAAGTCTTGCTGGAGATGTTCTGTTCGATCAAGTTACAAGACCCTAAGGCTTTTTGGTTGATAGCTGAGAAAGCAAGGAAAACAAAGTTAGATGATCATCCCCCCCCAGTGTACTATCATTAAAAAATAATAAAAATAAAATTAAGCCAAATGTAAGTCCCAAATTTTCTTAGCAAGTGCACAATTTTTTCTCCTCTCATGCGAAAAAGACAGGCGGATCTTTTAATTTGTCACCAGGAAATTTCTGTATAACATTTTCTACCATGTTCTTGTAAGAATTTTTTTTCAAATTTCTTTTCTTTTATTTTCCTTCATTAAATTTCACTGTTTCTTTTCTTTTTTTTTTTTTGGAACTTAAATATTGCTGGTAAGTTTTCTAGAGGGAATATAATTGGATATTTGTTTATCTGGCATATCTATTGAATGAGCTTCGGAACTTGAGGTTGGAGCTGAGCAATATCCTAGATTATAAATGGAGTTTAGAGGCTTGATGTGTTTCTGGTTCTTCAATTTTTTTATTCCTTTTTTTTTTTTCCTTGTAGAAAGTTTTTTCTTTTCTGACCTGTGCTCCACCTTTAGTGATTTTGTCAATGATAGTGTCTGTTTTGGATCAAGATGGTATTTTGATGACTATTTTGTTAACTGAAGTATGGACACTGTAAGACATGACTGGAAAGAAGTGGTTTTGTTTGAAATGCTTTGCTGTTTTTTTGGCCTATATGTTTTTTATGTTCCTTGGAAGACTTATGGTTTTGAGCTTGGCCTTGATCATCATGTACACAATTCATGCCTGAGATTTTATTTATTTGAAATACTATTTGTAGGTCTGGTCCATCATTAGGCTGAACATGAGATTCTAATCTATGATTTTTAAAACTTTTTGCAAATTACAAAGATGCATGGTTTTATAGAAATTTGTTATTTTTCCTTTGTTCAACCTTGCCGGTGATGTCTACCACTTTTTCTAGTGTTCAAGAGTTGATTTTTTAAATTTCCTACATTTTGTGGTTTGCTTTCACCCATTTATGTTGTTATAATCTTTTTCATGCATTACAATTCTTTTTTTTTTTTAAATTATCAAATAAATCCTCAGAATCAAGATGTATAAAGTATAGCTGCAGCTCTTCACCTGTTATAGCATTTTGCCAATCTTTTTTTCCCATGTCATTTTACTGCATTTTATAGTGTCTATCATGTGAATCCATGAATAGCTAAGCTTCCATTAAACTAAAGGCGAACCCTGTATTTGTACACATTCTCATTAATTCTTGCTTGACATATGTTTGTAAGTGATTGAATTGCTGTGCAAGACATTAATTATTTGTCTGGAATTAAACTTATCAACACGAATGTTATCTTTGTACCTCTTAGCGCTTTTTCCCCATTTTAAATTATTATTATGTCAGTTGATATGTTGGTGTCTCAATTGTATCAGGGCTCATACTTGCATCATAAAGAGCTTAAAGCTGCACAAGGGGTGAAAATTTCTGCACAGGTATATTTGGTTTTTTAACACCATGCATCTGCAATAAATGTCAGCAACTATGTGCTGATAATCTGTATGCTTTCAGGGACTTGAGCATGCCATTGCAGGTACCGCACTTTATGTGGTAAAACCTGAGGACAATTTGGAAGATGTCAAGGAGGCTGTAATGCAAGAGATGACTAAGGTTATGAGCCGTATCGACAAAAGTGGAGAGGGTGTGTATGTGCAGGCCTCTACCCTTGGGTCATTGGAAGCCCTTACAGAGTTTTTGAAGAGCCCAGATGTAAACATTCCTTTCAGTGATTTTAACATAGGTCCTGTTCACAAGAAAGATGTTATGAAGGCTAGTGTCATGCTTGAGAGGAAAAAGGAGTTTGCAACTATTTTGGCATTTGATGTCAAAGTGATGCCTGATGCTCGGGAACTTGCTGAGGAAACTGGCGTGAGGATTTTTGTAGCAGATATTATTTATCACCTGTTTGACCAGTTCAAGGCTTACATTGACAACTTAAAGGAAGAAAAGAAGAAAGAAAGTGCTGAAGAGGCAGTGTTCCCGTGTGTTCTTAGGATCATGCCAAACTGTGTCTTCAACAAGAAAGACCCCATTGTTTTGGGTGTTGATGTTCTTGAAGGCATTGTTAAGGTAATTTTGTGTGGTAATCATTCGCTAAATCAGTTTAATATTTGATAATTTCATAGTTTTGCTGAAATATACCATGTAGCAAATATTCAAATCTTTCTTCTAGGCTGCATCATCCTTAGGTCTAGTATGGTAGCAGAATATGCAAACTGAGGATAAATTGTTTATCCTCAATAAGTATAAATATTTCCAGGACAAAGTGGGATAAGACAGGACAAGGTGTTTTTGTTGTCTGGATGGCTGTCTTTTATGCCCTTCTGATGATTATATTGTACCATATTACAACTAATATCATAATGACTATTTCTGTGCCAAAAGTCTAATATGCCCTTGTGCTTTTGTTACTTTTGGCTAACAAAAGGGTCATTTCATTCATTTTCATAAAATTGATGGGACAAGAAATGGGGTTAGCATGATTATGTGGTACCGATGCAACCACCGATTCCTGGTTTTCCCTGGTTTGACTAAATTGTTGGGGACCGGTGGTTCCATCCCCACAAAATGGTCCATTTGCCATTTTGTTTCAGGGATAAGGCAGGATAACTGCACTGTCCCTGTCCTTATCCACTTTCCAAAGTAGGCTGTATATCCACTTTCCAAACTAGGCGTTAGGCTTAATCACAAGCGCCTGACTTGAATGCCCTGTTTCATTGGATGTGACTGGGTGGTTGCGTCCGATTACTGCATCTGGCTATGTGCTCATGTAATTGGAACATATGTTTTGCTTAATTGCGGTAGCATGACCTTAGCATTGGTTGAACTGCAGCAACTGCAGGCTGGTTCGTGGTGTTAGTGAGTCTTACATCCATGAATTATGTCCAACTAAGGGAAGTAGAATTCTATTCTGTGTTCTTATCCAATCAAACAGCAAACATGTAAATGGAGTCTTAGTGGCAACATCATCTGACCCCAGCTACACAGGATTCCTAGTTAAATTTAACCAGTCAAGATAAAAGGGAAGGCTCCATTGTAGCATGGAGATCAGGGGTTTGAAACACAGAAATATCATCTCTGCATGCAGGGGTACGGGTGCATACATCTGACCACCCCTGATCTTGCAATGGTGGGAGTCTTGTTCAATCGGCTGCCCTCTCTTTCAAACTAGAAGGGAAATTACTGTTCTGGCGTGAGTCGAGTAACTAGTATAATGTGACTAGCTTATCATTTTGCAATTGCTTCCCCTTGATCACCTTTCAAATTGTTTTGTCTGCTCACTTCAAAGTGCAATTCAGGTGGGCACTCCTATCTGCATCCCTTCAAGGGATTTCATTGATATCGGGAGGATCGCATCAATTGAGATCAACCATAAACAGGTTGATACGGCAACGAAAGGACAGAAAGTGGCTATAAAGGTAGCAAAAATATGCTGTGTTTTAAGGGTTAATGTTGTACATTTTGGTTCTTTGTTTTAATTTTGGGTTTTAGGGGTTCTTGTGGCCTGATGAACTCCTCTCTGTGTCCACAGATTGTTGGTTCCAGTTCTGAAGAACAACAAAAGATGTTTGGCAGACATTTTGAGATTGATGATGAGCTTGTCAGTCATATCACGAGGAGATCAATTGACATACTAAAAGCGAATTATAGGGTAAGATTTGATTGTAATCCATATTTGGTGCCACTAAATCTCTAGGCTCTTCTCTTGGACTTGCTATGAATTTGCTGCAAGACCACACGGTCTTGGAGTGTCATTGGGGTAAACAGACATTATTTTCACGGGTTTCGTAGGTATTACCTCAGGTTTCTGGCACAACTTAATGCCCAGACACATGCTTCTGCCAAAATGGTAGAACTTTATCTTAATATAATCTTTTATTTACTGGTGAATTCTGTGCTGTAGGATGATTTGTCTCTAGAAGAGTGGAGGCTCGTCGTGAGGTTAAAGCAAATTTTCAAGATACCCTAGTCTGTGAAGAGGAGCAGTATTCCGGCTTTCCAGATGATCCAGCAGATCATGTTTCCACTTTTAATGAGACCGTGCAAAAATGGCAGGATGTTCTCAATGGAATTGCATTACAGGTGTCTCAACCTGCATAGAATTCCAATGCGTCAAGGAGGATTTTATGATGCTATTTTGTGGAAAGATTTGTTTGCTAGGCTGATGGCATGGGCTTTCGATTTTGTTGTGGTAGTCTTCACTTTATGATTTGTTCGTGGTGGTCTCCAAGGCCTCATTTTTTATTAAAAATAATATTGTAATAAAACTAAATTTCGAGTTGTTGAGTGCATGCATCGTCCAGGAGGGACCGAACAATTTTGTGGCACCTGCTGGGGACATTGAACGTCCAAGCTTGTAATATTCTTAACCCTTATTTGACTGTGCCGAATGGGTGGTCTTGTATCATTTTCAGGTGACGGTTAAAAGGTGCTTATGCTGCGAGGCTGACGTGGAGCTGGAGAAGTGGACCAGGATTGCATGACATGGCCCCTCTGAGCCCCCAATGTATCAGGGGTGGTGAGATGAAGACGTGGATTAAGATTTTAGGGTTCTCTCAAAATCGTAGCCATCCACCATTTGACATTGAGAAAAAGATTGTGGTAGCAACGTGTTGTAATTTAAATCATCAAGATTTATATATTAATATTGTCATAATCTGATCTTATCAGAAAAAAGATGAATTGATAAAATGAAGACCATTTGGGAAAGCTACCATCTTACTGCTGACTGTGCCTTGGCTTGGTCCTGTGATTTGATTCACCAAACCCAGTCTCCAAGCAGCGCCCATGAACGAGCCAGCCCGAAACTGCATGATGTATTGATTCGGAGAACAAAATTTAGGATAATTCTCGCGCGCCGCGCGCGGGATCGGGACGAGGTGCTCTCAATTTTTTTTTTTTTTTTATCTGCTAGGCCCATGCGCGCATCAATCACCGCGCGCGGTGCGCAAAGAATTACGTTCAAAATTTAACCGTGGGACGGGTGTTTAACATGCTGGCCGAAGCCCAGTCAGTCCTAAGAATCTAGTCAAATTTTACGTGGTAATCCCAGCACGAGGGACGAGCGCACGCTCTTTTTTACCCGTCCTTCGACTCCTCTACCGTTCTACTCTAGTACTACACCCCACCCCCCCGCCCCCTCTCTCTGGTTGTGGGCGTTAACGATAAGGGTGGGGCCACCGGCCGCAACGTCGTGGACATCTACTTTCCGAGCCGTTACTACTTGGGCTCGAAAGATTTGGTCCCGGAGGAGGACGACGACAGGATGCAGCGATTGAAAGCCAAGTACTTTGTTTGTCTTTATCCTGCTCTTCCTCTTTTCTATCGACAAAGAACACCTTCGCATGTGATTCACAAGCTTTGCTCTTTATTTCTGGCATTTTTTCGTACAACTTTTGATCCTTCTGCTGTTGCTTATCAGCAATGCGTCTCGTGGGTCGGTGCATGAGAGAGAGAGGTCCTTGAATTTGATTAGTTTTCATTTGGTTTTTTCTTTAATTGTTCAATCTATATGATTATGAGGCCTAAGATGACAGCATTGCTTTAGTTCGAATGATGGATTAGTCTTGCTGGTGCGCCAATAGAATAAAATAAGTTTCAGTGAATCGTATAATTCGGTCTATTACCCAAGGGCTTGTGGTAGCACTCCTATTATTTGGTGCATTTCATAGTTATGCTGATTAAAGTTGCAAATTTGATAATAAATTCCCTTTTCATGGTCATTAGCGTGACATTTAATCATTTAACCGACAATAAGCAGGTTCCAAGTTCTATAACCCTAGATTGTTTGTTAGGCCTGCAGCTGATCGAGAGTTCTCACTGAAGGGGGCTATCTAGGATAATTCTTAGTTTTGTATGAAGGGGCATCCTCGATAAACGAGCACAAATTTCCCAAATTAACCGAGCGCCGCGCCGAGTTGAAATGCCCGATTTGACACCATTGCCAGCACGCCATAACTGATCCATATATTTTCTATACATATGGAGTTACGATGCGCAAACATGGTCAGTTATATTAATAGTCCCATTTGTTGAATTTAATCCAAAAGCGGATGCTTTTCTTATCACTGGTTGTTCTGAACTATTAACTTCTAGATGTCATTGCTATTTCTTTTACCCCATCCTGGTTAGGTGTTAAAAATTATTTCTCAAGTACTGGCTTCAAGAACACTACATGGATAACTGGTGATATTATATTAAGGCTTTCTTGTCGTATTTGCTTATAAATGTGTATATAAGCTTGGTGCGACTTTGAGGGTGCTTTTGGAACTTGAGTTTAAGAAACTGTTGCAAAAAATGTATCAATATTTTTGATTGGCAGTGGTAATGCAATGATTCAGATGCTGGAATCGACATGCCATGTTACGCGATATCAAGGTCGAGCATAACAGATGCATCTCAAGCTGGGTAGATTTTATTCTTCTTGGTCCTTTTTTCGTGTAATATTTACATTAGTTTGTGTGTTGAAGTTTTTGATATGTAGTATGTGATTTAGCAGTTATGCTTGTTATTATGTAAATTAAAACTTAGTTCCATCATCTCTTTCATTTCTCTGAGTGGCATATTTTTCATATCTTTCTGCTCTAGTAGTTGGTGTAATGCATCATGACGAGTATGTGTATTATTTGAGTGAATGATATTGAGGTGGCACAAATACAATGCCCCAGGTAGCCAAGGAAGCTTGAAGCCAGCTCCCTATGCTTGTAGTTAGGGTACCGGTCATTATTGCCGGATGCTGCCATTCTGATTTATGCTCTTTGGTGCCTTCTTCATAGTGTAAGCTCCTCTTAATGTGTCAACATGGTAGTTAGTTATTTTTATTATCACACTTGATATTGCTTAACCTCGAAGTGATACACTATATCTGTTGAGAAAATGCCTCGAATTCAATTCACATGAAGCCCACGGCGAGAAGAAACCTAAGAAAGCTCAATTTAAAGAGCACGAAAAATGGAGCATGATGGGGCTTGTAGTGTGCAGCTCATGGGGCCAGCCTATAGTAGGCGTGGCCTAGGCCGCAGTAGCGTGCTGGGCCGCGCTCAAGCCCAGCACAGGTGCCAGCACGGGTGCGCGCGATGGCCAGTCCAGGCCCAATCGGGCGTGCGTGCGGGCATGGCCTAGGTTTAGGCGGTCATGCAGGGCTTCGATCTCTCAAGTGTTCGGAAGATAGCATGCAGCAGCATGCGCGCGAGGTGCCCAGTGCGCACAGTCACGCATGCTAGATGCTTCCGACGGGGTCTACGAACCTTATTCGTGGATCGGGTCCATTCACGGGGTTCATGCGTGTTTGTGCACGATCAAATGGCTAGAAATATAGCCGATCGAGATCCGACGGTCGAGGGCATTGCAGATGTGATCAAACTCTATTTGAGTCTGTTTGGGCTATTTAAAGACTTGTTAGGCTGTGGGTTTCAGCAAGTGATAGAAGAGACCAAGAGCAAAAGATCCTAGTGAGCAGTGAGCAGTCGACAGAAGTTCTGAAACGTGATAAGAGCACTAGCAGACAGCAGGAGCAGGAGACTACGGACAGATAGTTAAGCAGCGGACAGCAATCATTTCAGATCTTCAAAAGAGAGCTTTGTAAGAATAGCTTCTAGTTGAGAGAATTGTATATAAGTGTTAAGAATGGATAATCTTCTCTTGTATTTATTTTTTTCTTATAGTGAAGCTTTGCATACCCTGTGAAGACGAGCTTTTGAGCTAATCTACATACTTTATTATCCTCTATTTTATTTCTTCTTCTTTTTTTATCATAATATTCTAGTATGAGATTTTCAACAATTAATATCAGAGCTATGCGGTACTGGAGTGCAGATCGTGACAGTGGTGATCAAGATTGAAGAAGATGGAGAAAACAAGCTCAATCAATGTAGAGATCAATCGGTACAATGAAAAAAATAATTTTTTCTTGTGGCAAATGAGGATGAAGGATGTGTTCAATCAACAGGGGTTGATCGACGCTTTCTTGTACGAGAAGATATCTATTATCATAAAAGTGAAGGATTGGAGGCAGATCCACATACAAGTAGTAAGTACGATCTGCTTGTACCTAACGAATGACGTGGTAATCCATGTACTTACCAAGACTTTCTCAACGGCAATGTGGTCTCTTACCAGCATTCTCTTTTTTTGGAGATAGTTCTACCAACTATGGATGATCGAGGGACCGAACGTGCAGGAGCATCTCAGCTGCTTCTAGAAGATTTTCATCGATCTTCTCAGCATTAGTGAGAAAGAAGACTAGGGCATTAATTTTGCTAGCATCGCTTTTCTTTTCATATAAGTTCTGGGTAACTGCTCTTTTAGTAGAAAAAAATACTATCAAGATGGATAAGGTTATTGTAGTGATTCTCCAGAACGAGATTTTTATGAGAAAAAATCCAGCTTCGAGTTCAGATTGCGGCAGCTCAGCTTTGACGATTTTTAGAGGAGCAGATGACAGCGGACAAAGCGATAATAGATCGTGAGGTGGACGGTTCAGATCCAGGACGAGGGACCAAAGCAAGATCAGATGCTATCGATACGACGAGTTGGAGCATCGTATTAAAGATTGCCTATAATTCAAAGATCGAACTAGGCTATTATGGCGATGGTCAGTAGTGATATAGTCCTTTTATAATTGATGAGGTATCTACTTCTTTCTTTCAATAGATTATGGATTCTACTTATTTTCATCATGTATATTGTAGAGAAAAGCTATTCGACTTTCTGGAAACTAGCGAGGGCACTGTGTTTCTGTCCGACGAATCGAGCTATAAGATCAAGAGCAGTGGGATGGTCAGTATGAAGCTCCATGATAGAACAGTGAAGATGTTGGATGAGGATTGATACATACTCTGCTTTAAGAAGAATCTAATCTTACTGAGCAGACTGGATTCGACCGGCTTCAAATGAAAAGTTGATAGAGGAATCTTGAAGATCATGCATAGCAGTAGGATGGTGATTAAAGAAAAAAAGTATAGAGGATACTACTTTATGGCGGGAAGCCTAGCGCGAGGTGGAGCTCTAAGAGCATGTGGATCGGACACGAGACGAAAGACTCGAAAGGATAATATGCGATGTTGCAAAATAAAATTTCTATTATCGCAGGAGATTATCCCAAGCAGGTCTCAGGTCAAGAGAATCACAACAGTTGACGAAGATGGAATCGAGTGGTCTGACTTGACTCTCAGGTTTGCCCATCTATGATGAGCAGGTGATTGTCCTAGGGTATGGAGGTGAGAGACGAGCTCTTAGATAGATGGAGACGGAATGTCGAATCGAGATAAATATTGTTGAGAAAATATCTCGAATTCGACCTACATGGAGCCCATAATGAAGACCACAGTAAAAAAAAAACCTAGGAAGGCTTGGTTTAAAGAGCACGAAAAATAGAGCCTGGTGGGGCCCGTAGTGTGCATCCTATGGGGCCTATAGCGTGTGGGCTAGCCCTAGTAGATGCGGCCCAAGCCGTAGTAGCGCGCTGGGTCGCACTCAGGCCTAGTGCGGGCATGCGTGATGGCCAGTCTAGGCCCAAGCGGGCATAGCCCTGGCTTAGGCGGTCATGTGGGGCTTCGGTCTCTCAGGTGTTCGGGCGATAGCACGCAACAGTGCATGCAGGAGGCGCCCAATGTGGGTGAGCCGCATGTGAGATGCTTTTGATGGGGTCTACGGACCGTATGCCATGGATTGGGTCCATTCATGGGGTTCACGCACATTTGTGCGCAATCAAGTGTTCGGAGGTGTGGTTGGTCGAGATTTGATGGCTAAGGGCGCTGTAGATGTGATCATGCAAACCCTATTTGAGTCAGTTTGGGCTATTTAAAAACCTATTAGGCCATGAATTTCAGCAAGTTGTAGAAGAGATCGAGAGTAGAGAGTTTCGATGAACAGTACGCAGCTGACAGAAGTCCTAAAACATGACGAGGGCACCAACAGACAGCAGAAGCAGCAAACTTCGGATAGACAACTAGGCAGCGGACAGCAATCGTTTTAGGATGTTTTCAAGAGAGAGTTTTGTAAGAGTAGCTTCTAATTAAGAGGATTATATATGAGTGATGAGAGTGGGTAATCTTTTCTTGTATTTATTTCTTTTTCACAGTAAAGTTTTGCATGTCTCGTAGAGGCAAGTTTTTGGGCCGATTCACGTACTTGATTATTTTTTATTTTATTTTTTTTCTTTCGATCGTAATATTTTGGTATGAGATCCCTAATAATATCTTCTCTAAACACCGTTGCTATTTTCTTGAGCAGTAGATCACATTGGAGTGGATTACTTTTGCTGCTATTGATTCCTGAATTTTACACGGTGATTCATCCAGCCAGGTTGTGCTTTTAATCTCTCTAACTTGTAAACCTGGCTGAAGTAGTGAAATTTTGGCAATTCGTTTGCTAAATCAGAAATTGTTCAAATGCATGGTTAGTACATCTATATAATATTTGCATAAGTGAGGATTTAACTTAAATTACTTTATTCCATGTGAGAGTAAGAGGCAGAGGGAGTATGGGGGATTAGAGAATTTGTCATCACGATCACAGTGTGATCCCCTATTTGGATGTGGTTGGAGGCTTGCGACTTGCATATTTTATGAGTACGTCCTTGGATGTGCCATCCATGGATGACACATGTATAGATCCTAACCACGCTTGGATATTTAAAAGCCTTGCACCCTAAAATTTTGAGATACAAGTCGGTTACCGCGCCTGTGGTTCATATGCCGGCGTGGTAAAATGTTTCTATTTGAAACTTTTTCCATTGTTTGTGCATTGCTTTGATTTTAAGGCTGAAAATCTAGGAAGATGCACAATTTTTTCTACTAATCACCAGCAAAGCCAACCTTCTCGGATGCATTGAGATTGGAAATGCATCCTCAGGATCTTCAGCAACAACAGAAGTGCAACCGAAGCTGCCAATTTCGAATTGACACCGATGAAGATCGATGTGGAATTCTTTTTGGATATTGAAGGATTAAAATGCAAGCTTTCAAGGAAGCTCTGCGTAAATGATGAGTGGCAGGTGGGGTTGAAACATGACTGGCTGGCAGAGGATCTTACAATCTTGCAGGCATTCCTAATGATGTAATAGAATATTTGAACATCCCGAGTTCCAGGTGGATAGATGCATGGGAATTTGGTGGAGGTCTGAGTTTAAGACTACCACCACCGGATACACACAGACCTATGTGATTGGGTGATTCGAATTTCTTCCTTTTTATGGTTGGCTTAATCGTCTCTGTCCTCTATTCGAAGCTTTTCTTGGTTAGACTGCAATTTGTTGTACCAAAAAACTCGAACCTGCTGGCATGATAATTTCAAGGCGCAGTGTATCGGTACAACTTAAACAGCTAGCGGAACTGAGAGCTTTAAATCTGTCTGCAAGTCGGTGACTTACCCAATAATATTCCATGTTGTAGACATATATGGTCCTTTCAGGTCTGGAATCCTGCATGTGCTATCGAAATTCTCCTTCAATATCATCCAGGATTGAAGCAGACCTAGTAACATTGGTTTACGTCGTCAATTATACAAGACATACTGCTCTGGTGCAAATGATGGATATTTTCCGATATTGGATCTTTGATGCAACAATGTGCTATATATATATATATATATATGTTATATGATCAACAGAACATTCATAAGAACCCTATGTGGTTTGTGAGATTAGAATTGTTCGTTGTTATAATTTTTATTGTTTCATGAAATTATATTATTCTTTATTATGGTGTAGATGAGAAGATATCATTAGTCTCATATTAGTTGCGACTAAGGGAAGGGATTCTAGCTTATATTGGATGGGATTTGTTCTCTCATGTGAGGTATTTTTTAAGGGGAGATCCTTTGCAATCATAGTACCTAGAAGCCGGGGGAGACAATATCTCATATATATATATATATATATACACATACGTCTCCTTCCGATCCATGTGCCGTTGATCGCAACATTGGCGCCACTGTAGGGTAGACGTGCCTTTGGTGGGCTGCCACGAGCTCTTGACCCTATCATTCTTCACTACTAGAAGGAAGCAAAATTAGTTGTAAGGAGGAATGCCTTGTTTATCTGCACATAGGCTAAGTAACATCATGCACGCTTGAATAAGTCTGAATCAAGGTAGGTAATGCCAACTGGGCTGGATGGTCCCTTCTTCAGCCCTCATTCAACCCATTGACAATCTTGTGTAGCGGAGTAAAGAAGTGGGACCATGAAGGTTTTGCACATGGGCTAAAGGGGGACCGTCAAACCTTCATAACTAGTTAGAACGCACAACTCGTGACGGTAGTTATGGCTGAGGGCTATGTTGTTTATGCTATGCTCCCTTCTTGGTGCACATTGTTCCACGCAGCAGAAAGAGGAAGAAGAGACGAAGCCATCAAATAAATGATTCAAAGTAGCCTCTCTCTTTTTGAACGAATTTAGCTGCAATACAACAAAAGGGTGACAGCTGATGAACCGTGAACAATGTGATCAACAATGAAGCCTGAAGCTGTGCACAACGTGAAATTCTAATGAACCAGCAGCATCTACAAAAAGATGATTTTTTTTTTCTTTTTCTTTTTCTATAATGAACCGTCACAACTCTTACTAATTCACTAATCTATTATATATTATGAACAATTCACAAGGTTTGAGAAGGAATACATCATCTAGTGTTTAAACTTATTTTTCTCAAAATGATGCACGAATGTTATTAAGAAAACATACTAAATAAAACTTGAGTCAAATGCTTAACGGGTGTATTCACGAACGTGAGTAGAGCCACAGCCCTACGCCGCGTTTATGACGCGGGTCTGACGCGCACCGACCACTGCATTCCTCTCCACCCTTTCTCCACAGTAAAATTTGGAAGTACCGTTCTTTCTTCGGTATAATAATAGCTCACCCCAGCTAAAGAACCTGGTCCGACAGTTGGCCCCCCTCTCTCTCTACCAAGGGTTTTTGAGTTGGTGGATGCTTGTTCCAAAAGGAAGTCAGAAATGAGACGCGTTGATTGGGCAGCATTCTTGCGTTGATTAATCTAAGCAAGAAACCAACAGCTGTCACGTTAACGTAATTTACTATAGACCACGTTTTTAACACCTCTATGCCTGTGTTTTCTCTCTCCTTGCTTTTTTTATTTTTTTTTTCCTGATATTTTTTTCGATAAAATGGACCATGCATGTATATATACATTCATGAGAATCAAAAAAAAAAAAAAGAAAACAAAATATTATAAAATTGAAAAGATAATTAACTACATAATTCCATAATATGGTTCCAGAGTAAAATATGGTTATAATCTTGTTGGCCACATAAGCTACGATTCAATTTGCACACAATTGGCTTCGTATATAATTCTCCAACAACAATATACAAGATGACGATATTTAATATATGCTGGTGAAGAATCAAAAAGCCATCCAGATAATAGTCAAGAACTCACTCTCTAAATATATATAGGATGTCCTCAGGGTCCATGTAGTACAAGTCAATTCTTTTATGCAACATATTATTTGGCCATTGGAACTATGGTACCAAAGTCTCTAATATCTCTTGCGGCTATAAGAGGCTCAGCATTTCTAATAATAAAGCCTACTCCTCCAAAAACATCTCTTAATTTCCTATATATTACCATCAAAATTGACCTCGAAGGAGCGAAAGCTGGTGACAACTTCTAGAAAAAATAAATCACTTTTGAGATGGCCGAACCGGCATGAAAAAATGCTACAAGTTATCTCTACAATTAAAGGTCCCTCTGGAGAGATTGCTTCGATAAACTCTTGGGCTGCATGGATTCTTTAAGAAAAATCACTCAAGCTGTAAGTTTTGGAAAGCAAGGTTACGAGAAGTTTTGGAAAATACGATCCATGTATTCCCTCCATGCTTTTCTTCTAGTTTCTACGTGCATCTCAAACAATAACATTTTTTTTTTTTTCCCTTTGCTTGGCTTCCAGTAAAACGTCATGACATCACTACTGAACCCTGGAAGAGAAGCTATGTTTTTGTTACGCGTGGACGACAGGAGAAGAGCGTAGGTTGCCGAAGGCTTGAGTGTTGGAGCATATATATCGTCAATCAACTCTTGGCTTGTACGACTCTCTTTCTTTCAATCTCCTACATCCCTGTTAACAATATTTGATATGTTTGCTGGATTATTAAGTCAGCAGCTGTCTAAATCTTACAGTCCAAATCATCGAATCAATGCTAGCTAGCTCCACAAAGTTTCATCTAATGATTGATTGAGTTACAGCTAGCTTCCTTCTTTTAAGCTTGAACCCTTTCAACCTGCGTTGCGTACTAACTGGAGAGCTCGTTTCTTCTCTAAACTAAAAAGAAATGGAAACCTCACCCAAAGAGGCAAGAGAACTGATGTGTTACTTTCTGGTGGTTGCTTCGTCGATTCACTACCTATACTTGGCACCGTGCAATACATCAGTAGATCAATAAACGGAACAGCTGAAAAGGTAATTATGTGTTCATTGTTTGAGAGAGAGAGAGAGAGAGAGAGAGAGAGAGAGAGAGAGAGAAATTTCTGAAACACCTCCTGCTTAAAAACAAAATGGAGAATTTGATTCAATAATCTACAGTTTAATCCATTCATCAGAAACAGTGGGTGTATCCTTCAATCACAGACAAGGAATACGACTCCTTGTTTTTCCTGCCAATATTTTATTAGACGGCTTGAGAACTAATTAACGTGCTTGTCTTGTATAAGTATGCAGGCCTCAACACAAATGGAATTATCAATAACCACCATCTAATATTAATTAATAAGATCTTCAAGTCAATTCCATCTTGTATCATAATACTATCAGAGTATCAAATTAACGTCAGCATGAAGGTTGTACTCCAGCATAAGCTTACCATGTTTCTGTCAACTTCTGGAACGATCGATATTGTCTTCTAGAGGCAGCTCCCGGACTCAGTTGGCCATCAAAGTCCACTTAACGTTCACAAAGCCAAATGCATGTCTTCCGGTTGGAATTTTACCACCTTTTCTAGGATTCCTCTCCAAAAACGTATAAAGCAACCTAGAGTCCACTAGATTTTCCAACAGATGCAATATCCTAAACTCTCGACCGTTGGATGAAGATGTAATATACTCTCGGACAATGGAAGGATTTGCCATCGTTAATCTAGACAAGAGATGCGCATGGATATACCCTAGAAAGGTGGCGTCAAAATCATTTGCCATCTTGACATATCCAACTCCAAAACTCTTACCATCCGTCCGACCAAGCTTTCTCGCGTTTCATCCTAGGTGACATAACGAGAGTCATCTCTATACTGAGAATTTTGTTTTAAAAAAAAACTTATTCACAATTAGAGTGGTTGATTGGTGACCAACCGTTCAGAGAATAGTGTAGAATTCAGTTTGAGTAAACCCCATCCCGATATTGCTACGGATTGCATCAACTCTCCATAGCCATCTAATCATCAAAATAATTTACTTTAAAAAAGAAAGAAAGAAAGAAAGAAAGAAAATGCTCACACCATCCAAGTCTTATTCAGATCCCAGATACCAGATTTAAGATCACAGCAACCCCAAAAAGAGTCGCATTCTCACGAAAGGACCCACAAAAGTCTTTCAAGATTAAAGACTTGACTTCGAACGGCGTTCACACATTGTTCAAAAACTTTATGATAGCTAATCATGCCCATCAATGGTCCCACTCCCTGGCCCTCATGAAACAGAACCAACCTAGACTCCAATATTATTATCCGACAGCGCATCAATATCAAGTGCGGTACGCCAAAAGGAAGGCAGAACGCAAAAGCAAAGAGGCGAAAGAGCAAGAGACCTCCTCCCCCTCCCTCTTTATCTCTCTCTCTCTCTCTCTCTCTCTCTCTCTCTCAGTTCCACCAAAAGGATTTCCAAGGAATGGATGGGGAAAGGGAGTACTCCCCTCCCTTTTGGTCTCAGCCCCAAAGAAGACCTTCTCCCCCGCCGCCCTCTTCTGGCCTCAGGCCCTGGGCTCTGGTCCTCTTGTCTTCCGTTTTTATTATTCTTTTCCTCCCCGCTTTCCTCTCCTCCTCCGTCCGTGGCCTCCGCCCTGGCAGCCTCATAAAGAACGGGTGGGACACCCTCAATCTCTGCCTCGTCCTCTTCGCCATTCTATGCGGACTCCTCGGCCGCAACAACGACGACGACGACAACGCCGACAAATCCCCGCGGCCCACCAAGTGGCCCGCGGTCGGATACTCCGCTCCGCCGCCGGTACAGAATAGCTACGGGGATCCCGCGGTCGCTCCGATGGTGGGGAGTCGGCGGATGAGGAGCAGTAGCTCCTACCCGGATCTAAGGCAGGAGGCACTGGAGGCCTGGGGCGGCGCAGCCGAGGCCTGGCGGTTCTCCGACGACATCCAGCTCCATCACCGCTCCCGGAGGTCGGAGGTGGGGGCCAAGACGGTCCCGGTGGGCTGCAGTGAAGGGCGGCGGTTCTCCAACGACGTCCAGCTGTGCCACCGAGGCCGGAGATCGGAGAACAACCACAGGGGATGGGAGAGCACTCCGGAGGTGGAGTCGAAGACCATCCCGGTGGATACATTTGTTCTCCGGAAGAGCCCGCCGCGATGCCGATCTCCGCCGCCCACTCCCCCGCCCCCGCCGCCCCCGCCGCCCCCGCCGCAGAGGCATTCGAGGAGGAGGAGCGTCCATAAGCTTCCGGAGAAGGAAGTGGAGCAAGAAGTGAAAATGGAAGAGGAGAAGCCCCAGCCAGCTTCGCCAGCGCCTCCCCCGCCTCCCCCGCCGGCGACGCACGAGCAGAAGAGGAGTCATAAGAAAACGAGCGCCGGAAGGGCGAAGGACATCGCCATCGCATTATTCTACAATAAGAAAAGGACGAAAGGGAGCAAGACGAATAATTTCCACGACAATACCTCGCCTCCCGCCAATGCCGCTGCTTTTCCTCAAACTCCGCAACCGCCGCCACCCCCTCCGCCTTCGTCGCTCTTCTACCAGTTATTCCCTCACAAGAAAGTCGGGAGCAAGAACCGGAGGATCCACTCGACGCCAGCTCCTCCTCCTCCTCCTCCGCCGCCGCCGCCGCCGCCACCTTCTGCTGTGAAACGACGATCAAAGAGGAATGCCTCCTCCCCTCCTCCGCCGCCGACCCAGAAATCCAGGAAACAGGTCTCTCGCTCTCCGCCACCGCCACCGCCACCGCCGGCCCCACCCCAGGTAAATCAGTACAAGACGCGAGAAAAATCCAATCTTTCTGGTTTTTCCCTCCCGCCTTCATCCTCCCTGCCACCACCACCACCTCCTCCTCCTCCGCCACCGCCACTGCCGTCTGATCTACAGCTGCTGTTCTCCGAGGAAGAGATCGCGGTGGACGGAATCCTTGGAGGAGGAGGAATGGGGAGACAGGAGATAGAAGAAAAGGAGGGAGTAGCGGTGTTCTGCCCGAGCCCCGACGTGAACAATAAAGCGGACCTCTTCATCGCCCGCTTCCGAGCCGGCCTCAAGCTCGAGAAGTTGAACTCCCTCCGAGAGAAACAACGAAGACAGCAACAAGAACAGCAGCAAGAGGAGGAATTTATGATGGTATAAGGGTTTTTGACGACGACCCGATAACAAGGCAAGCATTCCGCCGCCGCCGGCGCCACCATGGTAGCCGCCGGATGCAGTAAAATTGTTTTTTCCCTTTAAAAAACTATCGTTAACTATTTTTATTATTGTAATTCTTGTTTTTTTTTAAATTTATGGATCGAGAGAGAGGCAACGGCAAGAACTAGTAGAAATTTGGAGTGTGCATTTGCTATTGTTTATGGATTGAGTGTGTGTTTATTTGTTTGGTAATGAAGTGATGGATGAGGGGTGGTTGCATAGATTTGGATGGGGGTGAGAGAGAGAGAGAGAGAGAGAGAGAGAGAGAGGGAGGGAGCCTGTGATCTTGTTTTAATTGGCCAGGCTTGTAATACAAGTATATGATGTGCACTGTAGACAACAGAATAAAGGATCCGTTCATCACTTCATTGTAACACATACAATAAATATTTTTTTCCAAAATTATTCGTGTTGGTATACGATCATTTAAAGACTTCAGATGAAGATGTTGAGTCGGTACACGGTTGTTAATTTTTACGCTTTTTGGAGGGAGCTGGTGCGAATGCGGACGTGTTTGCGCACTGGGTTTCACTGCAATGGACCTTACGGAATATCCCATGCACGACCACCAGACGAGGATAACTGGGCTAATTAGATGTTATTTTATGGATGTGATGGTTTGTCCTTGTTATAGGATCCTATGGCAACAGCAAGTGTAACTGGAAGGTTGTGCCCATGGCCGACAGCATCAGCAGCGAGGAAGCTCTACGGCAGCCAGAGATGGGGAAAAACTTATTATGAGAACGATACAGCTGGTGAGCAAATCAACGAGGTCTTCTAACAAACTGGTGTTTTGGGCGTCCCTTCCTCCCCACGTCTTTGACGCCTCATAGAAGGATGGAGGGGAAGGAGCTCGGAATCTCATTCGAAATAATACGAGGCAGTTGCTGCATGCCACATCCCAATTCAGTGCTAGAGGCCGAGCTACTTTGCAGCATGCGAAGAGCTTATAGAGACCCGTACAAAATTCCACAAACCCAAAATCTGGATGGAGGGAGACTCAGCAGCTGTGATTCACTGGATTAACAAAGCCAACTCAAGTCAACAATCCCACTTCTGTTGTATGATATTCTATGAATGGAGGACTCCTGCAATAATTTTGTAGAAACTCACATTTATTTCAAGAGCCAACCAACCTCACCATATTCTTCACCCGGAGCGAACTCAGATGTTGGCTGCTGAATCCGATGGCGTACTTTTTGGTAGACAGTTTTTATTTTCTTCCCGTAGTCTACGACAGCCCCCCCAACGGCTATCATGCCAGCCTCTACCAGCCGTGCCCGTTCCACCTCCACTGTTTTGCTGCAGTGCCGCCGTCGATCACCATACTGCGTTTCTTTTTTATTCCGTCATTAACATTCGAAGGCAACTAGAGAATACATTAGCTACTTTTACAACTACAAACAAAATAAGCTGACATTTCAACTTGAACCCAGGTCTGTCGAAACTGGAGGGTGTTGGGCTTTGAGCTACAAGCTCTGTCCGTCACCTGTTGATGCAGGATGATTGTAAACCGTTCCTGACTCACTAGCAGTCCATGTTCGTTTGCTGCACAACACGCAAGGTTACGCTCATCCATATCACATAATATGACCTGAAAGGTCACAGAGCTTAAGCCACACCCATCTGTTTACAACCCAAAACAAAATCTGAATTGGAATGTATTAGAATGGAAACTGCAATTGAAAAACAGAATGAGATTTGAATACTAAGAGAGGAGAGTGCATAATCCTCATTTCCCCTAAAATTGGAATACGAATGAAACTCTCTCCAACCAAATAGCTGAAATAAAAATCATCCATTTCTATTCCCATTCCCAACTTCCCCAAACTAAACATGCCCTAAATTGAAAATATCACAAAATTCATATATTGATGTTTATTATCCACCAGAAACACTAGCCTCCATTATAACATCCAAAAACAAACCATCACACAAGCTGCTTTAAAGATGCAGAATTTCCAATAATTAGAGTGCAAAAGAGAAAGCATCTTTATTATTATTGTGTTCAGCGGACAAGAACATGCAAAAACATGCAACACCATGATCAGCAAAGTGTCTGCTCAACCTCCAGCTTTGTGTCATTCTTTCTTGTGTGCCAACTCCTTCACTGCCTCTTCAAGGGAGTGATCATTCCTAATACTCTGAACCCACCTTGCATTGATTCTTACACACTCAAGACTCTGCTTCAATGTTCTCGCAAATGAAGGTTTGGTTCGGCTTGCAAAGAATTCTTCTATCTCCTCAGCCTTCTCCTCGGAGGAAAACTGAAATTATGAGATGGAAATCTATGAACCTGGGTTTACGCTTGCCAGAGTAGAAAAGTCCAAAAAGCACAAAATATGAGATCTTTGACATACCGGTGATACAATGGAATCAATGAAACGTGAAATTAGGGAAGCAGATTCCCATGTCTTTGATATATGGTCCCAGTTTTCCTGCATTCAAAAATCAAACACAGTTAAGGTTTAGCTTGATCTCGTGAACTTCCAAGAGCAAGAAAAAG
Source organism: Cocos nucifera (assembly GCA_006176705.1). Lineage (NCBI taxonomy): Eukaryota > Viridiplantae > Streptophyta > Magnoliopsida > Arecales > Arecaceae > Cocos > Cocos nucifera. The sequence continues at coordinate 3,408,775 of QRFJ01000030.1, forward strand.
ACATTTCCTACCATTTTTCTTTTATCTTTATATTAGCAAATATCCACTCTATATTGTCCTTCACATCATTATTCCAGAGTAGAAGTAAATGAACATCTTTATCCACAGAGTACCAACCCTGTTAATGCTTGTTTGGTATTCATGGTAGAAAGATTGATTGGGCCCAATGCATTCTTTGAAGGGAAAAAACAATGAGAAATCACCCAACTTAGTCACATGAATTTTAAATTATATTCTCTCTATATTGCCCTTGAGATCATCATTCTGGACCAGAAGTATAAATATTTTATCCCACAATTACTAGCCCTGAGTGATATTTTTCAGTATTCACGGTATAAAGCTTCATGCCTTCTTGGAAGGGTGAAAATGGAGAAATACCACACAACCTAGTTGCATGAATTTTAGACTATATGCCCTGGCCCAGAACAAAACGACCTAAAACAACATGTGTAATGAGTTGTCATGGGGCTCAAAGAAGATGGGAACCATTAGTAATGCAATGAGATGTACCAAATAGAGACAAAATGGGTGCACATGAAGAATACAATGTTCAATGCAGGAAAAAAGGAGGAGGGTGCTAGCTGGCACAACGCCCACAAGATTCAAGAAAGCATAGAGGTAGAGGACCTGAGATGGCTGCACATCTACCAGAAGCTCCTTGACTCCGAAATAGTACCCATAATACCTCAAACACACCAAGGTAAAACACATTAAACAAAAGATACAAGTCAAATACCATAATTGTGCATGTACCCAAAAACATAACATGGTCGTGAAAACCAATAAGCCAAGAATAGGCTCTTATGGGTCTCAACCACACCAAATATCATTTCTTTCTTAATTGCAAATCAATAAAATTGCAATTACATTATAAATCAATGTAGCCTCGGCATTAATATGTGATAATGAATAATAACTGTAGCAACCAGAGACAATTTGACACGGACAAATGATATTTAATTCTAATTGGCGTAATGGAGGAAATGAATCTGTTTAAATCAATAAGCATATATACCTTCAACCATCTCCATGCAGTTTCACGTCCTTCCCTACTAACTCGAAGTCCATAAACTGCATCCTGATTTCGAACCTTATAAGCAGATCAAGATAAAGTTAGGCCACTTCACTTTACCATCAAGAGAATACTTGAAACTGCAAAAATATTAAAATCACCTCAGAAGACAAGAGAAAGTTCAGGACTTCAAGGACAATATCTGGATCCGGACAAGATGACAAGGAACCTAAGGAACAAGGGATAAGAGAGTTCTCAATACCAACCGGTATTAATTAAACATATCTGACCTTAAAAGATTTCGTAAGCTCACGTACTTAGAACACGCACTCTTTCCTCACTTTCATCAGTCTCCCTGTAAATTCTTAAAAGAGACTCATATCCGGATCTATTTGAGGCACTAACAGTCTGCATTACAGCAACATATGCAGCCTACAAAAGAATTCATATTAGACTAAAAGAATAACATACATATGAAGCAATGTGAAGAATAATTACAAAAGTGAAATTTGACCACCTTTCTTGTATCGGGAGGCAGCAGTGATGTATTTCTATCATTTAAAAAGATGTAAAAACGCCTCACTGCTTCAGTTCTAGTCATATCATGCCCAAGTAGAACAAGAGCAGTCAAAAGGTCCCCTCTTAGCATCACTGCCAGGTGGCTCTCACCTTCCTTAGGGTCCCAACCTAAATTTCTGAAAACAAAAAATCATAAAATAATTACCATTTGGACATTAAAGCACGCACATGCACACGCGCACACACACGTGCGCACACACACTCACATAAATACACACACACACACACACATATATGGGGAGGGGGGAGGGGAGGGAGAGAGATAAACTGAGCTCCTTTCGACCATGCTTGAAGCCAGATCTAGTTGGGTCTCCCACCATCCGATCCCGCATGGATCTCACAGCCACCAACCACCCCTTCAACAGTAACATTTCCATTTGGCTTGAGGAAAAACAAAAATTGAAAAAATAAAAAGCATTCAATGAGACGTGATGGGAGGCCACGCATGCACCCAGTCCCTTCTCCATTTGAACCTCCCTCCAGGGGCCGTGCAGGGGCGCAGGGGAAAGTAAGTTCTGACATTCTTGCCCAGGGTTTTAAATGCGAATCCATGCAAGCTGTGCCAGACCACTGCCCACACAAGGTATGTACACATGCCAGGAAATCCTGTGATCGCCTCATATTAAACCATGCCGCACCATATCAACCTGTGCAGTCTGCCACAGGTTTCATATGCTCGCTAATGTTCCTTACCTATTTAGTTGTAAAGTTAAGTGCATTTATATACATAGTTTCAGCAAGGCACATGCTGTGTGGCCACTGGCCAACAAGCCCTGTGCCAATAGGAGCCCAAGCATTTCTCTTATCCAAATCATATATTTCTTGTTCATGCATATGCTGTATCAATGCAAATCAACCGAAGTAATATATCATAATATATATAGCTACAACTTGACAATCATACCATATGCTGTTGAACAACAATAGTTTAAAAAAATCATCTAAGCATTTGGCAATGATGGCAAATTCAAAAACAAGAAGGTCCCATGACTCGAAAGTATGTATAGGGAATCTATATCACCGCTGCAAATTTTGAAAATCTACTTGGAGACTGGATAGTTCTTAAGCTGAACCCTTGAAGAAGACAAACATCAACAATGCCACATAATAATTTGCAATAACGTATGCATCTTCAAATCAAACCTTATGGAAATTTGATAAACTCTTTCAAGCTAAAAATATGGAAGGTCCAAATTCAAGGGTTAGTTTTAAGGTATATGTAACTGAATATCATGAATTTCATTATGTTATGATTTATGTAAGCTGCTTCTGTTTTTATCCCATTTAAAGAAAGATAAAGGTTAAGGCTATCAAGATAAACTAAACAATAGGTGACTATCTATGTCTATAATAATGGTTACTCCACATAAAATGTAACCAGGATTAATAATGTATAATACATCTTGGATGGGCTTACTCTGCAGAAATTTGGAGAAGAATGATTAAAAATACTTTGATCTCATCTGCCAATTCAGGAGTGGCATCGGCAACAATATTTGCTATCTTACAAGTTATCTGGCAAGGCAGAAAAAAGTACTTATTTTTCTAGGCAAAGTGATTTGAAAAGAAAAGGATATCTGGAGGGCAACATACAGTGACAATGTGCCCTAGCACGGTATAATCAACCTCTTCCCGGTAAGCATCCAACAAAGACAATAAAGATGACAACATTTGCTTGCAAGCCACACATAGTGCATATGAGTCTTCTAAAATGCCTACACATCAGAATGTTATAACAGTAATGATTTTCCAAACATAAGAATAGATCAAAATAAGAATATACAGTCAACTTACCAATTCTATCTGTTGCAGACAACTTATTGGCTTCTATTGCATATCTAAGTCCAGCTGCAAGTTCACCATCATATTTCACTCTATAGAAGCCTGTTTGATCAATGTTAAACTTGATCCAAAAGCGTTCAGAGTTCCCTTGGCTACTTTTCTCTAACAAGTTAGCCTTACCATTTGCTGAGCCAATAAGATCCATGATATCCAACTTCCCAAATTTTGTTTTTAGTACAAACTTTTTCTGAGTATTATATGAACCACAACATAAAGTGAGAGGAACAATCCACTGTCCATTACCAGATGATCCATCTGTCAGAAACTGCGACTGTAATTTAAATTAAAAAAAAAAATCAATCTGACTCCTTTATTAGAGAAAAATCCTGACAGATTAAAGAAAGAAGATAAGTACAAGAAAATGAAGTAAATTCCCTTGAGAAATTGGCCTCCAATTGTCCAAAAGCTAATTATACATAGGAATTTTATGCTAAGTACATCGCATAAAGTTCCTCTTCAGGTTCGAGGTTCATGTGCACAATGGTCCTTTTGGGAATTTCCTAACTGCTATAATTATATCCATCCACGTCATCACATATATTTCCAATGAAAGAGGGCAGGAAGGAGAAGGATGAAGAGAGGACTGTTCTCTTTAATGGGGAATCTGCTAATTAACTATCAATAACCAAGCACAATCCAGCACCAATTTCTGTCACCTCCAAACCTATACTACTTGTCAAGACTTATGATAAAGAAGATTAGCCCCAAACATATTAAATGACCTGTCTTCGTGATGATAATTCCAAAACAAAGAATATCAAATGATGTGATCTATAACAAGACCTCTTTTTTGGGCCTCCAAACCATAGAAAGCAATAAAATACCAATTAGAAGTGTAAAGGTCCATACGAACTAAGACATCTTGAACAATGAAAATATTTCAGCTGCATGATATGTAAACTTTAACAGGATATTAGATTGCCAATCGAAGAGTTTTTTTCTACTTCTAAATATTAGGAACCAATATAAATATATAGGCAAAATTATCTCCACAAAGATGGGATCACAAAGTAAACCTTTCAAGAAACGCCTACAAAAAATCATGATCCACAATCAATCCTCAAATGAGAACTACATAAAACAAGACTGACAACACAATTGAATTTAACATGATCTTCGCACCACTTCCAATTGAATTTAACAAAGAATGTTCATTATGTTTCATTAGCAAGCTTTTCATTATCATTTTGATGTTGCTGTTTACTTGTTGTCCTTAAAACTTTTGTAGATTTATATACCCATGCTTCAATAATATGCAACATAGTGTTGCCATTGAGTCCAGCTCCAAGCCAGAAAATCTACACCATTGCACTGAGATCAGTGAATGCAAAGACATTTTGGTGTCACTACAAGCAGGACGTGTCCCTTGTATTAACAAAATAGCAGTAGCTGCCCAAAACATGGAAATTGGGGAAAATGTTTGACTACAAAAAAATATAACATAACAGCTTGAAAAGAGACATAAGGGCTTAGAAATAAGGTTAAAGGGCTTTAGCAATTTCAAATAAGGTATATATAGAAAAAATATTATTGCAAAATTTTGTAATGGACAGGAAAATTAAGGAAAAATGCCAGCCCAATTCATAAAATTAGTTTACTTTTAGAGTTTTTGCAAAATGGACAGAGATGAACCAAAATCACGAAAAACAACCAGCAAAAGATGAATAATTAGGTAATTTGTTTGTAAGGTGACATAAGATTCACCTCAAATTCATTCCAAATCAGAACAAGCTAAAATTGAATACTAATTTGCCATATTAGATTTGTTCACACCAGAGTCAAGAGTACAGTTTTTGGGAATAATTTAGCAACATCGAAAATTTCAGAATTTGGAAAAAATCGGCAAATTCAGATAAAATTTGGGGAAAATTCGCAAATTTGGTTAATAATCAATAAAATAATATTTAAATATAAATGTTTAGATATAGATAATTACATGAATTCATTATTGTCAACATATACATAATTAAATTACTTTCTTAACACTTATAATATATCATCTTCCAATCCAAAAAAATTGGTGTATCATATTCCAATCCAGCCGAGGAAACAAAAATAATGAAAAACTCTTTTGAATAGATGAAGTTTTAGAATGTATAAATTCCAAGTCATGTTTTCTTACAAGATGAGAAAAATAATTCTAGCAAGTTCCTCATTATTGGATGCCCCTTTCCTCAAGATGCAATTGTTCTTATATTCAAAATATTTTTTTTGAGAATATATAAAAATAAAGTTAAAATAACACCTTTATCAAGAGAGGAAGAGAGAACATTGCCAACCTTAATTATTTTATCTGAAAGAACATAAAGAACAGGACTCACCTTGCCTTTTCCTATTCCCAATCCTTGTTCCCTTCCATTTTATCAGGCCGCCGAGCCCACATCCCCCACATCCTATCATCTTTTTTCCTCTCTCTAGCCGCCCACTCACTCTGCCTCATGAAACCTTCGAGCCCGAATGTTCTTTCACAATATATTCACAAGCAGGGATGGCAAAAATTGATCCAAATGACCTTATTTAAGTCAGGTTTGGTCGAGTGTTTTTCAGTAAGGGATGAGTATGAGTCAGATTTTTTTACTTGAACTTTAAATGGGGCAGGTATGGGTGAACACCTCAACTCAACTCATGTCATGAGGGTAGGGTCCTATTATTTGGGTCGAAACAATTTAAACTGAGTCATGATTTTGCATAAGAATTTTCTTGAGCATTATTTCTTTTTTTTAGCACTAGTTCTTTAAATAACTTTGGAAATTAATTAATAAGGATCATAAAGATTGGATTTGATAGATTAGGCGAGGACTTTTAAGGGCTGTCATGCAAAATTAATTAGGTTAGGTCAAATAAGTGACCCAAAATGACCCATGGGTGGGTATGGGTCAAGAGATCTTGACCCAGTGTCAGGTCAGGTAACGTGTGGGTCAAGTTTTTATATGCTGTCCTTACTTGACCCAACCCGGACCTGAGCCATTGCCACCTCTATTCATGAGACTTACAATTTTTGGGAATAAGTCACAACTGATTTGCATATCGACAAATAAATTGCACAGTGATTACGTTGGTCTCTGTACGTCCATTTATTCATGATTTTTCAAAAATTCATCGAATTTTGTTACTGTTGGTGCAGAAACTGGTCGTCGCCGGAGGTCGCTGGAGTCGAGGCCGCCGAGGTCGCCGCCGGGGACCTGCAAAACAAAGTCCTGTCCGGAGCCGGTGGGGGGTGGCTCCGGCAGGATCCTCCGACGCTCAAGTCAGCTCTGGCCAACAGTAATGGAGTGCTCGGGATGGGTTCCGGAGCTTAGAGAAGAGGAGAAGAGCTTAGAGATCAGAGAGCTTTTCCTTGGCGTATCTGGAGGGGTCCCTTTATAGCGGAGCTTAGTTGATGGTGACGGCCATGCCGTCCGGCAGAGAGTCGTCGGGCAGCATGGAGTTCGGTACGGAGAGGACGGCATCGTCCGGTGGATCGTGGGAGCCATACTGGCACGTCGTGGGCCGCATGGAGTCCGGTACGGAGAGGAAGGCGTCGTCCGGTGGATCGTGGGAGCCATACTGGCGAGTCGTGGGCCGCATGGAGTCCGGTACGGAGAGGAAGGCGCCGTCCGGTCTTGCTGCAGGCGACAGTTCGTCCAGAGGAGTTCGGACTTGTAACAGAGTTCGGCCGAAGGGGAAGCTGGGGGAGTTCGTCTGGCTGAAGGGTCGGCCATCTGTAGAGTTCGGCCGCGGGACGATTGCCGAGGAGTTCGACCGCTGAGAGGCCCGAAGAAGCTCGGCTGGCCAGTTGAAGGACTTCGGTTGCTAGTTGGTTCGGCCAGGGCTCGCTGAGGAGTTCGGTCGCCTAGAGTCGGTCCGAAGGGGTTCGGCCACTTGGGCTCGCCTGAAGTCGGTCCGAAGGAGTTCGGCCGTGGGGTCCGAATGGGTTCGGACTTGTAGGAGAGTTCGGCTGAAGGGAAAAACCCGGGAGGAGCTCGGATGGCGGAACGGGCGTCTGGGAGGAGTCCGTCTCCGTCCTGCCGCTTGGAGTCCAAGGAGCTCGGCCGCCAGGAAGTTCGGTCGGTGGTGGGTGTTCGGCCCGAAGCCTAGACACTGGGGAGTTCGGCCGCTAGGCAGTCCGGTAGGCTGAAGAAGTTCGGCCATGGGGAGTCTGAAAGAGTTCGGCAGCCCAGGAAGTTCGGCCTCAACACTGGGAGTCCGGAAGAAGCTTGGAATCTGACCAGTTCGGCCTACTGGAAGAAGCCCGGCCGCTGGGAGTTCGGCCGGCTGAAGGGGTTCGGCTAGACCAGTGCGCTGAAGCTCTTCTGCGGCTACTGGTTGCATTATGCTGAGCGTCGGGCCGGGCTTCGGCAGGAGCGGGATTTATCCCCAACAGTTACTATGATTCACGCCATTCAAATAACATCAACAATTCATTATCCTTTTTACTCATTCACTATAAGATCATAAAGGCAGCAAATTGAGAAACCACGGAAGGGACCTTGTGACCCAGTGAGCTCATCTAAGGTGCCCCAAAATAAATAAGGGTCCTTTTTACCATTCACCTACCAGGTCATTCAAAATCTATAACAGTGGCAAGAATCTAACAATCAAATAGCAGGAATAGATTTCCCTCAAAGAAATGAATGCCTGAAAATTTCTACACAGTCTGCTAAAAGTTATGGGATTGACTAGTAGACTGCCAAAGTCTAGCAATGCTCAATTAAAGATTGCTGGCAGAGTCAAAAAATAAATAAGCACACAACAGGACTTCACACTGAATATCTAGATGCTGTAACAATAAAGTGGAACAGGCTATGATGCAATCTTTCAAAGAAGAGAGAGGAGGAGGACAGTGGGGGGGAGGGGCCGGGGTGTACTCCCATTCATTTAGGCAAAACCTGAAAGCAAAGCAAGCATTCCAAAGACAAACCTGCTCAAATTCCAACTCATTCTCTTTAAGTCTTATATATATCACAGGATATCCTTTTTGCTTTGTCCAAGAACTCATTAAGTCCTTCACAGGTTCACCAGACTCCTCTTCAAGGACAGCCCACAGGTCTTCAGTCTTCGCATTTGAGTAGGCATATCTCTTTATGTATGAAGCTAGTGATCTCTGGAGAATTTGAAAAAGTTAAATATACAAATAAAACAAACCATTCTGAATCATAAACAGATCATGTCACTCGATAGAAGTTATAAGGAGTATAGAAAATTGATTGAAGGAAAAAAATAGTAGCATATAATGAGCTTCAAGCAAAATGAGTTTCCTGAGTTAACAAAATTTGAGTACTTGACAGCAGCCCAAAAGAACTAAAAATCCAGTTCTATGATATGTTGACCGCATAAACTATTGTTGCTTTAGCAAGTTGTAAAGTTGCAAAACAGCATAGCGCCAAGCACATGATTCAGTTTGGCAATTTCTAGCCAAATCAGAAAAGTATCGGTAATTAGGAGTAATCATGGGTGACTATGATAGAATTTGGCATGGTTGCCAGTATTCAGTTTTTAAATTTTTAAAAACTGAAACACGTTTCTCTTTCTATTTCAAAAACCAAAAACTTGAAACTTGTTTTGCGGAGAATATGGTGACAGTGGTGAAATGGTGGCCGGTAGCAAATAAAAGTGACGGTTGTGGGTGGTAGTGGGCAGCAGGAGACGGCTGTTGGCAGCTGGCAATAGCCAGCTACGTGCGGAGGAGGCAGCTGGCACCTGGCAGTGGTGGTGGTGGCCGTGGATGGGCAATGGAGGTGGTGGTAAGCGGTAGCCAGCCTCCAAAAAAGGTTAAAATCATATAGTTTGGTTTACACAATTTTCAGAAACTGGTCGCAAGTTTCAAAAGATTGAAAATAGAAACTGGGTCGCCAAACACCAATTCTGTCCCCGTTTCTTGTATTTGGAAAAAAACTGAAAAATTGGAAATTTGCATCCATTCCAAACAAGGCCTATATTTGTCCCTAATTTTGATGCAATGAAAAACTTCAACAATTACAGAAAGAGTTTCTCTTCAAAAATGCAGCACCTATGAAAGTTACATACTATTCAGTAGTTAGATTTGCCTTTTGTTTTCAAGAGTTTTAAGATACTATCAGCTACATAATGTTCTGTCTTATGCTTACTAAATCAAGGTACAACTGATCTTACTAAAAACTTCTCTTTGATTTATGATCAGATAGTCTGACTGTTAATAGTGTTTCAGGTTATTGTGTTGATTGGTTGCATGCTTAAAATGATTTAGACATAAAAGTAGGATATCCCCCACTGCAACATTTGATATCAACATCATAACATAAGAATACCTAGTATATTGGCTGGACCCAGATAGTATAGATATCCAGCAGTTACTGGACTTGTCATCCCTAAATATATAGCAGGCAGTCACCCACAATGGAATGTTCCTTACAAAGAAAATGTCAAGTTGAAAATATCCAGAAACTAACATATATAGACTGGCGGTTAACCTATAATTCAATAGATGCAAATTAAAAAAGAAACTTTCTGCTTGATTGCAAACGATATAGCTGCACTTGATGGACATATGTAGCAATCCATTATTTCCACATCCAAAAGTGATTTAAGTACTTGTTGTTTCTTTTAGGTTCTTAGATATACAAAATAATTAAGTAAATGAAACTGATAATCACATTTGCCTTGATAGGGTGCTCTTCTTCAAAATCAATTGCAGTTTATCAAGGAATTTTGCACTTTAATGGAGTTCCTATTGACCTTGAAAACTCTAGTTACCATATGAGGCATTAATATGGTTTGTGCTGATGACATGATCTTTTGTACTGGACCATACATCCAATACATGGCACACCCCAAGGTTTGCCTTCTTGATTTCGGACCCTACACCGGTACCATTCTATTAAAGTATTGGTATGGGTTTGGTGCGATACGAGACCGCATATGGTACAGGGTGTACTGGGCAGTTCGGCCCGATACAGCATTCCATGGCATGCCCCATATACCAAATGCTGTATGGTACAATACCGAGACTCTATATGGGGCGTACCTATTGGGTATACTACCTAGACTGCAAACATTGGTTAATGACCCTGTTCTTCTTTATAATATATAACCTCAACCTCTCTACCGTAATATTTTTAATTAACCATACAAGTAGTGAGCTTATGATACTTCTAATTGTGCCTCCATAGGAAAATAGTCTACAACAAAGTATGACATCACTGTTTGGCCTTTTTTAATTTTCCTCAAATATTTATATACACCAAAAAAACTGCCAAAATCATTGCAATACACTGCCACACAATATTATTAATATCTTGCTATCATAACCTCCTAAAGTGCCATCAAGCGTATGTCAAGACAAAGTCTATTACTTGATATCACGGTCCTAAATAACCAGGACATCAACCATCTGAATGGATGCTCAAGACCAGATGACTTGAAAACTTGGTTTATTTTGGCTAAAAAGGTAACCGGAGAAAAAATTGGAAACATCCAAGATTTTCCGAGATCTCAACCAATATTTTAGTATTGAGACCGAGGATAGATGAACTGTGCCAAACCGTCTGGTTCAGGGCATACCTAACTGGATCGGCCAATTATTGGGACAATTCAGCCGATTAGTTCAGTATATAATAGCAAAGCTTTTTCAGCCTCCGTTCAGTTCTCCCTTGATTGGTCACTCGATTTTGAAGCTCTCCATCCCTAAATCCTAAGCCTTGAAGCATCGCAGGTGAGTCTCTCTCTCTCTCCCCCTCCCTCCCTCAGTCCCCATCACCAGTCCCAAAGCTCTCAAAGCTCCCCCACAATGGTTCAAGTTCCCCTTCTCCCTCTCTCTTCCCCCTCTCTCCCTTGCTCCCTATCACCGGATCTAAGGCTCTCGAAACTCCCCGACGACAGCTCAAACTTCAGCAGCCCTTCTCCTTTTCCTCCTCCCTCCCTCTCCCCCTCCCTCTCTCTCTCTTCCTTTGTCTCCTCCCTATTTCAGTACGTCCTCGAACGACATGATATAGACCATTATCGTATCGAACCAGCACCATGCAGTACGAGCCCCAATCCTAATTCAGTGAACCTTAATTAAGATATTAGAATCTTAGCCCATATGTCAAATCCTAGATTAGCAATTAGTTTAAAGCATTAATTTAAAGAAAAATTAATAGTCAAATGTCAAATTAAGAAAATAAATGTGATTACAAAATATAAGCCAATATAATGATATGATCATCTAGTATGTTAAGCATTATCTATTTATATATGATGACATAATATAAGTTGAGATTTTCTATTTCTTGTATAGGGAGGTATCCAATGCTCATACAAAAAGGGATCCCAACCGAGATAAGAATCTCGCTGGCATTTTTTTAAAATATAGTACTTCATAAAAATCATTTGCTGAACCTATTACTTAACATTGTAATGTTTTCATGAGTACAGCCTACATATCAACCATGACAACATTTTTCCCTTTTTCTAAGGGTTTATGTACAAAATCTACAATGATCAAATCTTATTGTTTTACCATTAAGATTTTATTTGCAAGGTAAGAAGTGAGACAATATGATTAGGGCTGCAATCGAGCCAAGCCAAGTAGCTAGAGGCTCAAGCTCGACTCAATTCAGATTACTCGAGCTCAAAACTGGACTCGAGGTCGATTGAGCTTTAATATCCAAGCTTGAACTCGACTCAATTAAAAAAAAAAAAAAAGCAATATTCAAAATTGATTCGACTCATATATCAACCAAACCATACTCGAGCTTGAGTTCAAGCCTTGGACATAATTAAAAAATATGATTAAAACGAAATAAAACATAATATTATATTTTAAATATTAAATTAATAATATATATTGTAAATAAAACCTTCGAGCCAAGTGTTTTGCTACTCGAGCTTGGCTTGAAAAACTATTTAAGCTATTCAAGCTCGAAAATAGTCTAATCTAGTAAAACTCGAGTAGCTTGCAAGCTCTTGGCTCATTTACACCCATATTCAAATTAGTTGGATGTGTAGAAGAAAATAAGACAAGCAAATTCCTCCAAATAATCATTACGCTTCTTTATCTAAAAGATTTAAAAAGAATGCTCACAACACATTACCAAGTGACTGACAGCAATGCTAACAATAACTTGTGACCCAGCTTACCCTATGACAAGAATAACAGACAGCTGCCTTCTTTATCAGCAAAAAGGTTGGCCATTCATATTCTTCACCATTGTACTATTGAATTTAGATGATCAAACGATTTTTCCTAATAGTGACTATATATAACTCAGGAATGGTTTGTCTGGATAAAGAATAACATAGGAGAAGGTCATAAGAAACAAACAACCAACCTGAAAACATTCGGCACCAAGGTAACTTTGCAACATTCGAATAATAGAGGCTCCCTTGTCGTAGCTTATCGAATCAAAAATTTCATCAATCTCATTTGCATGATTTATTTCAACCTGCACATAAAGGCAATATACTTAATGGGTACGGTTACACTATTACTAATCAAATTATGATATCTTTAGATCGTGGTATTAAACAATTAAGCATTTTTCCTTTTTGACTTCCCTGTCTCTTTAACTTAGTTTAAGTGAATGAGGAAGTGTGCAGGTTTCAGATACACTAATTGACATATTGAACTATGTTTAGGGTTGTATAGTTATGCAAGCCAGGCCATGCTCTAGCATGGGTTGTTTCATAATTAAATCAAAATCCAAATAGCTTGACTTATAGCTGCTAATGAATGGCTTGTCTAAAGAATTTGGGGAAAGACTGAGGCCTCCCAAGGATTTCATATATTATGTATGTATGTTTGTATGTGTGTACATATGTACGTGTATGTATGTATGTATATACGTACATGTGTATGTGCACATAAGTAAATATGTATCTATTATGTATGTATGTATGTATCAACATATGTATGCACGTATGTACTTATGTATGCACATACATGTACATATGCATGTGTGCACATACATACAAATTATTATGCACATATGGGCATATGGATGTATGTAATTGAAGTAATTTTCAATGTTCAATCTCAACCTTGCAGCTGAGATACGATCTTCTCATTTTAAACAATGATGAGAATTGGTTTTTATTTATGAAGAACAATTAAAATGATACATGATGTATTATATGTTGTAGATTTATTCATTTCTGTTCAAGCTTAATCGAGCCAAACACAAATTCCCTAGGCAAAGCTGTGATTCAGCTCATTTACTAATTGAAAGAGTCCATATCAATCTGAATTTCAAGGCGAATATGAGCTGCTCAGACAGCTTGCTAATTTGACAGCCCTGCACGATATTATATCCCAAGCATCACACCTTTTTTAATTACAATGCCATCACATGAATCAGATCTAGCAAATGGATACTTTTAAATGTCTTGACTCTCAATTTCCCAAAGAAGCACATGTGAGAATTTTCTTTAGGCATAATGATATTTCCTTCTACTTTGTGTATGCATGTATATGTGTGTGAGTGTGCTGGCTGCAGTTACCCCATATACTGCAGGTATATGAAACTATTACAGGACAGCTGAGCAATTAAACAGTTCTCAAGCATAGAGGTTTGTGTGGTTAGAGGTGTTTTAGTTTCAATGCCAAAACATCACAAAGGAATATTACCTCAATAGGATGTGATTCAGAAAGTGCATCCAGCACAAGGCCTGATGTAGTGTCATCAAGAAATTGAGTCCAAATGTTCCATTCAGGAAATAAGGAATCTGCTGCTAAATAGCTCATCTGTTCAAGAGCAGTTCAAAGTAAATGATGCGTGAGTTTTCCAGCACAAGCGATGATAATGGCTTTCCAGTATAAATTGTGCTAATAACACAGACGGCAGTAGAACAGTTGATTACCCATGATGCAAATCCCTCATTGAGCCACAAATGTGTCCACCATTCCATTGTCACAAGATTTCCAAACCACTGGTGAGCCAATTCATGTGTTACAGTAATTGCCACCTAGATAGAACCACCATATGCACTGACAATTAGCTTTTTCCAAAGGAAAAAAAGGAGGCACCAAACTTGATCCAACACAAACCAGATGGTGTGCATGGTGAAGGACCTTGGAACCTAAGAACTACATCAACTACATTTAAACTGGCGAATAATAAGATTTAAAGAAAATCTAGTATTTGGTTTAATTAGCATATTGACTGACATGCACAATTATCAAATCAAGAAGACAAAATCAAATTTATGCTCACCCATTGTTTGCTCGAGGCTGCAGAGTAGCGTTCATCATAAAGCAAAGATTTTTCGCGATATGTAACCAATCCATAGTTCTCCATAGCTCCAGCAGCAAAATCAGGAATAGCGACCATATCCAATTTGGGAAGTGGATAAGGCACCGCAAAATATCTGGAGAAGAAATAGTCAGTCAAGTTGCTTTCAAGTTGGCCACCAGGGAAGACCAACCATGCCCTTAAACATCTCAAAAAATGAACATCCAAAAACCAGTAGAAGTAGAAAATATAGCCTGTATAAAACTTTCAACTGGGTCTATTTTACAATTTTAAAAGTATGAAAAGAAGTAATGATGACAATGACAACAATGACAACAGCAACAATAGTGGTAAGTGATAACAGTGGTCGTAGTAATGGTGGTGAAAAATCAAGAGTGTGGAAGCTGCAAGAAAATAAGATACTAAGCTCATAAATGGATGAGTATGTCAAAACTTCAATTGTGAGAAATTACTCTTTGTACAAATCCAGTGTCTTCACAGCAACATCTAAAGCAAATTTTCCTTGGTTGCTCTTACCAACCTGACAATACACACGAACACTGATTCCTGAAGAAACATGCACCATTTACGTGATTAATCAAACAAGTTCTGCAATAAAGGAGGAAAACAGGGGATGGGGTTTAACAATAGGTAATATAGATAGATAGGCCATACCATCTAGTGTAAATGCTTCTACATAATCAAACAAACCAACAACAACAGCCACCAGATAAGTTGACATAATTGGTGATTCCTGGAAAGAGAGAGTTTTGAGAAGCCCATCATTTTTTTCTTCAATTACTGGCATATTGGACAATGCCACCAGCTCAGATGGCACTTCTAATGTTATCCTGAATGTAGCCTGTAAAAATTATGTTCATAAAACAAATAAGGAATTTAAATTGAGCAGACAACATGTGAACAAGCACAAGAATCATTCAGAAGCAAGGCTGACAAGATATTCCAGTCAACAAGGCTTAACAAATGTATTTGTTGGTTGGCACAAATTCATGCATAATTCAGCATTTCCCCATATTTGGCATTCCCTTCTTCAGAGGATATTTTAAGAAGCACTGGTCAAAAAGATGCATAAAAATGAATTTGCAATCCATCATAATAAAAGTGCAAGACAACATGATAAATCATCTGCGGAAGTTATCTGGAATGATTGAGATGGAAACCTACAGGTCTAGCACAATGTGAAAATGGAGATTATTCTGTATTTCATCATGGTAAGAGATCAAACCCAGCGCATAAAGAGCATCAGTCATATCATTTCACAGCCATATATATCCTAACCTAATCACATGAAGTCACACATTTAACCTTTTATCATCATTAAACTGTGGATCCAAGCAATAATTTAATGCATCCTACGTTATGGAACTTTTCCCTTCTTTTACACATGTTTTTTGGCGAAGCAAAACTATCAAGATTTTAAAAATCTAGCAAAAATGAAACAACCAAGCAACGAAAATCAATTCTCTCACCACAAAAGTTCATTCAAAGAATACTAACAGAATAATGTAAAGTTAACAAGATAAATGATCAAAGATGATTCAAAAACAACGAAAAGAATTCATCAGTTCTCCTAATACAATTAATGACCTTAAAAGCAGGTTCATCCCAGCAGGGAAAACATCGCCTGGCATCAGCAGCCTCAAACTGAGTAACCGCCATATTTCTCTTCTCCCCATTGTACTCATATACACTGCAAAACAAAAAACAGCATGATACTAACAAAAAGGTAAAAGAAAAGACGAAGAACAAACTTTACATGGAAGGAGCAAATACAGCTAAATACCTTCTATAGAAACCCTTCATCTGATCATTTAGGGTGCCGGTAAACCGAATTCTAAGAATTCCCTTTCCCAAAGGAAGAACTCTATCAAACCCCAGCACCAAGATCTCATCTTCTTGCACCTCAACGATCTCCAAAGGGCGGAGCTCCTAAAACCACCCATGAATTCCCCACTTAACAAAAAAGAAAAACAAGAACACTCTCCAAGATGTAGAAAGAAGTAGGGTTAGAGCAACATGAGACGATTCTTAATTCTTGAACGAGATATCACGAGACCACGGTTCTCATTATAAAGAATAAATAGTAAAGAACGAGAACACCACCCGAGATGTAGAAAGAAGTATGGTTAAAACAACATGAGACGATTCTTAATTCTTGAACGAGATATCACGAGCTCACGGCTCTCATTATAGAAAAGAAACGGTAAAGAACAAGAACACCCTCCAAGATGTAGGAAACTAGGGTTAGGGGGAAACCTTAGACGATTCTTGGTTCTTGAAAGAAATGGAGGCATGGTCAACGGCGAGGTCCGCGGCGTTAAGGACGAGGAACCTCGTGGCGGCGACGACGTCGACGGTGACGTCAGCGGCGCCGGCGAAGGTGCAGGCGGAGAGGTGGGGCTTGAGGAAAAGATCGTAGCGCCGGGGGGCAGCGAATTCGGGGAGCCGCGGCTGGCCCTTGAACTGCTCCTCCGCCATCCAGTCCCCTCTCTCTCTCTCTCCCTCCCTCCCTCCCCCTCTCGCCCTCGCTCAGTGAATTCCAGTGGCGAGGCGTGGCGTCCTGTTTTGGGCATTCGAATTTTTATAGGCGGTGGTAGTCGTGCGAGTCTTATACAGGAGGGGAGACTTTTATACGTGGAATGACATCGGGTGTATTTTATCGGGTACCTCTTTGGTTTTTTGGTTGGCAGGGAGCGATGGAACGGAGGGTTGACGGATGGATCGAAGGAGGAATAGATTAAAAAAATAAAATAAAATAATATATATATATATATATATATTTATTTATTTATTTATTTATTTTGTGGGCGGGCATTTATTTATTTATTTTGTGGGCGGGCATTTGATAAATGCTAATGCATCAACAAAAATATTTTCCACATGGCTGTTAGATTTTTGAAAAATTCTTTCTACGTTGCAGACGATCTAGCTCTGCACATATTGCTCATGATAATTGAATATCGCGTGAGATCAAAAAAAAAAAATTCGAGAAGTCGGCTCCATATAAGAGCCAATCACAGCGTGGAGCTATGCCCACTGTGTAGAAAGTATTCATTTCAAGTAACAAGCATATGAGTAATGGCTGTAAGCCCAAGTTTGATCGTCTTTCACGTCATACCTAATGAAACCGCAGGATTTAGCTTGTTGAGATTTTCTAAAATAATTATGTTCTAAGATTTTACATCGACATATTTAAACTAAACCATACGAAGCACACATGCTAGGAAACTAGGATTCTAGAAAGAAGCGAGAGGCCAGGTTATGTAATCATCCCTTTCAAGTTTAACGATACAACCTCAAAGTTCAAGCTTTCTTTTTGGAGTTTTGTAAATTTAAGAACATAACCAAACACTTCAAGCCTGCAATTTAGTTTTCCGATAACCATTTTACTGGGTTTTAGATCTGGATGGGCCACCTATGTGGACTAATCCAATCAAGATCACCTAAGCATTCAGATATTTAGAGGGATTAGTTAGAAAAGAAAAAAAAATCACCGGATGGTTCCTCCTCGCTTCCTCATCTTTCTTGAGTTCTTTTTAGAATAGAATTCACATCAAAAACACTCCCAATAGCGAAAACATCTGAAATATTTTTCAAAGAGGAGGGAGACCAGAAAGGAATACTCTTTTTCATCTACTTATTGCATTGAAGTGCTAAGAATACTCTATTTCATCTACTTATTGCATCACTTCAACATAAATTTCTGTGTTTTCCATCGTAATTGCACATACAACTTAGAAGAGTCTTGCATAAGCAGAAAACACATGATTCGATCCATCTAATCCTAAAAAAATTATTTTTCATGAATTTTTCAAAATAATTCCCCAAAAATCTGGATTTACATCAAATTTTCTTTTGACACATACTATATCATCCTGAACAAGACATGCAATCACACCCAGTAGATATTTTACTTTAGTTTGGCTGCAAACAAGCAGCAAATGGAATCCATGGTTTAGTGGCTCTAGAGATATAGCCGAAGATGCTGTCTGATAATAAAATACAAAAACAAGATTCCGAAGACTTATAACAGAAAGAATAATATATTACATTACAATAGTTGTGACGTACAACAGACATAAGAGGTTGATGCCGTTGCCGCTTTGATAACTTACAAAGTATACAAACAGTAATAATCAAATCACAACTTTTAACTGTGGAACCCTTTGGAGTGACTAGTATACCCTGGGCATTTCCAATACCAGCCCAGAGTCAGAATAGTGGCTTGCTGCCTCTAAAGACACCTCACACATTGAAAAAAAAATATATATATATATATATATATATATATATATATGAAAAAAAATTCAATCAATCAAATGCAAATACTAGAAAAGACAATCTACCAACTAGCCTGGGCTGACCCGCTGATTTTGTTGGAATGGAATGATAATGTATTTACATGATGAAGAAGTGGTTGATATTTATGCACAGGTTGCAGTGAATGGTGGAGAAAACCTCACAGATGCCTGGGAAGAGAGAGACAAGGACCCAAAAAAGGAACATCACTATTCCTTTCTCTGTTGCAAAAAAGCAAAGCCTGAGTTCTCACGAATCAGAGGTGGTGGATCAACATCTGCTACTTCTATCTCTGTCATTGACTTGGAGATGTCATCCACTGTAAATGGTATGCTGCATCAAGAAATATAAAGAAGAAGCAGGTCTCATTATGAAATTCTTGGAGCTACCAGGAATATTTTCTACACGGATTTGGTGAAAAAGTTCACCTTGAATCATCATCCAACAAGAAAGAGCTGCTGACAGCATTATTTGAGTCCTCGGTCATCATGACTCTCATACTTGAAATAACCTACAAAAATTTAGTGAACTTGATATTCATCGGACAGAAACACTTGACTTAGGATGTCAAGCTTCTCTCCACTCAGGATTGCTACTAAAGTATAAACAGAACATGGAAAGAGTATGTCAATTAACTGCACTTACATCTGATGAAACACTATGTGTACCATATTTGTCATCCCAATACATTGTACTGATTCTGTATAACTGTTGTATGCTAAGCACCTGAAAACAGAGTAAGATACAGGTTGTAGTTAAATATAAGGATTAGGGCTGAACAAATTAATGATACAAGAACATATGAAAAGGATAGATGGAATGGTCCACACTGGGCAGAGGTCATTGGTTATCTCCTTTAATGTCTTCTTGGGCTTTTGATGAATGACCTGAAGTTGGAAAGAGCCGGATAAGAAAATCACTCCAAAAAAAAAAAAAAATCATAAACGGTAGACCTTGTTCGAGTATGTAAAGGAAATGTACCAAGAATCCAACAGCCTGCCTAATATGCTTCAACTCATCCCAAGCTGAACCTGTATACTGTATGCAAATAAATTTTAGGAAAGCTCTTCATTAATATTCTCTCTATGAAAATACACTCCAGATGTTTACTTAAAAAAGAGGGAGAAAGACTACAAGACAGATGGTCACCTCTTCAGTTGCATCATAGCACCAGCGTTCTAGCTCAGCCAATCCTGCTTTGACATATTCACCATTGCTAAATGAACAGCATTCACGCCGAAGAAGAAGGCTACCGAAGAGAGAGAAGAAAAGAAGAAATTACTCTATATCTTATCACATGAGTTTAACAGCATAGCAGCAACCAATGCGGAGTAGAAATTAAGATATACCTGTTAAATAGTTGAACATTGATAAATGAGAATGTTTGGGTAAAAACCTTGCGCACTAAGAATGGGGGAACCTGTAAAGTTGGCAAACATAAGAAGGTGAAAATATTCACAAAGAAAAAAAGAAGACATTTACTACTGTGAAACATACATAATTGGCTTTCAGTGTTTTCAAGTAGCTGGTTAAGCTTTTCACAATGCTTTGCCAGTGTGCGATCAAAGCTTGCTGGGCCATGGCATTTGCCTGAGAACGTGATCCTTTCACCAAGCTTGCACGAGATGTTCGAGGAGCCTGACATTTAGCAGAATTTTAACAACCTTTCCAAGCAAAACTATTTGACAAAGACTGGCAATAAATTAGTCGCTGGGAATTGTGAAGTGTAGCAGTTTTCATTGTTTTATTTTTTCAAACAATTTAGAAACTTCCAATCATACCTGGATACACAAACCAAGCAGCGGGGATATCTCTTTCTTCAAATTGTCTCTTATCATTCCGTAAATCTTTTCAAGGAAAGCTGTAAGCTGTTGCTTAAAAAGCAGTGCAGGATATTTGGCTTCAACTTGGCGCAAGTCATTTAATCCACCAACCAGACGGCTATTAAGAAAAGGAAACCCAGCACTTTGAGGAGAGGCCCGGATACCCTAAAAATAAGGGAAATTCAAAATGAATTATGAAAACTATAATGAAGAGAAACTCAAAGGAAACCTTAACAAAAACCTTTTTAATGAATTGATACATGGAAAACAAAGTTTTTGTTTCTTACTTGAGACATTCTCCCAAACAAAGAAGCTGATGTTCTCCGCCTCTGTGGAGTCAAGCTGGCTGCTCCACTTGCTTTCAATGTTCGTTGCAGGAGCAACAATAATGTAGATGAGTTGGATAACCAATAGGCTAATATATCATTGTTATCCTGGGCCTTGAAACAAACAAGCAAATAAAATTCAGTAATTTGCAAAATTAGTACAAAATAAGACATCAGATAAATCTTGACCATTATGACTCTGATGTAGGAAAGTGACTGGATAATTACATATATATAGCTGTCTCACATTTTATCCCAAAGGTTAAAACTTTTCTTATTCAACCTATGGTACAGGAAAGATTACAAGCCTCAGCAAAAAGCAAAGATTGTAGAATACCTCTATGGCTGAGCTTATTGTTTGAATGATGCGGTCAAAAACGCTAGTCCTTTCAACTTCAAATGATCTCCAATGAAGAAGACATTTGTATGTGAGGCAAGCAGCAATAGGTCTGCCCCCAGTGAACCCCAGGTCTTGAGAGATGCACTTAATCAGCAAGTCCTGGTTTTCCTGTAGAAGAAAGGTTGCAGTGATAAGAAATTGGTGAGAGAAATGGGAGTACATTGTCAAGATGAACATATGGAACATTTACTGAACTATCTCTTGGTGACACAGCAAGTTATATCCAAAAAAGAAGAAAAAAAACATACCTGTTGCTTTTCATTCAGTGACTTCTGTGGTTTCTCCTCACTTTCAAGATCCTTAGGATTAGGTAAGGCAGGACTTAAATCCTGCAATTATTTTTCCGGATAGGAAAGAAACCAAATGTTTGTCAATTAACTAGATCAACCAACCACATTTGCATCCAAAGGACAATATTGCACCTACCAATGCGAGTTTGGTTTCACCATTTGGAAGATTCCCATTCTCCGGAGTTCTCTGATAACACAGCACATAAAAAACAAGCATATGCAAGCATGAACTAGAAAGAAGGATATAAAGAAGGAGACCGTGAATGACGTGACAAGCACCTGCAAGATAGTTGTTTTTGGACGTGCAGCCAATGCCCTGCCAGTTGGTGAAATGGAAAGTGCCTGTTGACGAAGTACCTGATTCTCTGACTCCAGATTGGACACTTTCTCTTCGAGTCTGCATTTACGGAAGAAAAGTTGACAAGTTACCTCACATGGTTGATAGGAAGTTTTAGCTCATAGGTTTGTAATTGTAGTTCACTGACTCCTAATATTGAATAGAAACTAAAACTCTAAAGCATTCAACTGTCAAATTTCCAACATATTAATTGTGTGATTGAGATGAAACTGACAAACAACGCATTTCTGATCACAATTAGAAAGGTAGAACCTTTGAACAGTTTCTTGAAGCTGATCAGCTTTTGTCTCAGCATCTTCAAATTTCTTAGCTAGTTTATTATTCCTTTCTTGAGCCTCAAAATATGCTTTCTTGGCTGTATCAGTTGCCTGCCTTTCTGTTAGCAACAAAGCCTGCAATCATAGATAAAGGAGGAAAATCAAGGTCACCATGTTTTCTTTTAACTAATTAGCTCCAGTCTGATATATCAAGTAATTCAATAAATGTGCATCTAACAAGTTAGTTAAAGGTGCATGTGAGTCAGCTAAAAAACAGCTCTCCATTAGTTAGCTAAGTTCATTTCATACGTACGTACGTACGTACGTACGTACGTACGTACGTACGTACGTACGTACATACATACATACATACATATATATATATATATATATATGCATGCTTGTCATCTAACAAAGTGATTATCAGGCTACCTCGACCTACATTTACATGATTTAGTGATTACTTTTATATTAAATTTCAGATTTTACTCATGCAACCTCCTGCATAAAGCAATGAATCACTAGCACAGAATTGAGTGATCCTACCTTCAGGTGTTCAAGTTCAGCAGTCAATGAATCTATCTTTTCTGTGTCCTGAACTAAGATGGGGGTTTCCTTAACTACTGGTGGTGCTTCTTCAATAGCCTTTCGAGCAGCCTCTCGTTCCCTGGTGAGCATGGAGTTTGCTTCTTCTAGCTGCAGCTGCATCTCATGCAACATATCCTGAAGCTTAGCAATTTCTTGTGCTTTTGTCTCCTCTAGATCATTCTGCATATTGGAACCAAACATGATTAAATCTCAAGATCATACTGCATGGACAGAACAAGGACATGTTTGATGAAGCAATGCAGAAGGCAACATCCGTTAAAGCATGAGATTGAACAACAGGAAAAATCAGACGGTAGTTACTCTTAATCGTTTCTCCAACTGCAAACGCCATGTCAATTCCTCTACACGCTTTTCAAGTTTGTCTTTTGCCTCTTTAAGGGCTCCTGTTTCTCTTGCAGCCTGGATACATTCAAATAAAAATAGTTCAAATTTAAGCCTCACTTAATGCATCTCAAAAGTAAAAAGATACAGGAAGTAGACAAAACCATTCGGAGTTTTCTGAGCTCTCTCCTTGCAAGTCTTTGTCTCCAAGCACACTGATAAGTAAGAGTTGCTGTCTGCAGACTTTTGTAATATGAATAATCTCTGTGACAACGCCATTGAGCCTGCATCCATAAGGAAAAGATTCAGCAACAGAAGCATCAATGAGATGACAAGTGAATTCAAAATGAAAAACCATTCATAAAGAGATAATAAGAAAACAGCAGATATGGAGAACAGAGTAAAACCATTCACTACCAGTGAAAAATAGCAACATCTTGCTACTGAAAGAAAACACACCTGGATAAGAATTGCTGCTTTGGTTTGTTTTTTGAATCTAAATTGATTACAAGCAGCCATTGCCCTGAAGCCTGTCTGCAGTGTAATTGCAGATGATAGGAGTGTTGTATAAGATTTCCTGGCAAAATAACGATGCAAATTTTTCTGAATTTTCAGAGCTGCAGCTTCCCGTCTCATGTGCTCATACAACTTACAAGCCAATCTTCCTGCAATTAACAAAAAGAGAAGAAGAAAAGGTAATTTAACATATTGACCAATCTAACTACATAGACCATGTGGACCAGAAACAATCAATTGCATTATGGGACTTTCAATAGGAGACAGCCAATGCAGCATACATAGGCATACACTTTAGGCCAGTTTAAAAGCAACCATCACACTGTATTGGCATATTTAATCTAAATTAAGAGCATACCCCTCCAACGAGCTTGCAAATGAATAGCAGCTTTACGCAGCATAAGGAATTCCTTGCGAGCAATATATGTACGAATCTGTCTCTGAATAATTCTGGCAGCTCTTCCTAGTACTTCAGCTCTTCTGGCATCCAGTTCAGCCATCTGGCCAGCTCTCAGAAACACCTTGGTCTTTCCTATCTGCCGAAGCCAACCATGTCATGCAATGCAAGAGATTGACATTTTGACATAAATATATAAAAAACAAGGGCAATAGGATATTAATATAAATTACAAGGGCAATAGGATATTTTGTAACAGACTAAAAATACATTTATTAGAAGAACAAAATAAAAGGAAGGACTGAGTCATGTGGTTCTTTTTAGACATGCAGAATTAGATTGCTTGATTTTAGATGCCATTTCAAAGCATTCAATGCATCCAGGGATGAGGTGGAGCAAAGCTATCATGCAATTTTCATTCACCTTCTGTAGTCTATCTCACCTTTTATCCATTTGATAAATTGATATGTTCTGTCTTACTTTTATTGTACTCAAGTTACTTAAAATAATTCACAAGACACTAATATGAAAGATATGATAGAAATCAGTACCAGTCAACACAACTTGGTAGCAAATAACTTACTTGGTAACCTTTGAGTCCCATTTTATCCAAAATCTTTTGGCATGCAACTTTGTCATCATAGCTGAAGAGTAACAAAAACATCCAGTTGAAGGTGCATCATTATACAGCTGAAATTTAAGCATAATAAAATACTGGAAAAATGCACCAAGAATGCATGTTTCAAATTACATAGGACTTACTTTCCTTCCAAAACTTCTGGGGCAAGAACACCAAAACGATGAAGAAATTCATAAAAAGTTCTTCTAGTTGGATATCCAGCACAGCTGATCCTAATTGCTTCAAGAACACCCTACAAATATGAAAACATACATACAAAAGGAAAACAATTTTAGATAATGAAAAGCTTGCAGAGAAAGATGTAGAATGCATAAGGCATAATGAGAATAAAGTTGGTTGCTTACTCCACAGCGTAGCTGATGGATAATGTTGAAGTTCTCAAAAATAGCAGGTTTAAGGAGATTATTTGGCTTCACACATCTGATGTAATGAGGTTCTGTAGAGCTTAAGGTCTCCATGAGAGATTGAAGTTGCAGCTGAAATTTGTTTACAAACATCAGTAAAAAATGAATAAAATAATTAGCAGCTAATTTTATAAATATCGTCATTTTCAATAGTCAAGCATAAACACTTCATTTATAACATGTATAGACACATATTCAGCATAGACGCTGCTCTAAATAAAATGTATGAAGTGATAAAAATTATGGAAGAGGCATATGACGAATTCAAAGACGACAAAATAAAATAATGCTTCACGTATTTTCATTTTCAGGATAAATAGAACAACAAAATTTATCTCCAAGGAGATTGTAATTAAAAAAAAAAAACATATGAAGTCTATCTTACTTTAAAGCGTGACCCGATGGAGGAAAATTTGGAAGATTTTGATGTTTCCTCAGGAAGTGGCGGAAATAAACCCGCTACAAAAGGACAGTTAGATGCATTCAGTAAAACCTGATGTTCTGCCACCACATAGTCTTTGTTTTTATCTAGAAATTGATTGGCTTGATATGTTACCTGCACAGAGCATAAAAAGACTGAAGGAAAGAGAAACAGTTCATGTGAAACAACAGGGTCTTTTGAGTGCAACACATGCTTACCTCCCCTGCATAATGGGAAATGGTAAAATCAGTACGAGAAAGCTTTGGTTTGCTAAACCGCTTATTGTTTTTAAACATCTGATACAACTTCTGAGCAAACGTTTCATGTGTTGACTTGGGAAACATGCTGATTGGCACATCATAACACAAGATAAGCTGGGTTACATACTGCAAAGAATAACATATGTCCACAACAGATATTGCAGAGCATGCATAATAGGGAGAATAAGAATTCAAGGATTGCTTTGAAATTTGAATATCAGCACCATGCAATGCTACGAAGTGTTAATTAACCACTAGACCCAAAAAGATTAAGCTGTTAGGGAAGAGTTCATAACATATATCAGGCCTCAACACCCATCCTTAAATGCAGCTCGGATCGTGCATGTGAAGGCATGAATGACTCAAGAATGACTCAAGATAAAAAATAAACAAACTCAAGTAATAACTGCGAACGAGTCAGATGACAAAAAGACTCAAAAAGGGGATAAAATTCGCCTGAATGGGATTTGATCCCATGCACATTGCACTGATACCTTGTTAAGTAACCACTAGACTCCAAAAGCTTTATATCAGGCCTTAACAAGAACAGTGATGGTAGAGACTAGCATAGGTCAAACACCATCCACTTACCAGGCTTCATCAAGAAGTGCAATGATTCCACCAGGTTTCTGCACAAAAAGAGTAAGGTAGAAGCTTTGTCATTATCACTGAATCATAAGTTAGATCCATAAAATATGCATGCAGGTATATATATGTATCATAATAGAATTGATAAGTTATTCCAGGGGCTGGAATAATGCCAGAAATAAAACAGAACATGCTAAAGATTCATGGAACAGGAACGTTGTAGGAGCATCTTCGCAAAAGAGTTTCAGGATGCTTGTATTTGCTAAGTACGGTAAAATTTGATTCCTATATCGCATCTAACATACTCCAAGTCCAAACTGCCATATCCAGTGGATCCAGTAGCAAGATTGCCAGATACGAACTACATGTTAAATCACAGGTAAAAAATGGCGATGACTACAATGCCGACAAAGGTGCTCAATGAAATGGTGATGATTGTAGCCTTAGGGATGATTCCATTTATGGTGGCTTTGCCAGATAGGCATATTTCCAGCTACCCAACCATAGGGCAGTTTCTAGTTTTGGTTATGCCATGAACAGAAATGAATACCCACAAATTCAGTCCAGTGTTACCTCAATTGGTGACAATCTGCACAATTACAATAGAACCTATGGACATTACACTCATGGAGGTTATAACCAAGAATCTAGCTTAATAATGGCAAGGGCAAGCTACATAGATGCCCTACCATGCACAGGTGACCAATTAATATATGTATCCCTGGGCTCAGACACTTAATATGTTGTTATGTCCACCTTTATGAATGTCAAGATTGTTTGATGATCAGGGCGATGATGATGCATGTCAACCTCATCGAAGTGTTACACGATGGAATTAGATTGCTTTTATTGTTTGTTAGAAGTAATTGATTTTACAAACCCTTACATATGCATTCACTATACATCCTTTCAATTTATTTGAAACTTAACAGTTATGAACACAAAATAAACATGGATCATATTGATGATTGATATGATATTCATTTTGCCCATCAATGAAATAAATGATTGGTGGTTCTTGCTAACTGTTCAAATAAATACAGGTGGTTGATAAGATAACATGGGGTTTTGGAGCCCAAATGATTTCTGCAGAATTTCAAATATATTTCCCAAGTGAAATTATTCGTAAATAATTGCATATGTTTTATTGCCTCTTGCATTAATCAAGAATATATTTCATTTAAGGACTTTGTTGAACTTAGCAAGCACAATTTCATTAACTGTGGTTTAAAACATTATCCAATATTGAGGCTGCTAAGTTCTTGTCCATGGCGGTTCCAAACATTATCCAAAATGAAACTTTAGAACACTTGCACTAAATATAAACTACTACATCAATGCTTCACCAATCTCCCATTCCATCTTTCTTCGAAAGCATGGCGTAAAAGGCCAATCTTATGATTAAATTAAATAATGGAGTGCTCCTAAGGCAGATTTAAACTAATCCAGCTACCATGCATCAAGAGAAGGAAAAAAGGCACCTTCTCAATTAGGTCCAGCACATCTTGGTTATCAACAAACTCAATGTAGCTCCAGTTAATCTCCTCCTTAGTATACTCCTCCTGCTCCATTTTAAAGACATGCTGCAAGGACAACAACATCAAGTGTTAAAAATAAAATTATAAAAAAAGCTGCCTGAAAATTATCACCAGGATTTCAGGAAAACCTGGTTGAAATGTTGTTGCAGCTTTTCATTTGTAAAATTGATGCAGAATTGTTCAAAACTGTTTCCCACAACATGCATTAATTTAGGTTTACAAAAATCAAGGCTGATGATTAATGGTTTCTCAGAACAGATACTGCATTTGCACTTGCATTATTCTGTGGATGGCTTACCTATTACATTTGAAACTTTCAAAACCATAGATATCAAGAACTCCAATCAGTGACTTTGAGTTTGGGTCCTGCCCAATAGATATATTGATTTTATCTACCAGCCTGCAGACATTATAATCGGTCATAAAATAATATGCTTTGCAAAATAGTAATAAGAACCTCTCAAATAACATGGAACCTTGCGAAAAACTTCTCAGATAACAGACAAGATTCTTGGTTCATACCAATCAAATAGGCGGGAGTATAACGTTTTTGCTAGACCATCCCTGCTGACAATTGCAGAAGCAGGATCAAGACTTCTTGTAATAACTTCTTCTGGTGTTACCATCACACGTTTAATTAGTGCATCTTCCAAACCTTTGGCATCACACCTGCAATTGAGCATTTAATTATGGAAGTTTGTTAAATTGATAATTTATCAACAAAAAATTTGGTAAAGCAATTTCAAATATTTCTAATAACAGAACAAAAGAACTTGGACCTACACCAGCAGTTCAGCCGTCATGTTGAGATGGAACCTTGACTTCTCATCCTTAATCACGGATGAATCTATCTCTGGCCCTTTTGCAAATTCTATATTTCCAAGATGTAGTATAGCAGCTACAACCCTGAATATTGCCTCCTGAAGACAGTTACATTATTAGGACAATTATGTTACTATTACGCAATAGAATAAAATGTATTCAATATTTGCACAGCTTTATGCCTTGAAAACAACTCATATTGCATACCTGTTCTTGCTCGCTGATTCCAACTATATCCATGGCCCTTCTAGTTGCTAGATATTCATGAGAATCATTAACCCCATCCAATTCGAAGCAATTGGACTGATTAAGATAATGGAATGATCTAGGATTTCCCAGCTTATACTTTGCAATATCCTGCCAGTTTGATAATACTTTTCATATTCCTCAGATTATTCCACAAGTACAACTAAAATGCACTATAGATATGGAATAAGAGAATAAAGACCTCAGGTGGGGCAGCACAAAGAAGGTAAAAGCAATGGTAATTTCTCTCGGGATCATTGATTTGGCAGACACGAGACCTTTCAAGCAAGTAGGTTCTGATAGCAGCACCAGATATCCTTCCACTTTTGTCAAATTGAATCTCAACAAACTTACCAAACCGACTTGAATACAATTTAATGCACAGAAATGAGAAGAGCATTAGCTGATTGGAATTAACAATTATTTAATAACAGAGGATAAATAATTTCCTACAATTTTTCACTTATAGAACTGTCAGTTTTAAACCTTGAATAGATATTTAAGAGCATGTCTATGTTGACAAAAACACGTTTAACAAAAACTTACCTTGAGTTGTTGTTTCTAATGGTTTTGGCATTCCCAAAAGCTTCAAGAACTGGATTGGACTGAATTTAGAATGAAAAGACATTAATCCAGGCTGAACCTCAAATGCCATTTGTTGCAAGTAATGGGAAGAAAATGAAATGTTTCTGGGAAAAAACTGAATTTCATGAGACCATTTTTTCCAACTTACTTCCAACACTTGTTGCTCAACGGTCCTTCCTTCTACTCCCGATCGTCCGCCCAAGTATGCCAGATACCTCATGAGCATCTTTGTTGTCTCAGTTTTACCAGCACCACTTTCTCCACTGACCAAAATGGAGTTGCTTTTTCCTTCATTTATCATTGCTCTTTTTTATTTGAAAAATCCAGATCAGAACCCACTTAGATACAATGACTTGTGGGGGAAAAAAGGGATATCGAGTATCACCTGTAAGCAACATCTGCAACTGCAAAAACATGAGGGCTTAGCTCCCCAAATGCTGCTCCCTTATACTGTTCCATCATGTGAGTGTCATAAAGATGAGGCAGCCTTTGAAAGGGGTTTACTGCAATCAGTATATTGCCAGTGTATGTCTGAGAATGCAAGAGAACCTAGTGTCATGAACAATCCTTTTTTCCAGTCAATGACTTTAACATGTATGGAAGACATGATAAACAGCTTACATATATTTCATTAAGCTCATAACGGGTGGCTAGATTCTGCAATACACCAGGTTCATGCAAATATGATAATTTTGTCATGTCATCCACACCGCCAGGTGGAGCTTCTGTATCCCTGGGAAACACCTTCCACAAATTTGCAGCAACCTGTATGCAAACATTGAGCAGGAGCAACCTCACTAACCATAAATTTTGCAAAGATTTCAATGATACAATTACTGATTATACCAATTAACAAAAGAAATTTAAACACCAATCAGCTATATGTTGTGATCTCACTATATATCTCTTTTTTTTCTTTTTTTCTTCAAAGATTATCCTTCCATTTTTTCCTCCTATATTCATATTCATCCATTTAATTGACAACTTGTGGGCTGTCAAAGCCAAACATCATTTCACCTTCTAAAAGTCAGCAAAATTAAACCTTGAAAAAATTATGTTTGATTTTACAAATTTCCAAAATAGGAAAATATTATGGAGAAATAATATTTTATGACACAGATTATAAGAGAGGATCAAGGATGACACAAAAAACCTGCAATAGTTTAACTCAGCAAAAGTAGAGGATTGTTTAAGATTATAACTAAATGAAGATTCTTTTTTTTCGAGAAAACATGAAGCTATTTGTTATACTGAACCATGATAAATGAGGAACTAATGATACAAATGGTTTGTGGAGTCCTTAGGGAGACAGGATACCTTTTCAGTATGCACTGCATCTTACAATTATGCAATATATACATATCAAAAGAACAAAAAAGACAAACAGACATGAAAAATATTAAAAAACAGATTTCATTTGGAATAAAATAATGAAATGACCATAGAACGTTCTACAGTAAATGAAATTAAATAAAAAGAGACCACCCAATCCTCAACTCTCTTACCTCTCTAAGGATATGTTATCTTCCTCAATAATTCTTCTCTTTATCTTTTTATTGTTAGGACCAAAATTTATTTTGAAGCTCAAAGGGTTTGATTATGTGCAAGAATAACTAAATCCAATAACAAACTTTGTGTGACAGAAAAAAGAATTTGTAGAGTAAATTTTAAACTAACAAACATGAAAAAATAAAAAAATAGATGGTATTCTATATAATTTTCATTTGGAAATGGCCACAGAATGCTCTATAGTAAATGAAATTAAATAAAAAGGAGATCATCTGATCCTCAACTCTCTTACCTCTCCAAGGATTCGTTATCTTCCTCAGTAAGTCTTCTCTTTATCCTTTAATTGTTTATAGCCAAAATTTATTTTGAAGTTCAAAGGGTTTGATTATGTGCAAGAATAACTAAACCCAGTAACAAAATTTGCATGACGTTGTTGTTTATCATATCTTTCTGATGGTAACACAAGTTCATGTGACTGGTTATTTTACAATTCATCTAAAACCGGACTGAGATATTCACTGGCTCTGAATAGGCTACATCTGCAGATTCTTGGCTCCTAGGTCATATCTGCTATCTTGGCGGATTCTCGGTTCCAACACTTTGAAATGCCCATTAAAGCTCAATTAACCCGTATGAAGAAGGGAGAACATGATAGATGGACCATATCTACATTTTTTCAGAAGAAGAAGAAGATTCTTATTGTCTCTCTCTAATGTAGTGATCACAGGCACGCTGTTTAACCTCTCCATTCTAACTCGAGACCACAAATGTCCACCCAATCACTCCATGCTCCCACTCAACCTCTAACAAAGAATTGCATGTTTTGTGGACCACGGCCATTCAATTACTTGAAATTCAGATGAGATCCACTTGAAACATCTAACACACCTATCATCAGTTTGCAACACCAACTGAAAGATGAAGAGATGACAATTGCATTGTGCATGAATTCTTTTGAAACATGAAATGGTATGGATGTAGGAAACAAAAGGCATGACGCTCACTTAAATATGCATCACTCGAATCTTCATCTAATAATTATGACAGCTATATATTATATAGGAGAATTGAAAAGGAAAATATATTAGACAACTTGTGAAACAGTAGATAGATTACTAGAGGAGCAAAGCTGCAAAGCACGAAGGTATATCATTAAAGAATAAAAATCCTATTGCTTTGGCTTTAGTAAAACATCGGCTAAATTATATTTAATTAAGACAAAGTACTTCTGCCACTGATATAAGGAAGGACAATTAAAAGGTTCTGTAGATCGGACAATAGTAATCTACAAGGACCTTGTGAAGGTTGTCCATAGAGTAGGAACAAATTAACAGGTCCATAATTTGCATGCATACCGTTTTTCCATTGGTTGTATGCACATGGACCTCACTACCATTGATCTGAAAAACCTCCCCATCTATCCAGGCTAAAATTGGATCTTCAATCCAGACATGGGAACCTACAATAATGTTAACTGGGGCTGCCTGCAAAACCATGTACAAACCAGAATAAGTATAAAATACATAGCATGTTAGAAGT
Organism: Cocos nucifera; assembly: GCA_006176705.1. Classification (NCBI taxonomy): domain Eukaryota; kingdom Viridiplantae; phylum Streptophyta; class Magnoliopsida; order Arecales; family Arecaceae; genus Cocos; species Cocos nucifera. The sequence continues at coordinate 3,441,542 of QRFJ01000030.1, forward strand.
CCAGTAATATACTATCATTAAGCATGATATAAGACCTGATTTTGTTGATAAAGAAAAGGATTCAGATTGCAGGTGTTTTCATTATATGATATTTTCTAAATTTTGATCTTGCTTGCAAAATGCAAACAACCGCATCCTACGAAAGTGTTACTAATAAATTGCACATCAATTACTAGCCAAGTCCCAATATTATTACTAGGTAATTTAGTGTACAAACACGTAGTCTATAGCATATAACAGCAAATCTAATAAAGTCACAACCAAGGTATGCCATACCATATCGAACTAGACGGTATAAGGCATACCATACCATAACACTTTGGTACCAATTCATAGTACGAGGGGTGTGCCGACACTCGGTACACCGAACAGGCCCCTGTATTGAGCATACCAACATAGTTATAGGGTGGCACCAGTAATAGGGACCAGTATCAAGATGGCATACCTTGGTCATAGCATATTCAAAATTAACTTCTTGTGATTTTCTTGAATTTCATGACAAGTTTTTATAAAAAATCTAAAATCTAAATAACATAATTTTTTTAAAAAATACAGCATATGAGTTGTTAGATGTGATAAGCCTATTGATAGTGTGCATTGTACCATGAATCATGTTAATTTTCATCACAAAAGAAGAATGCTAGAAGATGATATGGCTATGAACAATAGAACATTGACAATATCTTCACATGTTGTGGCGTACTGTTTTGAACTAGATGTCGTGCTGGCTAAGAAAAATTTTAAGATTGTGACAGACTTTTTCCAGCATTCTTGTACTCGACATGCATGTCATGCATGCATTTTATTCCATCTTTATAATAGTTTGTACACAAGTTATGCATATTGCACATCATGTATTACCAGGTGTGCAGCACTACATTAATTGGGCTCAGAATCATGATTGTCTACTCCAAACATACAATCTTTAACTATCATGATAACCACATTTAACATTATTAAAGAGTATATTTAACGTGTCAATTGACATATGTTATTTCTTATTATTTCTTTATGTTTATAGTTCTTCCATTTTTATCTTTTCCTAATTAGACTTTTCCTTATTGTATTTTTCCTTAGAAGACTTTCTCTCTTTAACAAAATCCTATTTCTGTACACTCCTATATATAGGAATACAAAATCATGGAATAAGATAGATCAAATCTCTCCCATTTTCTATTTCATGGTATCAAAGCCTAGGGTTCTCTAGGCAAGATCCACCACCATCTCTTCTCCTATCACCTTCTCTACTTGTACATCAGCCTCTCTCTCTCTCTTCCCTCCCCTTTCTCGTTCTTCTTTTTTAAATGCTAATCTAGATAGAGGGACTTCCTCTACTAAGAGACTTCAAGAACAAGGCGTCGCTTCTTTCTCCTTTCCCGATCTACCAAGATTAGGTCTGTGGCTTGCCACATAAATATGTTCTATGGCTTGCCATCAGTTTAAGTGCCTTCTGTACCTGCCTATATGTAGTGATTTTGGACTATCGAATCTACCATATTGACTGCTTGCTTTCATACTAATTTGATGGCTAATACTACTCCAACGACATCTCCAACTGTTCTTTGCCTCCCTCATATCTGCAAGGTCTTACTACCATTAAACTTAATGGTAAAAACTACCTTATATGGGCTCGAGCATTCAAGAAGTTTGTTAGTGCATATGGCAAGCTCCACATTCTGATTGATGATCCAGTTCCTTTCAATGATGTGAAGTACAAAGATTGGCTCAAGGACTCATATGTTTACACTTGGTTGCTGAACAGTATGGAGTCGAATGTTAATGCTAATGTGGTATTTCTAAACACTGCTAAAGAAATGTGGGATGCTCTTAAAGAGATGTATTCTCATGCCAAGAATCTATCTAAAGTATTTAAATTTTCTCGGCAACTATTTTTCCTATGCTATACTGATGGATCCTTGGCCGACTTCTATGCCAATTTCAAAGGGCTCTGGGATGAGCTCAATATCTATCAGCCATTAACTACAAATGTAAGTTTAATGAAGCAGCAACATGAAGAGTTCCAAGTGGTTCAGTTTTTGGCCGTCCTTCCTCTCGAGCATACTCCTATCCGTGATCAGATTTTTTTCTCGTCTTCAGCGAGTTCCTGCTCCACTTTCAAAATTTGAAACTACTTCTATTGATTCTTTGGCACTAGTTGTTGGTAGTCGCGGTCGCAATTCCTTATCCGACTGCGGTCGTGGACGTGGCCAAGGAGGATACCGTGGTTGTGGGACTAGTTCCAGCAAATAAAAATGTACTTACTACGACCACACAAATCACGTGGAGAAGTGCTGGGAGAAGCATGGTAAGCCCAATCGAGCTAACCAAGTTATTGCTCCAAAGTCGAGGGGAGATGAGACTACTGTTACATCTACTAAATCACTTTTGATACTTTGACTATTTCTCAGACAGACTTGGAGCAATTGTTCCGCCGAATGACTCAATTATCTTCCGCATCTTCCTCAACTCCTCCCATAGCATCCTTTGCCTTAGGTAGCACTGCTCACTTGTCTGCCACTACATCTGCGCCTTCTTCTTAGGCCATTAACTCAAGCGCTACATCACATATGTCAAGTGACTCTAGACCATTCTCCTCTTTATTTTCTGTTTCAAAAAATCACCCTCCTATCTTTCTAGCTGATGGCAGACAATCGCTAATATCTGATCATGGTTTTCACCTACTTCCTCTGTCACTTTTCTCAATTCTTTATGTGCCTAAATTTCTATTAAATCTTTTGTTAGTTAGTTCTCTTACAAAGTCTTTAAACTGTTTAGTCACCTTCTATCCTTCTTATTGTTTTTTTCAGGATCTTTTGATGAGGAAGAAGATTGGTTGGAGCCATGAAGGTGCTGATGGCATGTATTATCTGGATGTTCCAAGATCAAGAGCTCTTTCATCTATGATGAGTCTTTAGCAATGGCATCATCAGCTTGGGCATCCATCTTTTCAAAAACTGCATCAAATTATCCCTCTTAGTTAGTCGACAGACCTATCCAATTGTGAGACTTGTCAACTTGGAAAACACCACAGGTCATTGTTTCCAAGGAGAGTTAATAAATCTAGTACAAGATTATTTGAGTTGGTTCACTCTAATGTTTGGGATCCTTCTAGAGTCAAGAGTTATACTGGTCATAGATATTTTATGATCTTTATTAATGATTTTTCTCGTACTACCTGGGTAATTCTATTAAAGGAATGGTCTGAGGTCTTGTCTATCTTTAAAAATTTTCATAAAAAAATAACAACGTAGTTTTCTACTAGTATTTATTCTATTCGCACTGACAATGCTCTTGAGTTTGTCCAGTAAGAGTTACATGCATTTTGTGCCTCAAATAGGATTCAACACCAAACTTTTTGCGCATACACTCCTCAACGGAATGGGATAGCTAGGTGCAAAAATCGCCATCTTCTTGACATTACTCGCACCATTCTCTTTCATAAGCATGTACCTAAAACATATTGAGGAGATGTTGTTTTGACTGCTTGCTTTTTTATTAACCGTATGCCATCTTTAGTACTCCAAGATAAAATTTTCATCCAATTTCTATATCCTCATCATCCATTATTTTCTTTGCCTCCTCGTACATTTGAATGTGCAGCTTTTGTCCATGACCTCCAACCGAGCTTGGACAAACTATCTCCTGGAGCCATTAGATGTGTTTTTCTTGGCTACACCAGAAACCATAAGGGGTACGGATGCTTTGATCCGATGAGTCACAAGATATTTGTCAGTGCTGATGTCACATTCTTTGAAAAGCAGCCTTCCTTTTCATCTATAGGAGAATCTTTGTCTAGTTAGCGATTGGTTCCACCAACACCTATCCCTGCGCCAGTGTTTCCTTCCACTTCAGAAGAGTCTGCAGTTATGCCTACTGCTATTTCTCTACCATGAAGGTGTATACTCAACGTCCACGAAATCAGGTTCTAGCACTTTTAGCACCAACATTTTCACCCTTAGAAAGTGATCCAATATCTTCACCACCTGCATCAGATTTGCATCTTTCCATTTTCATACAAAAGGATAAATATTCTTCTGCTCAACATTCTATTGCTTCATTTGTTTCTTTGAATCACCTTAGTCCTGCCCTTTGATAGTTTTCCTTAGCCCTTTCTTCTATTTCTATTCTCAGGAATGCAGAGAAGGCACTATCCCACCTTGGTTGGCAACAAGCAATGCAAGAGGAAATGTCTGCCTTAAAGAGCAAAGGCACTTGGGAGTTGGTCTCTCCATCGGCTGATTGTGAGGTTATTGGATGTCGTTGGGTTTTCTCCATCAAGTATCCATCCGATGGCACCATTGAAAGGCTTAAGGCATAATTAGTTGCAAAAGGATATTCTCAGATAGTATTGATTATTTTGAGACATTCTCTCCTACGGCACGTCTCAGCTCCATCCGAATTTTGATTTTTATCGCTGCCAACATGGATTAGCTGCTATATCAATTTGATCTAAAAAATGCCTTTGCTCAGGAAGAGAGCTCTAGAGTATGTCGCCTGAGAAAAGCAATATATGGATTGAAGCAGAGTCCGAGGGCATGATTTCAGAAGTTTAGTCAGATTGTTTATCAATTTGCCTTTATCAAAACTCATGTGGACCATTTACTGTTCATTATGCGCACCTCCATTGGAGTGATCATGCTAGTTGTCTATGTGGATGACACTATTATCTCAGGCAATGACTAAGCTGGCATAAAGACAACTAAAAGGCACTTGAAGCAACATTTTGATACTAAAGACTCGGGTCGACTGAGGTACTTCCTTAGGATAGAGGTGGCTCAAAATCGTCAAGGACTTATACTTTCTCAGAGAAAGTATGCTCTTGATCTACTACAAGAGACGGGCATGCTTGGTACTCGACCAGCAAATGTTCCTTTAGACCAAACAAAGACGCTCTGAAAAGAGGATTCCGAAGAGCTATCAAACAAGAATGCGTACAAGAGACTGATTGGTAAGCTTATTTACTTAATAGTTATCCGACCTGATATTTTATTTGCAGTTGGTGTTGTCAGTCAGTTTATGGACTAACCCAAGAAGTGCCATTGGGAGGCTGCATGTGGCATTCTCAAGTACATTAAGAAGGCTCACAGACTTGGACTGTTTTACAAAAAGAATGACCATACTAATATAGTTGGTTATTCTGATGCTAATTATGTTGGTTCAAAGATAGATAGACGATCAACTTATAGTTATTATACATTTGTTGGAGGAAATCTTATGACTTGAAAGAGTAAAAAACAAGACATAGTGGCTACATCTAGTGCATAAGCAAAGTATCGAGCTATGGCTCATACTATTTACGAGTTAATCTTGGTGTGTTCCTTGATAACGGAGTTTGGGTTTCATCATGATAAACCCATTTCTATGTATTCTGATAATCAAGCAATTATTTTCATTGCTAACAATCCAGTATTTTATGAAAGGACAAGACACATAGAGGTTGATTGTCACTGCATCAAGTCACAAGCAAACAAATATGTACTCCATACACTCATTCTGAAGATCAAGTGGCCGATGTGTTCAATAAGCCTTTGGGAGGTAGCGGGTTCTCTATGTTGCATGGCAAGTTGGGAATGCTGGATATCTGTGCTCTCCAACTTGAGGGGGAGTGCTAGAGAGTATGTTTAACATGTGTCAATCGACATATGTTATTCTCTATTATTTCTTTATGTTTATAGTTCTTTCGTTTCTGTCTTTTCCTAATTAGACTTTTTCTTATTGTATTTTTTCTTATAAAACTTTTCCTCTTTAAGAAAATCCTATTTCTGTACACTCCTATATATAGGAGTACAAAATCATGGAATAAGATAAATCAATTCTCTTCCATTTTCTGTTTCAAACATGTTACCAATGGTAGGTAAGGATTAGTGCTTTTTTTTTTTAATCTTAATATGTTGTTCAACAAGACAATGGGACCACCTTATTGCATTTTGGAATGACTAGGAGAAAGCAGTTATCATCCTCCTTCCTTGATCTCGTACTATAAAGGGTATTTTCCTATAAGACACAAATCTTTTCAAAATTTATGTTCGCCATGATCACTATTAATGCAAGTTACTTGTGCTACGATTTATTATGCATGGCTATGGACTGGGTATCTTTGGAGAGAGTGATTAAGCAAAGCTACTTGCTCTAAACGTCCTAAGAATTTTGGAAAGGTGAGCACCATTTAAGATGCAGACAGGAATAAGTTTCAGAACATGAAGAAAGTTGCTTGACTTCACCCATCGCAAATTTATTTTTTGTTCAGACAGAAGGCTTTGGCCCCTGAAACCTTCCAGAAATACATAGGAATGTCGCGGTTTGGCAGTCTTCCATGTGAAAAAATCTTACAAATAGAAGACCAAGTAAAACTGCCTTGTTCCTCACTGCTGGGACTCCAATATGATAGTTCTAACATATACAAGAAGCCTTTGATTTCTTTTTGGCAAGTCTGGATCGTTTGTGGTCCTACGAAAGCAGCTCACATGTAGTTATTGCCACAGGGAAAAATGGCAATTAGACTCTATTGGCTACTTTGGACTCTAACATTTTGCTAGAATTTGGTGATAGAAACAGGGAGACATGTAGGACTTCATGGCATGTTCACGACCCTAATTGATGATGAGCTTCTTATGGTCTGGAGTAATGCCCGATTGTTAAAATGAATAAGTACTATGATTTAAGTTCCCTCTATGGTTTGGTGAAAGGCTTGGCAAGTACTGATGTATGAATGAAAAGGCAAGATGCAGTGTGGTCTGTAAAACCACAAATAGACTGAGGGCAATATCGTCTTGTCTGTAAAACCACAACTCCAGCTTTAGTTATTGCATGTCTTAGCTGGCAAAGAAAACCTCACTCTGGCTATACTTCTCAGATTGCTTTTAACATGCTTCGAGAAAGTAAAAGAAAATATGAACAAAATTGCTCTTTTCTTTTCATTTTGTGGGGGGTGGATTTATTCCCTGGCAATTCAAGAATTAGCAAGCGATCTTCTTGATCATCAATCAGAAAATCCTTTCTGCAAATTAACGTCAAAAACCCAAATCAAGAATTTTAATTTTTTTTTCTTCCAAGGAATACATGAACTTTCTAGGACGCAGCCAATGTACCTCTAGAAGGTAGCCCTTCCCCGCTACTAAAAGAACAAAAATAGCAATTACCTTTCATTTCGAACTTTCTTCCACAAAAAACAATGCTTCACCATGAACAAAACCCAAAAAACCCACAGCATTAACGTCTGCCATCATTTCATCCTTGCAATGATCCTAAAGCATAACAACGTTAAAATATCAAGAAGCCACGCATGGTCCAATTGTCCGATCCAATATAATCCGCCGTCTCGCCCGCTACATATCACTTTTCATTCCCCAATTAGCCCTTGTACCATATAAATAGTACCCCGAATCCCTAGAATCATGGAGACCTTCTATTTCCACGAAGAATACACGAAAGAAAGAAATAGATCACGCAGTATCAAATTAAGGCCCAAGAATAAAAACAAGAACATCCAAGAATAAACCGAACAAGATTTCAGACGCATCCGAGAAGGGATTCAAGTTCCGTACCATAGGTCATCCGCCAGACAACGGGCGATCAGATCGGAGACGGAAGAGAACCACCTTTCTTTCGCCGCGGCGATCTAGGGGGAAGTCGTCTTGGAGGAGAGGGGGGTGATCGTTCTTGGAGGATTCCGAGGCCTTTCCCCTTAGCCTCTCCTCTCTTCTCTCTCTGTCGCTCTCTTTCTCTCTCTATCTTCGAGCCTCTGTTTCTCTCTCTAGGTTTCGGGGTGGGTCTGCAGCAGAGAAGAGAGGTTTCGTGGCGAGCACAACACCAGTTAAGAGTCTTGATCAGCTGCCGCTGCCGTCAAAAAGGGCCATGGTAATTCTAAATAATAGTTTTAATTAAATAAATATCGAAAATGTTCTCCAAGTCGGCGTTCGGGCATTAATTTCTTCTAATAATATAAATAATAATAGTAATACCCGAGAGAAGGACGTAGAGGACGAGATTGCCCTTTCCGTGTTCGCGCTTCTCCCTGCGGTCGCTTCTTGGGTCACGGAATGACGATGACACCCCTCGGTGGCTGAAAAATCGGACCGCTTGTTTCATTCCACGCCTTGGGCGGACCGTGGCCCAGTTGAAGTGTTTGACTTTGGTCAAAGCGATGTTTCGTCGGAAAACAAGAGACATGAACTTGGTGATATTTTGTAATAGAAAAACTTAGATATTACTTGTCATATTACGCTCTATTCTGTGAAAGTGTGGATTGTTAGCAATACGAAGAGCATGGACCAACATTGCCTGATTGACATGAAATTGGTGAAGTGAGTGGTTAATGAATAGATGATTTGGTAGTAATACTTTCCAATAACACCGTAAGTGGAGCATTATAATAATTCGTTGGTAGTCTCAAGGAATGTGTTCAATAGAAAAATAATTTTATTCAAATGTATCCAGATTTAATTCAACGGAACTAGTTGCATGAATCTGTACATTATGCACATCATATCTCAAAAACCTGTCACAATATTGCACCGGCATAAAATTTCTAACGCACTTAAACGAGATATGGAAGGACCATCCAGAATGGAATAAGAATCACAACCTCTTTGACAAAAAAGAGGGCACAACTCAAAGTTGTCATTAGTTTTCGGGACATACGGTCTTCTTGACTTTTTGATGTAAGCTCAAGACCTTTTTCCTTTCGACATTTCCATATATAATCATTGCATAATTTTGGTCATTATCATCACCCATTACAATATTTTATGCAACAATGGTATATGCTATTGGCTGTATAGCTCTTCTTTTATTTCCTTCTTAAGCTTTTATTTATCGTCAACAATGAACCAGTTTGACGGTATAACCATATTTTTTAAGATGCAGGCACCCTTGCCTTTATAAACTTGAGGTATATCATATATGCAAGGAATCTAAGAGGAAGTCTATGTTTTGGTCATGGAAGGTCACAAAGCTTTTGGTAAACCAACTATATCAGCTAAAACGCCTTGATTTCACCCACTCAAAATTATTTAATTTGTAGGCACCCTGGTTGGATTCAGGGTCCTTACGCGAAAAACGATCAATCTCTTCCCAATATGTCCAATTTTAATAATAACGTAGACGGTATGCTTCATGATGTGCTAGCCCTCTTGTGCATTGGGTAAAAACAAAATTACCATCTAAAACACTCGCACGAAGAAAAAACCTCCGACCATTTAATTACTTTCCCAGTTTCAAATCCACCATATATGTTCAAAGAGACTCGTGGAAAGTAAGAAAATCAAGGAGACTTATATATAAAGAATAAAAATATAATGAGCCAAAAATACACCCTGGCTGCTCCTCCAGCATCTAATAATTTACAATTGGATGGGCACCCATTAGAGGAATCCCAAAGCGGAGTTTTGAAAACAAAGATAATGGGCACCTCGACCTCCAATCACCAGCACGCATCATGTGGTGGCACGTGTGAACGTACACTTTTGGGGCGAGGGTAGTTATGTAAATCCAAGAAATGATCCGCCGTTCTTTCATCCCCATGGATATGCCCTCAAAGAACGGAATGGCATGTACGTAAATTCAGCGCAAGACCAGGGATGGTCGGTCAAATTTTGGTTCTACGATACTGGCGTATAAGACAAGGCGGATATGTATCCTGGCGGCGTTGGCTGGCAGGCGCGAGTTTGTAGGGGACGATATCACCGGCGGAGGGATCGCGGATGTTGGATGCCCGTGATGTAATCATCCGCTCGTATTGGCTGAATCCTCCGGATCGTGAGCCTGCGGACTCCGATCGGAATAAAGAAATCGCTGCGGCTTCCATGTGTGAAAAAAATATCCCATCCCCCCTCGTGTGACCAAATTGCCCTTGTCACCGTTTTACTGTGAATATTTTCGTAACGCCGTTACCGATTACAACGGCTGCAAACGTTAAACTATGATGACGTCATTAGCCGTTGTGAGTTGTAAAGGTTTAAAGTTTTAAAGTTGGAACGAATGAATGGCCGTGTTTTGTCCGATTCGCCCTATTATTACTGGAATTTTTGAATGAAGCTGGCGGTCGCAACGCCTGCTTTGTACTTTGATATATCACCGCATTATTTTCTCAGAAAAATATATACCATGATAAAGAATTATAAAAAAAATTGTACATTACAAATAGTGCTATAGAAAAATGATTTATTCGTGCTAAAAGAGTTAGGGGTTATATTTTTCATGCAAAAAGATTCACCTTCATTTGTATGAAGCCAGAATTGAATCACCGACTATATATATATATATATATATATAATAATTCAAAATATCATCAAAAAAATTAATCTAAAAATATTATTTAGATTTCTTAATCATATATAAATATATAAGGTCTTTTCAGCGAATAATCGATATTGGACTAAATATATACCTACACGGATTCTTATATACTTTCTCTATTTAAGTCCTTTTGTCAGACTAAGGATACAAATTTATGTATCCATTTATCAATACTATAACCAATCTATGATTAGCTCAATGAGCTCGTACTATAGTATCTCCTAATTCGTACAAGTAGGATAAAAATAAATCGGATCGGATCGGATCATGAGTGACTTTGATCCGATCTGCTTATTTGATCGGATCTTGATATTGGATCCAAACACAATCTAATAAAAGATCGGACCGGATCGGATCGAATCTATGATCAAATTTTTTGATCCAATTGATCATTCAAGTCGGATTGAGTTCATGTACAACCCATCCCTAATCCATAAAAGACGAATTTGATTCGGATTTTGATAGGTTCTAGGTTGGATTATGGGTTAAATTAACCAACGGACAATAACTATAGCTATTTAATCAATTCTCATGAATGCAGTTGAAGTTGATCTCATAAGTTGACCATCTAATAATATTCGTGATATAGAATAATTTTTGTAGTGGTCATGTAACAATTATGTCTAAAAAAAAATATTAAGATGTACCTCATATACATATAAAAGATAAATAGATTTAACCTCCCAAACTTGGTTAGAGGATACAACTAAAAGTAAAATTTTTATTTTTTATTTATCCTCTAAATTTTTTGAGTTAGAAATGTTGTGCAGTATTAATGCGAAGGATTTCTTGTGGAGGTGAAAAAGAAAGAAAATAATATTTATTAGGAACTTCATTAGCTTGAACCAATGAGTGTCACTCAATTGTGAGAATAAAAAAAAAAGAAGATGACGTTGTATAAATGGGCTCATTGCAATTTATGCCCAGCCCATGCTAGTATATAATAAGTTTGGGTTCTATCGGATTGTTAAGCACAAAATTCATATAAACTTAGAAATTCAAGTAGATCGGGTCGGATCAAAATTTAGTAAATCTAGACCCGATCCATAAAATAGAATAGGTCTAATTTTAGAACTCAACTTGGATCCATGGATTTTTTTTAAATGGTCCGAGTTGGATCTCCATGAGCTGGATCGGATCATGGGTCAACCCAACATATTTACAGCCTTATGTATAAGTTATGGGTCGAATTCATATGGACCTTCTTCATAATAGATCTCAAAGCACTCCAAACTTCATCATTCATGTACTCACATAGATCTCAAAGTAACTAGTAGATTATCCAACGATGGATTCTATTATTACTAAGAAAGATGAGTCCTTTCGTGAGAAAGATACGGCTCCGACTCGCTAGTTAGAGATTTTATAGTTGGATTTTTTTGTAGTTGACCTTGGTATATGTACATAGCTGAACTTTTTTAAGACTTGATTGCCCTTATTAGTATTTCTACACAGCTAGAGAAGATTGATTATTATAAACTTAAAGTTATATAGAGAAATCTAGAAATCTTTTAGAGTCTCGTTCTAGAAAGTAAAAAATATACGGGTACTAGCATCTTTAAATATGATTTTCATCCTAGACCCAAATCATGAGCTCGCTTAATTTTTATTTATTTTATTAATCAACATTTTTTTCCTTCCCCTCTTGTTGTTTGGTCCTCCCAAGCCACATGTATAGCACATGCTAAATACTAATTTTTATAAGCCAATAATTGATTGAATAACAAATATCACACATCGATATTGTTAGGACAGCAGTTGTCAGCTAAAACAGAGAGTATTTTCTCACAAGCCATTCTTGATCCTTCATGTACGTTATGTTTAAAAGAATTCAAAAAAAAAAACTCAATTTTTTTTGTAAAATTCTCCTCCAAGTATTTTTTTAATTTAATTTTTTTAAATTTTATTATTTAAATATTTTAATTTCTTTATTATCAAGATTTTTGACTGTCATGCTCTTAATTACCAATAATCATATATATTTAATCTCATTTTTATTTTCTAATTATTGAGCTCATTAAAAATTTTGGCCATTGGACTCTTTAAAAATTTTATTGGATCAATAAAAGCTCCAATGATCATAAACAATTACAAATGATCATATTAGATGCCTATAAAGAATTATCCTGAGATATGATTTTAGACATCCAATCCAAGCCTTTTCCTCTTTTCTTCTAACTTTTCTTCTTAAGTCTTTTATCTTTATGATTTTTTTCTGAGTATTAAAAGAGTTTTCATCGATATGAAACTAAATATACACCCATATGAATCATTATATACTCTTCTTATTTAAATCCTGACATCCTCGTCAAACTAAGAATCCAAATTCATGTATCCATTTATAAATACTATAATCTGTCTGTGATTAACTCAATAAATTCGTACTACAGTATTTCCTAGTTCACATGAGTTATAGACCGAATCTATATGGATCTTCTTCATAATATATCTCAAAGCACTTCAAACTTCATCGTTCATATACTTGCATGGATCTCAAAGTAACTAGTAGATGATCCAATGATGGATTCTTACCGAGGAAGATGAGTCCTTTTATGAGAAAGATACAACCTTGACTCGCTAATTAAAGGTTTTATAGGTAGGTTTTTTGCAGTTGACCTTGGTATATGCATGTAGCTGAACTTTTGTAAGGCTTGATTGCTCTTATTAGTATTTCTACACAGCTAGAGAAGATTGATTATTATAAACTTAAAGTTATATAGAGAAATCTAGAAATCTTTTAGTCTCATTCTAGAAAGTAAAATGTATATGGTTTCCATGCATCTTTAAATATGATTTTCATCCTAGACCTAAATCATGAGCCTCCTTAATTTTTATTAATTTTATTAATCAGCATTTTTTCCCTTCCTCTCATGTTGTTTGGTCCTATCAAGCCACGTGTATAGCACATGCTAAATACTAATTTCTATGAGCCAATAATTGATTGAATAACAAATATCACCCGCCGATATGGTTAAGACAAGAGTTATAAGATTGTCAGCTAAAATGGAGAGTATTTTCTCACAAGCCATTTTTGATATGTTATGTTTGAGAGAATCCAAAAGAAAAAACTTAAATTGTTTTAAAATTTTTCTCCAAATATTTTTTTTTAATTTATTTTTTTTAAATTTTATCATTTAAAAATTTTAATTTTTTATTATCATGATTTTTGACCTTTATAAGACCCTTAATTATCAATAGTCATATTTATTTAATATTATTTTTATTTTCTAACCATTAAATTTATTAAAGATTTTGATCGTTGGACCTCTTAAAGATTTTAATTGGTCTATAAAAGCCCCAACAATCATAAATAGTCTCAAACGATCATATCGGATGGCTATAAAGAACCATCATGAGACTTGATTTTAGACATCTAATCCAAGCCTCTTCCTCATTTTCTTCTAATTTTTCTTTTTAAATCTTTTATCTTCATGATTATTTTTCTAAATATTGAAAGAGACTTCATCAACCTCCTTTATGATCATGCTCGTAGACGGAGGATCCCGATCATATCTTGAGATGATTATTTCAAATATTCCATGAGGGATGAAAATATGATTTAAAATAGTATCCAACTTTCACTCCTGAGTTTGATCATTTTTATTTTATATTATTATGTAAGTTATTTATAATTTTTATAATTATTTTTTTTAAAATTTTTTTGAATCATATTTTGAATTTTAAGTATTATTCCAACATGTTAATGATTGCCATGAAATACCACCCTAAGTGCTAATCATATGTACTAAAAGAACCTCCTCTTAGGATACATTGTTTGCATCTCGGTGCAAATTTAAATGGTATCCCTAGTTCAATAAGGCGAGGGGGCAGGAGAACGGCATCCCTAGCAAACAATTTATTAATGTAGATCGTTGATTAAATTCCTAATTAATTTCAAATGCACATGGACCCATCAACTCACCTTTCTTAAATACAGCCCTTCTTTCGTTGATCATTCAAGAGAGGGAAGAACTATCAATTCGCACAAGTGGTCACTATTTTAAACTGTACTCAGGTATATTTCTAACCCCGGGTGTTTTAGTTGGAGTTGGAGTCCAGGGGGCCATCTTAAGCGAGGATGCGTATGGCCATAGATCCTGTAGGCTTTTCGATCCTGGTAGCTTTTGCGAGTACTCGAACGTGATTTTGTACGGCACGTAAAGCTTTTTTTTTTTTTTTTTTTGGGTAAAGCCTTTTCTAATGAACTGAGTGTGCGAGGAACTGCTTCCATGCCCAATGTTTCGTGTTCATATCAAATTATGAGATAATATAATAATTTATAAAAATTATTTATCAAAAAAATAAATTTTATTATACTTAATTGATAAAAAATATTTTAAAAATTAATATTAAAAAAATAATATATTTAATAAAGAATAATTTTATTTAAAAATATAATAAAATTTATAAATATATCTTTCAACATAAAATAATTTTTAATAATAGAATAGTATTGCCATCTCCAATTAATTTTTATATAATGACTATAATCATATAGTTTTTTTGCATAATGTTATCTCTATCTTAACTTTTTATAAACACTCTTTGAATGAATTTGGAAATATATTAGAATAAATTCAATGATTATATATATAATTTTATTGAAATTTGAAAGTATTTTTATCAAATATAAATTATTATTACATAAAAATTTATTAAATATGAATTTTTTATGATATTTATTTTATTTTTAAAAAAAAAATAAGTATGAAATTTAATTTTTTTTATCAACTTTTTTTTATTTTTCATATCAAATATATTAATTTGATATGAGATTCATTTTTTTTATGTCAGATTACTCTCAATCAAAAAGCATTTTAATTAACCGAGTAACGTGTGTGTTGGGGGATCAATTAATAAAGTAGGTTTTGATGGGTATGGATGGGAGGCGGCGTGCTTGTGATGCTAATTGCTTGGTAGCGAGGACCACGTGATGTTTTAGATTAGCCTTCGCTTTCTCGGACTTGTCTCTTTGTTTCCCCAGGAGAGAAGATAATCTCTTCTAGAGACACTGACACGAGCCATCCGATAGATATGGAGAACAACGTCTCCAGCTTAAGATTCTGTATATATTCATTTTTAATCGAGCTTCGGGTTGGGTTGATGTTTTTTATGGCCAAGTCTGGTCCAGACTTGAAAATATTTCATGTATGAGGCTCAGAATTGATCTTATACCTGCTTAATGAGTTTTAAAAATGAGCATATTCTTTTACTGATAATTATAAGAAATGGCCATAAGCCATATTAGCCACAAAAACATCATTTATGCATACCCTTTTTATGCAGGTCAGAGATGCTCAACCCTGGCTCGGCCATCTTGGTTATGATCATCCACATGGATGCTCCAAAACTCTCAAGGAATCATGTAGATTGAGCCCCAATCCGATGGCAAACATTGCTCGCAAGACATGTTGTGACGGCAAGCTAACTATTATCCGAAGACAATTGATGATGGATATTTATATCGTTAGAAGAAATACCTATCGGTGTCACATTCATCATCCGTAGTTTCCTATAATATTGTGATCATCATAAGAAGTAAAAGGGTCCATGTCCCACCTATATAATTTCAATGGCAATGTAATCAACAATATAAGACATTTGATGGTTTCATGTTCACTGTCAAAAACCACCTTCTAGAGAACTTGTAAATGAGAAATTGTCTTGGCTTGACCTTTTTTAGATCCGATAAAAAGGATCAGTGACCAAGTTTGAATAAAAAACCAAGTTTGAATCGGAAACCAATAATAAGGAAATTGTTGGTGAAACTTTCACCCCCATATAACAACCAACATTACCATGTGAAGCATTCCAAAGGCAGCTAAGTCACTGTTGGAAAATATTTTCTCCTAGAATAGCCCAGTCAGTGAGAAATTTTAATTTAAGTATTTTGGAAGTCATATTTTAAGTTTTTCATGGACTTTGGATACTTAGTTATTCTTATCCCTTGTGGAGGCCACGGAGCCTAAGAATTATACTTTTGTATGCTATTTTGCACTTTTTCCTTATGTGGTGGAATTTGTGCAAGCTCTATTGGATTCTAGGGACAATGATGAGGCCAATGATATATTCCTTTATTGTAGCGCATTTCAGGAAGGAATGAATTTCTATGCATGTAGAATAGACCTGCTCAAAACCCGGGCCACTTGAGCCCGATCGCTTTAAAATGGGCTTGGACTTTTATTTTTAATCCGACGGACCAGGCTAGGCTTTAAAATGGAACCCAAATTTCTAAATGGGCCGGATTCGGATTTATATAGATCTGGCCCGAATCAAGCCTGAATATATATTTAAGCGGTTAAGCCGTAGCCCCTAATCCCAAAGACCGAAACCCGTTGCTCACCCCGCCTTGCCTATAACTCCGTATCCGTATTCTACAGCTGATGGCACTAAGGGTTTAAGGAACAGGAACCCAATCGATCCCTATATCTCTTCTTCCTTGAAATCCCAAGTTCGTAAATCCCAACCCTAGTCGCCGTCGTCGATTTGCTGCTCCAGCCACCATCCCCGATTCCCATCATCTTCGACACCGGCGCACAGCCCCGGAGGCCACGATCACCATCTCCACCCACCACCAAGCTCCTGCCTGCTCCACTATCCTGATTCTCGATTCCAACTACTGCCTTCTCCTCGCCGTCGAGCTCCACGCCATCATCATCGTCCTCGACGACTGCCTCACTTTCGAGCATCGCCTCCCCTCTTTCTTAGCATGCTCAACTCTTTCCTCCCCCTGCCGTGCCTCCTCCTTGCTGCCGTGCCTCCTCTTCGCACCTCTACGCCTCATGCCCGAGTAGGCTAGGGCTTTTCCTCCCTGCCGCCATGTCTCCTCCTCGCACCTCTACGCCTCATTCTCGCACCTTCGTGCCTCCCCGCCTACTCCTTTTCCCATCATCTCTCTATCTTCAGGGCCCTGGCATCCTCCCTACCTCCCCACCTTCTCTTGGCCAGTAATGTCGACTCCCATAAGTAAATATGATTAATTATTTTGATCCTAAATCTTAATCAGCTATCAATTAACCAGCTGAATAGCTGGTGGACGAGTTAGGGACCTTATTTCTTGAGAATCTGTTTGGAATATCGGTATCATGTGCTAATTAACATTGCTCTGATAGATTTTGATTTTGATATTTGGGTATCAAATTAATTTACTGAACTATCACGTTGAACCAAATTATGTGGCTAGCTTCAACTATTATAAAGTTTTTTGAGACTATGAAGAAGATATAGGATCGGATGATTTCAATGATCCCTGTTAGAATAGATGCTAGAACATATACTATCTTCTGAGCCTCTTTAATTTATTTTTTATTTTTTTTTGGCTTGTCTTGCTTTTCGATCCTTCTTCTATTTTATCATATTTCTTATTGATTATTTTTTCTTATTTAGCTTGATTATTTTTTTTATATTTCTTATTGATTATTATATTTCTCATTGATTATTTTTTTATATTTCTTATTGATTATTTTTTTATTATATTTAAATGATTCTCATAATTTTATATTGATCTAAATACTAGATATGGATGCATAGATTAAATATTTAATACATCTATACTATATTAAAAAGAGCATTAAGGTCCTTTGGGTCTAATAAATTTGCCAATGGAGAGGACATTGATAAGACAATATCTAAAACCATATTGTATGATTATAGTGCATTAGTTTGGAAAGTAAGATTATAATATTAGACTTTTTAGTGATAAAATTTTAAATTTTATATAGCACTATTTCTCTCTCTTCAAATTTTATCTAGTCGAATATATATCCAGTCCTCATGGTCTCCACTGTTCAGCCATCCCCTTTTTCTCTAACTTTCCATAACCCTCCCAACCTCTCTTTGGTTGAATCTCAAATATTTTCAACCATGCTATCTATCACATGGACATCCAAACATCCTCCTTTCATCAGCCCAATCAATCTCTCTCTGCATTTAGTACTAATCTCTTTCATCCTTTCATCCATGATAGAGATAAGGTATTTGATTTTCATAATTTTTTAATATTTATTGGAACTTTTACAAGTTTTATCTTTCTATTTTATAAAAGTCATATTCTTTCTTTAAAAAAACCACATTCTTATTTTATAGTCTAATAAAACAAGGCATTTGGATTTTTTTAGTTATGTTTACTTAATTTTATATCAAATTTTTATTAGTTTTTCTACTTATACTTTAAGATTATTTAACGTATAGTTTATATTTTTAACATTTTTCTAAATTTCATCATTTTTATGAAACTAATTATTATTTTAAAAAATAATTTTATGAAATTTAAGCTTACACTAAACAACTAGTAAAACTACGACTTATAGTTATTCAATATTTTTATTATTTTTATTTAATATTCTATCCTTTATTTGAAATCACTATAGCTATTGATGTTATTTTTTATCATGAAACCATGCACCATGTCTACCTATGTTAGTATATACTAAATATTTGATACATATATGTTAAATATCATGCATAACTTTTTAGACTGCATTGTACAGAACCATCTGCGAAATTGCGGAGAGATCTATAAACTTGTATCATTTACCAAGGTAAAATTTTTTCTTGCATTAAATTTTTTTTTTTTCTTTGAGAATTTTTTCTTGCATCCAATGATTAATCATTTAATCTTCTCTTAACACTAACCAAACTCGGCCAATAAAGGAAACGAGGTGAACCAAGCGAAACGTCAAACGGCTCAAGGTTGTATTCAGGAATGGGAAACGTGTGACGACCCTCTGGCGATGCTCGAGGTTTCCCAAGGCTGCAAGGGAACTGGACCGGGATCGTCCATCGCCGCCTCAAGATCCCACCGAGATCGAGGGGGGAAGAAAAAAAACTCATCTTTAGATGCCCAAGGAGATATTCTTGGATTCCGGATACTTAAACGACTCGCCGTGGATCCCATGGGAATCAATAATAATGCGAAGAAGGGAACATCAGCCCCTGCCGCGTCTCCTTGCGCTCACCTCAGAAACGCCTACCACGACTGCTTCAATAGGTTCTCTAATCCTCTAAGTCTCTGATTTCTCTCCTTTATAGCATCACATCACGCGAAGAATTTTGTTCTTGGAGTTCTATAGTGCGGTTTCTTTTTTTTTTTTTTTTTTTTTTTTTTTTTTCTGAAGAAAGATCGAATTTTTACGGGAAAAATGGTCAGGTGGTATTCCGAGAAGTTCTCAAAGGGTCAGTGGGACAAAGAGGAGTGCGTCACCGAGTGGGACAAGTACAGAGCCTGCCTTGCTGTGAGTTCCCCATTGTTATTTCCTGATTTTTTGACATTTTCCAGTCATAATTATATTTACCCTGTCTTCTTAATTAAAATGGTTTCATTGATGTGCCTTTTCTGGTTCAAATGGAAGTATGGAGGTAAAATTGTATATCACGGAGAGAGTGGGAGAGAAGAAAACCTTATTAGATATAGATGCGATGTTTTGAGATTCACTTGAGTTTCTTTTTCTTGTTAGATTAGGGTAAGTAGAGTTAGGGTTCCATATGCACAGAAGACCATGCTAGATACGAGATAATGGAGTTTGTTACATGGCAAGTGAAAAGCAAGTTTTTTTTTTTATGCTTGGTCTTAGTTGCAGATGCCGTAAAGAAATGAAAAAATTGAGGTTGGGGTTGAAATCTTCTGACTATTTTGAAATGAGTATGAGGTCTTCATTGTGAACTAGCTATAAAGTTACGCGATTTAATCAAACATATTTTCTCTAATCGGCAAGATGTCTTTAGGAAGATTCGAGAATGTATCAAAGGAGAAGTTAAGAAACGAACTTGTATCTCAAGTACCATTAATGGTACTGGCATATTGACCATCTATTGCCATTAGGTTCATAAACTGGAAACTCAGACTCTCTTTAATGGTAAATGCGTTATTCTATCATATGAAAAGGTTATGATGGTTTTTGAGGATCGAGCCTCTGATGTCTCAAGCTCCATGTTCCAACTTCTTAATATAAATTTCCACCATCACTCTTGGCAGCAACATTTGGAAGACAAGCATCTGAGGCGTATATTCTTGGAAGCAGAAGCCTCTGCATATTCTATTAAAGGTGATGCTGGATCCTCGGTGGACGTGGATGGTGCTTTTCGGTAGGGATGGCTCTACACAGGAGATGCTCCGTATCCAGCAGTTACGACAGAAATTGATAATTGTCATTAAAGTGATCTTCCTTATAAATATTCAGCACTCTCGGTATATCTTTTATTAATATGACTGCAGGATTGACTTTGTACAATTTTTTTTCTGGTATTATCGAGGATGATATTCTCTTGCATTAACTGTGGATTGCTGAGAGCACTAGCATATGTTTCAGATCCTCCAAGCTTGGAGCTAGTGCAACACTTTGCATTAGTCAAACCATCGCGCACAATCCATTAGTCAAACCAGTGCAACACTTATCCGGGCTCCCTCAACACCCACATTTTTAGTCATGGTGTACAATCCTTTCTGTGAGACAAACCATTGTTTCTACCACAATCATCCTTCTTACCGTACAAAGTTACGAACCATCCCTTCCACCAGAAACTGAGTCTAGCTTCTTGTTTTGCTTGGATTCTTATCCATACCATGCACCGAACCGAGAAGCCATTTTAGAAAATCTCATCTCAGCTGCCTCAAGCTGTCATGCAGATCCTCGTGCTGCTGCCTAACCTGTTTCTCCCTGATTTAATCGATCGAGTCCAAACCGCTGCCCATCACGGTTTCTCGATTGCCTTAAAAGATTCCATGCTAACTTCTTTTTTTTAGACAATAGAGAAACCACGAATTTTGCACCTTCGACCATGCAATTCACCACCCAAGGCAAGGATACCTTTTGCTACCTAAGGGAACATCATCAGGCCCATCGTGGAACACTTTGCTGGCTGGACCATTCAGGTTATCGTCTTCATTTTGCCTCTCCATCGCTAGAAAACTTCAAGTATTAACTTTTGTCCACCTCCACAATTTCATGATTTCAACCTAAAGCCCCAGCTCCCCATGCTCCCTGGTATCTTCATCTTGATCTCATCCAATTGCTTTGTCCTGTGATGATTGCTTCATTGCTCATGCATGTGCTTCTCTCTGCCTTGAATGATGCACCTTGGACCTTGCCTCTTCTAGATATTGTTCCCCCAATCCACCAGCTTCCTAATTGCCACCAATGTCTGGACCATTGACCTTATGTTACAACTCCCATGTCACAAAAAAGCTGAATTCCATCCATGAATGACAGACATCCTCACAATTTCGAAAATTAGCATCATATACTTGTTCTCGTATTCTTTGAGTCTGAAGCGTGCTTCAAGCTGCACGCTTCTTTTGGGCCAAACTGCTTTCCTTGTTTCATTAGGGGTTGTACCTTCAGCTCCTGCTTAGGATCGTGCTTTGTTGTGATGGTTTAATGTTCTGCGCCTATTGCAATCATGCAGTCCGTACGACGGTTGCTTCTAAAGTTTCAGAGACCAAATTTATAAAACTCGACCCTTTTTCTTTTTAACAAAAATAACTTTTTTAAAAGAATGTCTATGACAATTCTTGTTTTGATCTACTAATGCTATTCTGTTCTACTTTAAATATTAGCTGTGGTTGCTGCACATTAGACATGGCATTGATGCATATTTAGTTCTCAGTTTTGTTGGGTCTTGTGATCCCATTACGTGGTCTCTAAGTGAAATAAGCATGCATTTTCGGATGGTCACATTCAATGGGCCATTTCCTTTGAAGCTCCAATTGCTTTTGGTCGATCAGAGAATTTATCATCGTCGATCCGAATCCGTACATGTACTTCAGAAGCCCCCATTTACAGGAAAAAAAGAAAAAATCTCATGGAATACAATCCTACTCTACTTTGCCAGCACCTCCAGTGTCTTCATGAGAAATATCCTGATGTTCCGAACATAGCTTGGTTGTCCATCCAATTTGCGCATGGTACGAAAAGCCAAGTGAACTACATTGTTAATGTTCCCTTTTCTGGGCCATGGATTACGGAAAGGAGTTATATTGTTAGCATAATTTGTGGTTTTGTTAACCATAGATGTGCAGAATATATAAGAGCTGGCTGTTTATGAGAAATAGCTGGCCAGAAATGTTGCATTCGGCAACTTGATCTGAGCTTGAAAAATAATTCATGCTTCAAATATATGAACAAATTTGAATGCAGATGCGTGGTTCCTTTCAGTTGTCTTTGTCACCGGACTCAACAGGCCGAAATATTCAAGTTTCTTGATTCTTTGATGCTTTTGAATTTCAGGAAAAAGAGGCAGTTGACCGGGTTTGCTTGCTTGCTGTAGCCTCATAGTCACTCTTGATGGATGCTCATCCTAAAGACTTGCCTTTTTTGACCGTTGCTAGCTGTTACTTCTGCTGCTTCCGCGTTCAATGTCTATTCACTAATAGCTGTGATTTAATGTGCTTGACCATCATGAATTTGTACCAAATATGTCTATTTATTTAGGATGCATTTAATTATATTTTTTAATTTTTGATTTTTAATTTTTAATTTTTTTAATTTTTATTATTAAATAAAAATAAAAAAAATAAAAAGCACCGATGTTACTATAAAATAAAATGCATCAAAATTTAATCTTTTTAACCCAGTAAGAAAATTCACATCCTAAAATCCGATTCAAAGCAAAGAATATTAAGAAAAACAAACAAAGCATAAATCGAAATATAATAATGGAAAGATCTCAAAACAAATCTAATTTTGATCGATCATCTCGAAAAAATAGAAAAAAATCATTTAATCTTTGAAGAAAATATAGAATTTTAAAAATATCTTCTTTTTCTTAGGATTTGATGATAATGCACAAGTCAAAAAAGGATTTCTCCACTTGTTGAGAAGAGAGCATGGTATTATTCAGGCTTGTCGGTCAGGCAGACGGAGGGCGAGAACATGAGAGAAGGGAGAGAGAAGGGGATGGGGAGGTGAAGAGCTCAGCAAGAGAGAAGGATTCAGAAAGGGAGGGAGAAGGGGGCAGGAAGGTGAAGAGCTTGTTGAAGAAGAAGGATCCGGACTCTTTACTTTTTGGTTTAGTATTTTAGATGTGGGAAAATAAGTTTTACGAAGCAAAAAAAAAAAAAAGTAGAAAAATAAGTTCTAAAAATTAAAAAAAATTTGCTTTGCATATAAAGTAATTATTTTTATTATTTTGATTATTACTTTTTACTTTTCATGATGTTACCAAACATTGCTTTTTGATTTTTATTTTTTAAAAATTAAAAAATAAAAAATATTTTTTTAATAGTTAATCAAACGCATCCTTAGACCATATTTGGTGCATTATCAGATAGTAATAATCTAGATTACTTGGTAATCTGGATTACCTGCAATTTGGATAGATTATCAATAATATTATTACTGTATTTAGTATTCTCAGATAATGTTACGATAAAATTATTAAAATTTTTGATTGATATATTTAGTATAATAATCAGATTATTGGTAATATAATATTAAAATTTTAAAATATTTTTAAATCAAATTTATTAAAAATCACATCCCATATATAAAATATAAATATAAATTATATATTATATATAATATATAATATATTATATTCTAATATATATTTATAATATATTATTATAATAATATAATTATATATATTATATTTATAATATAAATATAAATATCATATATTATATATTATAATATATTATAT
This sequence comes from Cocos nucifera, assembly GCA_006176705.1. Lineage (NCBI taxonomy): Eukaryota > Viridiplantae > Streptophyta > Magnoliopsida > Arecales > Arecaceae > Cocos > Cocos nucifera. The sequence goes on from QRFJ01000030.1 coordinate 3,465,476, forward strand.
TATATTAGATATGGCCATCCGCATCACTGGTCAGACATGGATAGTTTATAAGATACGATAACATGGATACTTTTTTTGATGAGGATATTTTTATCCAAATATGTTATTGTTAGATTACTAAATATTTGGTAATCTAGATAGCTATCCTCCTCTTGATAATCCAGATTATCTTTCATGAGATAATCTGGATTACATAATCTAGATTACCAACTTAGAAAGTATACCAAACATGATAATTCAGTGGGGTTTTTTTAAATTAGTAGCAATCTAAACCAAATGCAATCTTGAGGAATTGATGCAAGTCTTCGAAGAGACAATTGTTGCATGCAAACACGCCCCTCCTGCCCTCCCTCCTCTTTCTCTTTCTATTTCTCACACGCACATGTGCTGCTTATTATGGATGGTGAGCTTCCATGCTCACCACTCGTGATGATTTACTCATGCGCAGGCTCAAATAGATTTTTTTTTGTTTTATGGAGCATCATATATTTTTTTTGTCCGGATCTATGCATCAATCAATCATCATGAGCAGTGAGCAAAATATTCCCTGAAACAAAGGCTGAGGCAGAGTAAATATAGTACAAAACAGACCCTGAACCCGATGAGTTAAAGGCAGAACAACAAAGGAGAAGAACGTGTGAACAATATGTTATGGGGTTTCTCAGGCCACAGGGTTCTTGATCTTTTTTTTTTTTTTTTTTTTGTGTGTTTTTGGGTTACCTCTGTTTCTCGTTTTGGTTCTTCTCGTTTGGTCTTTGTACTCAACATGTTACCAAAAAAGCAGGCGTGAATGATACACAGGAAAATAGAGGGACCCAACAAATGACTGAGAAGAGGACGAAGGAGTTGAATAGAGAACCTGAGCACAAAACGTAAGCCTATGCATCATCAAATTTTAGAGTTCTCTTTCAAATTTTAGTATATGTATCGTTTTAAGTGTCTCCCCTCGTTTCAACTTGAAAGAAGAGCAGTTGTAGCTTCGATTGAAATAGTCTTTGTGCATTTGCCTTTTTCCGTATTTTATTATCACAAAGAATTTTTGCATGTAAATCTTTACAAATATGATTTATTACATGCTTATACTTTGAGAATCATTCTCTGCATAATTATTTCCAATTTAATCCTGTTTTTGTTGGTGGTGCGAATAAACATCCTTGTTAGGTGCAAAATGTCTATTATTGTTTTGCATTAATACCTTAAAAATTCTATGCAAAAATATAGCTCACAAGGTTTAAGCATGAAAATACACCAATATAATACCCACTCAAATAGTCAAATACAGGCTCTCTTTCTATCTCATATATTCAACACTACGTGCACCATATGGGTGTGCATGGCCACAATCACAAGTGCTTCTTTCTATAATAATACACCAAAATAGGCACGAAACGAATCAAGCCTATAAAAATGAGCGGTCATGATCGACCGCATATTTGGCAACATGATGCATACAGTGTAAGGTATGCCGTATACTCTCTCTCTCTCTCTCACTCACTCACTCATGCCCATAACTCATGTCGTTGGCCCAGAAGTATAAGAATTGTTAAATTTACAATAAAAAATATACTGATGGTAGGTAGTCCAAGCCACACGTCACACCTACTATTTTTTAAAGCATGATTTTCTGCATTTTTTATAACGCTGATGGACAAATCTAACAAAGAACTTACTCCACTAACCACTGCCAGAGATTTGGATTTGGCCCACTAACAGCTTCATTCGGCATCGCCGGCTGCCCTTAGAAATATCGTCCACCAGTCAATTCAACAGCTTGGTCCGAAAGAGACCGTAAACTTCCAACCGAGGTGTGAAAAGTATTGGCTCGCCTCTCTACATTAAATGACAAAGATTGTATTAATGAAGACCATAAAGAAGTCTGACGTCTGAGAGTTAACCCAACAACCGGGTATCTCAGTCATCGCACCCCACCGGAAGGGTCGAATCGCATGATTTACGTCTTCCGTCTTCCCCTCTCTTGACTTGGCCTCCGACTTGATGAGATCATCATCGCTGTGTTGGAAGGAAAACAAATCGCTCTTTTTAGACCGAAATGGATTGCATTTCAAAGCAATGCGTGGAGAAGACCAGAGAAAAGTAGTACGAGGAAATAATATTTCTTCCTCGCCGAATTAGGGCCGTGTTCACATAAGGGGACCGCTTGCTCACGATTACACAAAAATTGTCGCCCTCCAAGCTTTTCATAATAATATGCCTTGTTTGCCACATGACAAGCTAGCGTTCAGATTAGGCCGTGAAACACCGAAGAGAAGGCCTCACAAGGGGAACAGTTCAAGCTTACGGAAAAAGATTGGCACCCTCGGAGCTTTTCAAGGAATAGGCCTCCCCTGCCAAAGTCTAAATTCATGGGGAAGACCTGGTATTCTCTTGACCACGCTGGCTGACCAACAATTATATCTTTCAAACATGGTATTGGAGGTGGTGATGCCAGCAAAACAGTGGTGGAGTACTATGTCCTTCAGATCACACTTCACAGGTCTATACCAAGTCGTCGCTAACGGGTCCTTGTCTTCTTGACTTGGGACAAGTTTGTATATTACCCTGAAGAGCAGCACGTGACATCAGCGGTGAAGTTTCATCCCACCTCACTCGGAAGGTCGACATGAAACCACGGTACTCCATTAAGAACAGCGCAAAATCTTCACAACAACATCTTCCGGCAGAGGTTAATACCAGAGTTGATGTCTTCCTACTCTTTGTTATCACCCAATTCTTCGGACAATGACTGGCCCGATGACATGCTATTCGAGATCGCCGACTACCTGGCCCTCAATGAAGAGCTCGACGGCGCAAACCTGGTGCCACCTCCCTCTTGTCGGCAGAGCCCTCCTTCACCCCTGCAAGCAAATGGAAGTGGCGATAACAAAACCAACACCGGTGACCGCGACAAGCAAGTTTTCACTTCAAATAGTTTCTATCACTCATTTCAGCCGTGATTCTTCAAAATATTACCAGGTGATGAGCATTTGTTTTTGGTCCTTCTTCTGTAAATGCGTGCAGAAATAAGAATGTCGTGGAGACAACTTCCAAGGGGAGAACTACCAGAGTAGCATTCAAAACAAAATCAGAGCTTGAGATATTGGATGACGGGTACAAGTGGAGGAAGTATGGAAAGAAGATGGTAAAGAACAGCCCAAATCCAAGGTAAAAATCTGCCCAAGAATACAGCACATATTTTAGAAGAAGGAAAATAAGAAAGAGAGAGAGACCAATCGGTGAAAGATGTATGGTATAGAAAATGCTAGAAATCAATTGATGATAAAACGCATGTCAGTCAACTCGTTCAGAAAAGCTTTCATATCATCTATTTTCTTTCTCTGCTATTGCACACCAGCGACAACCAGATTACAGTATTGTCATTCACAGTGCCTTGGTCCGAACCTGTAATTTAAAAACTAACAAAATGGCTGACGCTTGGCAGGAATTATTATCGCTGCTCAAGGGAAGGATGCAAGGTCAAGAAGAGAGTGGAGAGAGAGCGTGAAGACTCAAGCTATGTGATAACCACCTATGAGGGTGTCCATAATCACCATGCTCCCTCATCTGAATCATCTCGACTTCGAGCTCCTCATACACCTCAATTCCATGATTTCTCTTCATGATAAATATTTGTAATGAGAATCAAGAGAGTGCCTTCACAAGCCAAAGCTAGCTGATGTCCGTCAAGGTACCGACATGTATATTTCTACAACTTAACAGGTGTCGTTGCATGGCTATCACACATTAGATCATTATCTCTTTTTTGAGTAAATCCACTGCAGGATATGTTTAACTTCGACAATGAGAATAATAGAAAAAGCAATGCACAGGTCATGAACTAAGGGAGGCATTATGCTTTTTAGATATCAAATAAAGATATGTACCGGAGGCTCACAGCCAATTAAGAAAGTGTACCGTCTACATACTTAACCAATCAAAAGAACTGAGTTTTCCATCTAAAACAGGCGCTTAAGTATTTGATGGTCATTTCTACATCAAGTGCTGTTGCTTCGACGTTATTTTAAATCCTATCATGCAACTCTTCAAAATGAAGACGGTATCTGGGATTTTGGGGATTGGATCTTGAAAAACATGGGGGCACGAGTTTATGATTTTTGGGTTGAGGATGTTCAGGGCTGTGATGTCTTTTGGAAATTGATGACCATATAATGCTATAAAAATACTACTAAGTCCTTTTAGAAGATGCAGAATCATACAAACATGGTGCACAACTAGCCAAATATTGCATGCACATGATGACCAGTACACCCATTCTTGCACCTAGAGATGACTCAAAAAGAACCAAACAAATATTGCATGCACATGCAGATCGGTAAACCCATTATTGTCCAAAAGAAGTATGTCAAAAGTGTACACACTACAGCAAACCTGGTCTGTTGAAAGCCTGGATGTAATGTAAGCCACGAGCACACATGCGCATGAACGCACAGACACACACACACACACACACACGGAAAGAGAGAGAGAGAGTCAAGGATGTTGAAAGCTGCTTCCTGATTTCAGAGTCCACGCTCCGCAGCTAGAGGTGTCCTCAGACCAACACTGTAATCGTGCAAAAGATTTCAATGCTAAATCATAATAATAAATTACTATATTTATATGCTGATTTGCTATGATTTTCCTCTTCAACAAGCGCTGCCAATTAATCATTTGATATCTGATGGATCGACGAGGCTCATGTAGGACTATCTTACAGTGGAAGGTGCCAAGTATGCTAGCATCAATAGCTGTATGGAAGCTTTCCCTTTCACAGACATTTCTAGTTGCCAATGGAATCTTGCTTTGTATCTGATCATCTATTGTCTTTTTGCCAAATATAAATGGAATAAGCAAAAGGATTCCCTTTCAATTCTTCCTTATGGAGTGGTAGATCAATAGCAAGTGCTACTAGTAGGTAAGAGCTGAACTAATGTTTTCTACAATCCGGCCCAAGTATGACTTCCTGTTTCAGGTCCTCACTTTGTTGTTTACCATTTGAAACCTAAGTGTAACGTCCTCACAACCGAACAGAGTACCACCAAAGCATGCAAACACAGTTCTATATGTTAAAGATGAAGCTTTGCAAATAGAATAGTGCTGAATAAAGGGTAAGATCTTAGGAACGGATCACGCATAAACTTCAAATAGGGTAATTCTTATGTTAAAGATGAAGCTTTGCAATAAAAGAACCACAACGTACCTCAATAAAACAGATAAACGAAAAAACAAGATATTATTTTTTCTATTTATCTCTCTTCTTTTTTTTTTTATATTTTCTTTTCTTTAAAGGAAGGTTCTATCAGCAAAAGTCAATTGAGGGGAAGCAAAATAGAATCAGCAAAAATCATCAGCCTTTTCCAAGATGTCATACTCATCTTCAATCATTTTAAGACTGCCGCTTATAACATGCACAAAAATCGCATGATGAGGATATCACCACAAATTATATTCTCTTTATATAAACTTCACCACTATTCCAGCTCTCAAACTCCAGAACAATTCATTTTGATTCAAAGATGTGAATAACCAAACTCCATATCTTCCTCAAGGATCCATGTCAAGTACACAAAACTGAAGCAACATCAGACCACCTTCCCAGAAAACATAAATCTGTCCCACCCTTTTTTTGGGTTTTTCCCCCTCTTTCGCGCACAAATTCATGTCTGGAAGATGTAGACAAAGATCATCCGTTCAGAGAAGAAATTACATCTCAACTCTGGTACAACTCCCCCATCCCCTCCTTTGCATATATTATCATAAACTCTCAATCAACATACAGGTCATTAATTCAGAGATGGTGTGCGTGTTTGCTTCTTTTTTTTTTTTGTTGGTGGGATTGTTGTGTTGATGGATGAGGAGGAATAAACTTACAAGGATCTAATACCTATTGCCCCACCCCGAAATACTTGAAACCTAAAATCCTACCCAATGATCAGAAGCACCCCAAATTCTGCTAAGCAAGATAATGGCATCCCATGGGGGTTTCGGAGCAACCAATTTCCACCCAAGCAAATCTTTAAGTCAAGATCTAGCAAAAGTAACCATTTTGCACACTATAAATTGACCAATGCCCAATGTAGCTCAAGCAAGTTAATAGATCCAACCTTTTTAACCATTATGCATGTAACGAAAGGAGGCTCCTCCTTGGCTATTTTCAAATTATTGCATCAAATGTATGATGACTTGGAGACAGAGCCATCAGAATTTACCTTGCAGTCTTGCACTAGCTGACTTAACGTTTAGGCTTAGACAACAGATTTCATATAGCCACTCACCCTGATAAAGTGGTCACTGTAATTATTAGTTATTCCTGCATGATCACTTCTTTATTCCGTTTGAGACCTTCAAGTCTGCATAGCAGCTTGGAGATCTATCATAGTACTCCTAGTCAGTTGTATGCTAAAGGTGGATTCCTCAGAGTCAGAAGTTTAGCAATCAAACCTGCCTCTTTAAGGGACACCACTGAACCCAATATACTACTTTGATTCCTAGGCTTTATACACAGAGATTGAATTGAATAAAAATAACTTTGCGACTGAATATAATATGTAATGAATGAAGAAAGGATTCTTTTAACAGTATAAAAAATTGCCACAAGCCAGTAAGACTCAGGCAACAATATTTTCTATAGGTAACAACAATGGATATGTCATAGTTAACTAAGCCTCTGAAACAAGGAGGAACAAAGGAATATGTGGCTTAAACAAACAAACAAATAAATAAATAAATTATCCAACAATGTTGAAGTAAATTCCTTAAAAAGAAGAAAGTCTCGAAGCAAAGAATAAAATGGTTAAAAGCTCTGCTAAGTATCTGAATATTTTGTATAAATCTGCTTGTGAACATATCAATGCAACCAAACTGCATATCTTAGGGAAAGCAAATATACGTGAATTCATCCAGTACAATGATATTGCTCTATGTCAGTCTAATAATCGGTACAGTGTAAGTTGCATAGATACATCTCAAGACATGTGGCAATTATTTGACATCCTTTTTCTAAAGCACCGACAAGTTCCACTTATCTTAATAACGTCATGATAATTGGTGGCTCAATAATTTCATGATGATTGGTGGTTGGCATTGTTGATGTGCCAAAATATTTGCATTTCTAATGACCTCTGCCAATTATGGTAGAGCATAAGTAAGAGGTTTCATAGCATATGGCAAGTTTGCTGGTGTCAAACTAGTAGTTTAAAGTTTCCAGGTTAAGCTTATCGTTCACAAGATTTAGCAATGACTAGATGCTTTTTTTCAAATAAAAATTGACAATGTAAGCACGTTTGGTTCAAAGAACATGACAAAACTGCTCTTGTTTTACAGGAATTAAAAGGTTCAGTGCCTTAGTCTGCTAATACCTCTTTCTCTACCTACAAATTAAAACTTAACAACCTGAGCATGTGTGAAAAAGATGAGTTTACTCTAGGAACACCAGATGCATAAGACATGCATGATTCAAGGCCAAACCAACACAGCAAAGTAGTTATTGATGATTTCACAGTACACACCTGGTAAACAAGTGGTAATACCAATCATCAGCATACCTTGGTAACACAAGATAAAAATTCAGATGTTCAGCCTCTTGGCATACCAGCTCTCTATAAAAGCAAATGAAATTCAGAGGCATTCATTGAGTGATCCAGGCTCTAAATGAGTCAATATCATCCTATGATTTAACATTGTGCTGCCAAAAAAAGGAAAATATCAGATGTACTTACACAATATCATGTTTTCAATAATCTCCTAAAAATAAAGTAACAAAGCAAGCATGGACGGCATAAATTTGATAATTTTAAAGCACACGAAAACCTGAGATCACAAAGAGCTCTCACATGCCAGGGTTACTATCTGGGGGAAAAAATAACACATAAGCCATGGGGACAACATTTAATACACCTTTAGAACATGCTCTTCTCCTAAACATGTATAATATCATGTTACACTGACTGTTTGTGCTCGGCCTATCACATTTGCAACAAACAAGAAAAGTTTAAGATTGCTCAACAGTCCTTTTTTACTATTAAGAAAAAAAATATTCCATCATTCATGCTAATGATCAGAAAAATTTCCAAAAGGACACAAATTTTCATGGTATTAGCCAAATTACTGCTATTGATAAATTAACATTTTCAAGGAATCTTTTGGGGTTCCTTAGATTAATTGATTATCTTATAGAATGTATTCTGATGAAGCTGAAGAATCCCTAAATATTTCATTCCTGAAGCTGAAGGATCCTTATGATGAGGACCAATGAATCTGAAAAATCAATTCTCAGAATTATGATATTAGGCATTAAGATCTTCCTAACTTCGCAACACTTGACAGGAAGGTGCTGCTCTTTGGAATTTGGGTTACTGAATATTGTCCTTGAAACCAAGTGCAAGATAACTATGCTTTGTTGTGAAGCAGTGCAACTTAGATGTACTCAAAATGTAGAAAGAAGAAAGGCACAAAGAGCAAAACCCTTCCCAAGACGGCAAAGCAATAAAGCAATTAAATTAACAATAATATACACCAGAAAACTCACCATAACAATATAATGCACCTCTTACTTAACACTACAGTCCAATATACACTCCTCATTTGAAATCCGAATCCAAAGAACTCCTAGGACCATTTGGGATGCTCCTTTTCAGTTATCACACAGCATTACCTTCAATTTTGTGTTTCCTGATCCTAGAGTCGTGAGAGGATAAACTTTTTCGGTGCTTCCCAATCTCCACGGCTTTTCCTGCAAACATTTTGAGGGTCTGGCCCAATTTTATAGCAGGCACAAACAGATCTAACCAAATGGGAGGCCCATGAAATTTGATGAGAAGCACAGCAGGAAGATCTTGACGGACCAAGAAAGGAAGGTCTGGATTACATTATCAAGCAAATTGGGAAGCACAGAGATAGACATGGGATACAGTGACATGATAGGATACGTTGATGCAACATATCTTTAAAAAGTCGGATAAGATATGACTAGGATATGTCAATGAAATATATGCATTCAATATATACATGCATAAACATCAACATACATATACATGTACATGTGTATGCATGTAAAAAGAATCCAAAAAACATACAGAGCTATCAAAATAATGTAGTCCATACTTATATGGTAGCATCATCTTTTACAAGCTCGTCATTTGGTCATCATTCAAATCCATAAAGACCTGAATCTCTATTGCATATTCTCACACTAACATCACAGACTCCAAAATTAACCATGGACTATTAGAAAGGTTAACATGAAAAAAAAAAAAAAAAACAAAAGCCCTTCCCCTCATTTTTGGAGGTATTTGGTAAGTATCTGAGGTCTATCTGCAAAGCATCGAGAGTGTTTTCTTTTTTATTTTTGATTTTAAGAAAAGGATACTTAATGCAAGTATCAGACACATATCCAAGAAGTATTTGACAAGTATCAGTATCCCATACCTATCCGATAAGGACACAGTATGTGATTTGTAGCATCCCTGCTTCCTAGCAAGAAAATCAAAAATTAGGTTTGAAAGATATGGGAAATGGAGAGGGGGGCATAATGTTAATTTAATGCAGTAACTTTAAGTCAGTAATCTGGGGAGCTTGGATCAAGCTTCATTTGGATATTAAACAATGTCTAAAATTGGTGTTTGTTGGTTGCTTTGCTATATAACCTTTTTCTTTATAATGGCCTTCTGATACGTTCCTCCCATCTCTCTCTCTCCTCGACTTGAGTAACTCAAACGAAGGAGATACTCATTTACCTACAATAACTGGAATCTGAATAAACTGCCTAGCTAAATCACAACCTCACTCCTAGCAACCATGCAACTCCATTCAATGAAAAATGTAATTTTAATCAGGTGACTGCTTCTTAACTCTTGTTTAAATATTCATCAGTTAGACATCCAGGATTTCCAGTCCATCTTTACCTCTTCTCGGGATTTTCTGCTGCTTACAATCGTAGGATGAATTTGGCCTGCATTAAATTCTTTCTCAGCTTTGGACTCAACAATCTCTTCAACCATTCACGATATAACCAAGAAACAATCCTTAAAATCATAGGAGCACAGCTCGAAAAGCTTTATATCAAAAAATAAGGACCAATAATCAATACCAAGAAATTGCTTTAATGTCGTCATTTTGGAAAGTTAAAGGAATACAATGAAGCCAGCAAATTAGTAGCATGCAATATACGAGCTATTCTAGCAATGTCAGTGTTGCTCAGCTACATCATAAAAAACCAACAGAAGGCAGAAGGTAAGCAGCCATTTGGGTGGTTAGATCGCCTATTGATTAGGAAAACAGTCAACATGATAAGGGTTTGAATGCGGGCAAAACACTAAAACGGACACAAAAAGTATATAGCTTTTATTATGGGGTAAACATGTTCGTACGCAACTTAGAAATGAAGAAACCAATTACAAGGCAAATGATGTTAAAAATGTCATATTTTCCATAAAAAAAAAATGCATCAACTACTCACCTGAGCAGACATGCATATACACAGTTCGAAACAAAGATAATATAGAGGTAGTAACGAGACATGAAACCTATATATAATGCAAAGACAAACATATATTTCTTTCTTACAGAAAGGTAATCCATTTATCATTAACTTTTATTTCATGGATCCTGAAAATAAGTTCAAAGTAAATACAGGGGGAAAAAGCTCCACAATCAGATACAGCCACCATCTGACCCCTATTAGATGGGATTCAGTTCATACCAGATATATGCCTGATAAGCTGAAAAACCAATCTTGACAAAGACTTAACACCTTCTTTAACTTGGTTCTTGCTACCAAAGGTATATGATAGACTGTAAGACGGCTGACAGTTCTCAATGCAACCTAATTGTTTCATTTGGGAAAATGACATTGGGATTTCGTATGTGAGGGTTGAGAGCCACTAACTCTTTCCATTTCGCTCCAGTGCCATGAACACGTGAAGAAATGCTCCAAAGAGTATCTCCCGGCTGCACTTTTGTTGTCACTTGAGAAGGTTTTGTCACAGCCTTTGACTTCATAAATGGATGCTTGTTGCTCTTTCCCATTCCAGTAGCAAGCAACCACCTCGAACCAGATTGCTGCTGTGTAGGATTACCCCATACTTTTCTCTTTTCAGGTTCGGTCTTCAGACCAGCAACATGAACTTCTTTTATTTTGAATTGAGGAATAGCATCCTCTTCCTCATTCTTCTCCTCCATTACCAATGGTTTAGTTTCAGACTCAGGCTCATCATCTTGTTCACTGTTCCCTTTTTCCGAAACTGTGCTGTATATTTTGGGCTTTGGGGGAACAAAAACCCTCTCCACTTGAATTAAGGAAAGCATTGGTGTTCCAACCGGCTCATAGTTACGCAAGGGGTCCCGAAGCTGCACCATAAGGGCAACTGTGAAGCTATTCCCCAACAAACCCCACCTTCTACCAGATCTCTTACCTCCTTTTTTATCTCCCTTCCATCCCCCACCAAACAAGTCCATTGAAGTAGCATGATGGGCTGCAAGAATCTTTGATGTGCGATCACTGATCTGATCTTCTTCATCAACAATCCCAGAATCAAGCCTCATCCACTCATCCAGAGTCAAAGACAAACCCATCAAGCCATCTACGTCATCTCCACAATCCTTAACATCCAAAAGCTGTAATCCAGCAGTACCCTCTAAACCCAGTGACATGCTATTCTTGGCCCCTTTTCCTTCCAAAGCAGAAATTTCCCCAATAGATTTGGGGCTAATGTTCGAAGGTGCCTCCTCATCTGACATGCCAGATTGTATCCTCAGCCCCTCAATTGAAAGAGCTTCAATCTTATCCATTGCTAATGGAGCAAGATCCTCCAATGAAACATATTCTGAGCCCATCTCCACATGACCTGATGAAGCTAGATTCAAGCCTTTACCCTTCTTCCTCCTACCAGCAGCATTCTGACCAATCCTTGACTCTGTTTCTGGGTTCTGATGCTGCAACAGATCCTGCCTGTACAAACAAAAGGAGAGGGGAAATTTTTGAAACAGGATTAGGAAAAGTGAGAACTGAAGGGCCCAATATCAAAACACAACCGAAAAGAGCTAAATAAGGTAACTTGCAAACCTCTCACATGCCTCCAGTGCTGGTGCAGCCTCCCAGGCTATCTGTTGCATTGTTTTCCCAGTGACATCTTCCAAAGGCATTAGCTTACTTGCTTGCATCGAAAGCTTTTCAATTCCAACTGAAGCTAAACGTTGCAATATCTCCATAATCTCAGAACCCATTTCTGCAGGAACTACGATGGGACTAGATACCTGCATGACCAAACTACCATTGTTCTTTGCATTCCTGAAGAGGGCTGGGTTCATGGATCGCAGGAATCCTCCATCCTTTGTCTGAATAAATGGACCCAAGCCCTCCCCAAGAGGAGGCAAGTCAAGTGGCTCCTCTGGGGGAAGATGAATTGGACTGCCAAATCCACTCCTGCTTCCAGGTGGCGAGCCCTGAAAGACCTTCTCATCCAAACCCCACTGATGCATCAAAGCTTCTGTCTCAGCATCTTCCAGCATTTTAACCCTCGACTTGTTGTTCATAACTTGAGTTGCTTTCTGAAGCTCTGTTTCAGCTTCACGAACAATAGGCGAGAAATCGAAATTGTCTGGATACTTATCCCAATTAGATTCGTCCCCCAACTCAGCACCGAGACCAAAGAGAACATTACCAGAGGTTAGTGATTCCTTCTCAAATTGCTTCCACAATCGCTCCCTTGGTGACTCTGGATCACTGTCAGAACTCAACCCAAAAGGGCTATGTTCTACACCAAGCATGCTTAGGAACTCACTAGCAACGGATTCTGTGACATCATCCAAGCTGCGGGATTTGCTCTTCATGCTTGCAGTCTTGTAACTAGACTTCACATCTACATAATTCTGCTGCAGAGATGGCTTGGCTTTGAATTGTGGAGACTCCGGCATGTCTGATTCAAGAATTGAGAGGCTATGGAAGACTGAGGCCAAATCATCAATGGTTGCATCCAAGCTGCTCTGTTCAGAATTATGACCGTGGTGTGAAGACTCTTCTTCTTGTTCCTCTGGCTTCATGCCCACTTCTGCTTCTTCCTCATCAACCCCACCGCCCCTATCATCAACCACCTCAGGCTCAACCTTTTCTGAGGCAGGGTCATAATTTTGATCCTTTGAGGCAATCTCTATTCCCTGTTCAATTACACTGAATTCGGGTTCATCACACTCCTTTTCCTCATTTCCTTCAGTCGGCTCTTCCAATGAGGTGCAAGTTTTCAATTTGGGTGACTCCTCATTCCCTTCGATGGGCTCTGGCACCGTGCAAGGCTTCAAATCCTTTGATTCATCTTCCTGAACAAAAATTTCATGCTCTGATTTTGAACCACCTTCCACAGTACTCAGCTCATCACCTTCAAATTTCCCACACTCCAATTCCTTTTCAGTATCAGCCAGAACAGATGCCTCTGACTTCGAGCTCGGCAACACCTCGTGAAGCACCTTCACGTCCTCCACCGACCGAGACCGATCCCGGCTTCGAACTTGGCTCCTGACCTGCCCCGCTGAGCCTTGCCTCTCAAATTTCCCCGCTCGCGCTTTCAAGAACTCTGAAATCTTCTTCTCCCTACCTGCTGGCTCTGCCGAACCATCCCTGACCAGCAAGCATTCGAAGCTCACGTTAAGCGACGCCCCCTTTGCCTTCCCTGACAGCCGAAAGCTCGTGCTCCACTTCCGGAATCCCTTCCCCTCCTCCTCCAGCTCCTCCAGCGTGTCCGGCAGCAGCTTGGTGAGGTCTACCAGATTCTTCCCGAGGTCCAGCCCAGGGGCGCCGACCACCGTGACATAGATCAAGAAATGTCTAGATTCGTATTTGGCCGCGTTGTGGGGGCCGCTCCGGGTGCCGTAGACGAGGCAGCGGTAGGTGAGAGTCTCCTCGAACTCGGCGACGCCGTGGAATACGCGGGCGGGGCGGGTGCCGGCGGCGGCGGAGTCGGTGGTGCGCTTCCAGTGAACGGCAAGGGCAGCGTCGGCAAGGACCGGGGGCACGCCCTCGACGGAGTGGACGGTGAGAGAGAAGCGGCAGTCAAAGCGGCGGCGGCCGATGTGGGAAAGCGCCCGCAGGGGCTTCCAGCTCCAGAACGACGACGAGGCCTTCTCCTTGCGCGACGACGAGGACGACGACGACGACGGTGGTTTCGCCTTCGGATCGCCGGATGTGTGAGATCTGCCGGTAGAGACGGATCGGGGTTGGTGGCGGTCACCGCCGGCGGCGGTGGAGGGGGGGAGGGCGCGGCGGGGGTTCTTGGGGTCGAGGGAGAGGGCCTTGCTGAGGGCCTCGATCTCGTGGAGGAAGCGGGTGTTCCCAGGGTCGCCGGCAGCGTTTCGCTTGCCGGAGACAGGTTTCCCCGACATGACCTCCCCGAATCCGAGTTGCCGAGGATGGCGCTCCTCACGGATGCATAGAAAAAGAGGAATTGGGAATTTGGTATTCAGGCAAGAAAGCCTTAATAGGAGGTGGGAAAGACGGCTTACCGGCGAGGGATTTCCGGTGATCGAGATCCCCGGAGCTGGTCTTTTCTTGGTAGAAGAGAGGAGAGAAGAGCCGACGGGATCGGCGGGCCTCGGGTTCTAAGCTAATTTACGCCAGGGTGGTATGGACACCAGCCGATGCCTTGCTTGTTTTTTTTAATAATTTCTTTTGCTCAATCGACTCCTTCTGATATAATATTCCCGCGGAGTAGTCTAAGCGCTCATGTTCTGTTGTACGATTGTTGATCCTGACCGTCGGATGAAGAGAGAGTTGATTAAAAGATTTTGATAACAAGCGCTTGGTAGGATATCTTATAAGAAGGGTAGGGATTCTATGAACGATTGGGTATTCAGGGAGAACAGGGAACAGGATCGGGCACTATTGGGCTGATGAAAGATAGCAATGATGGGTGGGTCCCAGGCGTACTGCCCTAGGATGGGTAGTTTGCGATCATCGTGCAGAAATGGGTAAAAAGCGAGGGTGTTGGACCCGTTTACGGAAGTTACCGAGAATGTCGAATTTAATATTAGGTAGAGTGTTTAAGTTGTTAAACCTTCTTGTGTTCGTTTAATTTGTTTAATAGCCGGTATCTATTTACGTTAATTTAGATGTAGTCCTTGATTAATTTTGGAATTTCCGGTGGAAGATTCTTAATTATACTATCTGGTTTTTGGCTCTTTATGTATCTCTCCTGAGCGGGCAATCTGCCAAAAGAGACTGTTGTTTCCTAATTAATTCTATATTCTATACCGGGCTTCGAGGCTCGGGGATTGGGGAATATGCTTTCCTCCCGCTAAAAGTTCCGATGAACGGGACCGTCTTAAAGTTTGAATTTAAATCTGTGGGGCCGCCGACCACTGGTTGCTTACCGTCTACTGAGCCCAATATTGCCGGGCCCGGGTTGTCTCACGTGATCCACGGGAGAGAGTTAAGAGAGCTATAGACGGCGGCAGGGGCATGTGGTACTTCAAAAGGAGTTTTGACCGTATGGCATCACCAGAGAATAATGCCCTATTTTTGTTGTTGATTGAGGATTTTGTATCTTGATATATTTCTCATATATACTTTCTTGGCTATTCGATACACTGAGATATAAAGCATCATCTTATTGATAGGAGATTTTGTATTTTGGTATATTTTTACATATATACTTATTTGGCTATTTGATACATTGAGATATAAGGCATCACTAGAAAATAGTACTCTTTCTGTTATTGATAAAAGATTTTGTATCTGCATATATTTTCTCATTTATGCTTGTTTGGCTACTTCATATACTGAAATATAAAGCATCATCAGAAAATAATATTTTTTTTGTTATTTATAGATGATTTTGTATCTTAATATATTTTCTCATAGATATAAGATACTCGCTTGGCTACTTGATACATCGAGATATAAGACATCATTAGAAAATAATATTTTTTTTGTTATTGATAGGAGATTTTGTATCTTGATATATTTTTTCATATATGCTTGCTTGGCTACTTAATATATTGAGATATAATGCTCGGTTATCTCAAAGATATCTTAAAAAGGATTCGGATTGCATATTTTTCATGAAAGAATAGTATTCTTTTGCAACATCGATCATTGCTTTGCTGATAACCATTTTAGGATTTATATAGGTGGATGGAAAATAGAAATTTGAATGTTTTGAGATCTATATAAAATATGATCTAATGGTTGATATCATGAAGGATACAACCTAAATCTTTTAAAAAATAATTGATAGATCTCTCAAGTCGGCAATTGTGTAGACACCACGTATAATTTTAGTTATATGAAGAAATATTAAAATTAATAAGAGGAGTATATGGTTAGAAACAAAGTGTTCATTGGAACCATGGTTTTCCATCTTTAGTTTTTGTTGGTGCAGAAACTGGTCATCGTCGGATCCAACTGGAGTGGAGGAGGACGAGATCACCATCGGGGATCTGCAAAATAAAGTTTCATCTAGAGCCGGTGGGGGGTGACTCCAGCAGAACCCTCTGACGATCAAGTCAGCTTTGGCCAACAAAAATGGAGTGCTCAGGAATGAGTTTCGCAGAGCTTAGAGAAGGAGAGGAGAGCTTAAAGCCTAGAGTTAGCGTATCTGGAGGATCCCTTTTATAGACGGAGCTTGATGGTGATAGCTGCAACTGTTTGATGGTGGGCCGCTCGAGGCTGCATCGGATTTGATGCGAAAAAGATGGTATCATCAGACCGATAGTGACAGCCATACCGTTCGACAGTGGTGGGCTGCTTGAGGTCTGACGGAGTCAGTCACAGAAGGGGGCACCGTCTGTAGCATCGTCTGTGGCACACTGATGGTGATCGTTCAACCAGATTTAATGACGGTAGCTCTACGGACGTCGGTTGGTGGACCTCGATATATATCGATTTCAAAGGAGTTCGAACTTCTGAAGGAGAAGCTCGGAAGAAGTTCGACTCCCATAGATGTCTGGCTGGAGGAGTGCGGCTAAGGCTTGATCGCTGGAGAGTTCGGAAGAAGCTCGACCGCTAGAAAGTCCGAACGGCAGAAGGGGATGTCTGGGAGGAGTCCGACTCCTGAAGAAGTTCGGCCAAAGGAGAAGCTTGGAGGGAGTTCAGCTCCCGCAGGCGTCTGACTGAAAGAGCGCGGAGGAAGTTCGACTCTCGTGGGAGTTCGATTAAAGCTCGGCTGATGAGGAGTTCGGTCGGATGAAGGAGTTCGATTGAGACCCATCCGCTGAAGCTCTTTCGTGGCTATCGACCGTATTAGGCTGTGTATCGAACTGGATTTCGATAGGAGCAGGATTTATCTTCAACAATAGTCCCCCCACTCTCGAATTCAAAACTCGAAGGAAGGGAGTGCAGAAAAGACACCAATCTGTTGATGCAAAAACTAATCGTCGTTGGATCCAGCTGGAGCGAAGGAGGACGAGATCGCCGTCGGAAACCTACAAAATAAAGTTCAGTTCGAAGCTGGTGAGGGGTGACTTCGGTAGGACCCTCCGACGATCAAGTCAGCTCTGGCTAAAAAAAATGGAGTACTCAAGAATAAGTTCCGTAGAGCTTAGAGAAGGAGATGAGAGCTTAAAGCCTAGAGTTAGCGTATCTGGAGGATTCTTTTTATAGGTGAAGCTTGATGATGATAGGTGCAGCTGCCTGGTGGCGGGCTACTCGAGACTGCACGGAATTTGATGCGGAGAGGATGGTATCGTCAGACTGATAGTGACAGTCATACCGTCCGACAGTGGTGGACTGCTCGAGGTTTGGCGGAGTCAGTCACGGAGGGGGGCACCGCCTATAGCATCGCTTATGGCAGACTGATGGTGACCGTTCGATCAAATTTAATGGCGGTAGCTCTGCGGATATCGGTTGGTGGACCTTGGCATATATCGATTTCAAAAAAATTCAGACTCCTGAATGGGAAGCTCGGAAGGAGTTCGGCTTCCGTAGGCATCTGGTTGGAGGAGTACGGTTAAGGCTCGGTCGCTGAGGAGTTCGGAAGGAGCTCGGCCGCTGAGGAGTTCGAATGGCCGAAGAGGATGTCTGGGAGGAGTCTGACTTCTGAAGAAGTTCGACCGAAGGAGAAGCTTGGAGGAAGTTCAGCTCCCGCAGGCATCTGGCTGGAAAAGTGCGGAGGAAGTTCGGCTCTCGCGGAAGTCCGACTAAAGCTCGACTGCTGAAGAGTTCGATCGAATGAAGGAGTTCAACTGAGATCCATCTACTGAAGCTCTTCCGTAGCTACCGACCGTATTAGATTGTGCATCAAATTGGACTTTGATAAGAGCAGAATTTATCCTAATAATTTTATTATTAGATAAATAGCGATGGTATGAGTTGATCACTTGAGTGCCATCTAGCCTATTGGTTGTCTCACGGTGGTCGCTTAAGAAATTTGAGATTGTAACTTATTTGTGGGATTTTGAGGGTACCATGCAAGTACTACCTACCAACCTCAATCATATATCCTGTCGACACCCCCAAAAAAAAAAAAGAAAAAAAAAATAAAATGCCAGATAACACCATGGATGAATCCGGTTATATACAATACACATCATTTCTTATAATATTAGTATTACAATACACATCACTATGAATGGAATGCGTGAATTAATTTTCTGTGAATACCTTGTTCACACCTATAGAGGGTGTAGCACCTTAAATAAAAGGTCATGTATTGGTTTATGGATTTATAAAATAGGTTGAGTGATAAAGTAAGCACCAACTTATCCGGGAGGTGTGCTAGACTAGCTCAGCACGGAGGTTAATTAAGATTGGTTGACGTAGAGAATTTTTTTTTTTCTTGATATTTTTGGTTGAGAATGAGATATTATAATCCACGTACTCTGAATTGTTATTAATTAATATCCGATGAAAGAGACAATCATCATCTATCATTCTGAGCGAGCGTTCCAAAGATTAGTTTCATAGTTTGATGTAATATTTTAGAAAAATCACTAGATTTTATCGGACATATCAAAGCGAAAAAATTGTCTACTATTTTGGACTCGTTTGATTTGTAGAAAGTAAAAAAAATAATAATAATTTTTAAGAAGTAGAGAGGAGGTCTCTTATTTGATTGAAATTTTAAGAGAAAAGAGTAAAAATTTTTTTTTTTATGAGAAGATATTTTTTATATTTTATAAAAAATAAAAATTTATGAAAAAATAGATTTTATAATTTTTCATGAGATGCAAAGGCTACTTTTTCTTTTCAAAAATTTTCTTTTACAAATATATCATTATAAAACATACAAATTCTCAAAAATATTATTAAATATTATATTTATAAATATTAATATAATATTATATTAATAATATTCTAATATTTATATTAATATAATATAATATTTATATTTATATAATTAATATAATATTTATAGTATATTAATATTATTTTAATATTTTATACTAATATAATATTTTTATTAATATTAATATAAAATTTATATATATTAATATAATACTATATTAATATTATATTTATATATTTTTTAATAATATTAAAATATTAGTATTATATTAATATAAATATAATATTATTATTTATATAAAATTTAGAAGCAAAATGTATGGCTTTATATATATTAAGGATATAATAGATATTTTATATAATTTCTTAGAAAGTGGATGTTTGATCAAATATAAACTATTTTAGAATAGTTTATCTTTTCATTATCAATCAAATATGTCAAAATTATATTTTTAAAATATATATTTTTTTAAAAAAAATAATCAAATAATAAAATATAGAAACTAGTCATGAGAGTCAAGAAAAAATTTTATTTCTTAATAATTGAAACTTATTTTGCGTTGTATGTATATTGAATTAATTACAGGATTGGATCATGTTTCGGCTATGATAGCACCTCAATGATAAAAGAAAAGATGGTAGGATTGGAACGTGTTTGCCTGAGCCGTGAAGCACCGTCCTAAAGGATGGATTCCACCCTTCTTAGGTGCAGAAGGTATTTTGACGGCTATCCCCCAGCACTCACAAGCGAGGAAGCGGGAGTGATAGAAATTAACCAAGAATAAACCCAGCAAGAAAAACTTTCCGTGAGGAGATTTTTTGTTTGCACGCACAGCAGCAACGAGGTGAAAAGAAATATATATAAATAAAAGCTGTTTTTTTGTCAGAGAAAAAGCTGGCGAGAGGGCGTGGGTAAAATGGCAGGGGACTTGTAAAGAGGCTGGAAATCTGGCAGCAATTCTTTAACAGAATAGTAATCATGACCAAAAAATAATTTGTAAACCAGGAATAAATTAGAAACAGGTATAGGGCTGACCCGGTCTTCATGCCTTTTGAAATATCATGTAACTCCTACAAATCATACATAAAACTTATTGAGTATAAGACCATAATCATACTATCTATATATGTTTCTATTGAGGACGAATTTCGCTCTCACTGAAGTCCAGTCTGATGCTTAGCCTAATGCAGCTGGTAATCACAAAAGATCTTCAATCGAAAATTCTTCCTCCAGCAGTCGAACTCATTCAGTGGCCGGACTCTTCCAGCGGCCGAACCCAATTAAACTTCTTAACGGCCGAACCCAACCAAACTTCTCAGCGACCGAGCCCCAGCCAAACTTCCTCCAAGTTTCTCCTTCAGTCAGGCTTCTACGGGAGTCGAACTTCTTCCGGACTCCTCCAGCAGTCGGACTTCTATGGGAGTCGAACTTCTTCCGGACTCCTCCAGAAGTTAGGCTTCTACGGGAGCCGAACTTCCTCCAGATTTTTTCTTCGGTCAGGTTCCTACGGGAGCCAAACTTCCTCCGAAATCCTTCTTCAATCGAACTTCTACGGGAGCAAAACTCCCTCCAGATTTCTTCTTCAGTCGGGCTTCTACGGAAGCCAAATTTCTTTTGGATTCCTCCTTCAGTCGGGCTTCTATGAGAGCCAAACTCCTTCCGAATTCCTCCAGTAGTCGAGCTTCTACGGAAGCCGAACTTCTTCTGAACTCCTTCAGCAATCGGACTTCTACGGGAGCCAAATTTTCTTCAGATTTCTTCTTCGATCGAACTCCTACGGGAGCCGAACTCCCTCCGAATTTCTTCTTCAGTCGAACTTCTACGAGAGCCAAACTCCTTCCGAATTTTTCCTTCAGTCAGGCTTCTACGGAAGCCAAACTCCTTTCGGATTCCTCCAGTAATCGGACTTCTACGAAAGCCAAACTTCTTTCAGACTCCTCTAGCAATCGGGCTTCTACGAGAGTCGAACTTCCTCCAAATTTTTCCTTCGATCGAGCTCATATGGAAGCCAAACTCGCTCCGAATTCCTCCTTCAATCGGACTTCTACGGAAGCCAAACTTCCTCTAGATTCCTCCTTCAGTTGGACTTCTACGAAAGTCGAACTTCTTCCGGATTTCTCCTTCAGTCAGACTTCTACGGGAGCCGAACTCCTTCTAAATTTCTCTAGTAGTTGAACTTCTACGGGAGCCAAACTTCTTCTAGACTCCTCCAGCAGTCGGATTTCTATGGAAGTCGAACTTTCTTCGGATTCCTTCTTTGGTCGGGCTTCTACAGAATCCAAACTTCCTCCAAATTTCTTCTTCAATCGGACTTCTACAGGAGCTGAACTTCCTTCTGATTTCTCTTCCAGTCAAACTCCTTCCGCCTCCCTCCTTCAGTCAGATTTCCATAGGAGTCGTACTCTTTTCGAGCTTCTCCTTCAGTCAAATTTTCATAGGAGCCGAACTCTTTCCAAGCTTCTCCTTCAGTCAGATTTTCATAGGAGCCGAACTCCTTTCAAGCTTCTCCTTCAGTCAGATTTTCATAGGAGCCGAACTCCTTCCATGTCTCTCTTTCAGTCAAATCTCTATAGGAGCCGAACTCCTTCCGTATCTCTCCTTCAGTCAAATTTCTACGGGAGTTCGAACTTCTTCAGAATTGACATACGTCAAAGCTCTTCATCCTTCCATGAGGCCTCGAGTGGCTTAATGTTGGACGGCTATGGCTGTCACTATCAGTCCACCGCAGGTGACAGCAATCTGCTATCGAGCGGTGATGGTTGTCACCATCAATCTGCTACAGACGGTGCCTTCCTCCATGACTGACTACCATCAGACCTCGAGCAGCCCGCTACCAAGCAGCTGCAGCTGTCACCATCAATCCGCTACAAGCTCTGTCTATAAAAAATGATCCTTCAGATATGCTTTTCCTAAGCTCTCCTCTTTCGCTCAAAAAATTCTGCTAAACTCTTTTCTGAGCACTCCATTTTTGTTGCTCAGAAGAGCTGACTTGATCGTCGGAGGATCCTTCCAAAACGACCAACACCAACTCCGGACGGAACTTTATTTTATAGGTCACCGATGGTGACCTCATCTTTCATGACTTCAGACCAATCCGGCATCAATCAGATTCTACATCAACAGAATTGGCGCTAGAGAAAGGACTCTCTGTTCTTGAGGTTCTCTTGTTCTTAAAGAAATACTCAGTAACAATCTCTCTTCCTCTTCTCTAGAGTTCTTCAAGAAAAAAATGCCTCCCAAAAGGACTTTAACCCAATGATCGACGGCCTCTACAGCCAGATCCCGTCTAGACTTATCCATCCCCACTTCAATCCCGGCAACTTAACCTCCATCTGTAGCTATGGTGGATGAGGAACAGTTCAACCTACTGATCCAGCAGGTCCGTGATCTCACGGAGGTGATGTAGGCCATACATCGGTAGGCTCCAACACCAGTTCGATCGAAACAGGCTTCTCCAGAGCCCCATGATCCAATCTGAGAATGGCCAACTTGGGCTATCCGACCTCTGATCTTCGAAAAGGGAAAGCAGAGGATGGAGGGCCTCTGCTCGAACCACGACTCGATTCAGGGGGAAGCTTTCCGTCCGCTCCATCAGAAAATTCTAGAGATCAACGACCATGAAAATCTTCTGGATCAAAGGCTCCTAGAAATGAGTCGACAAATCGAGGAGCTCCACCACACCCCCTCCTCACATGGGTCATGCCCTTTGAACTCAAAAATGTAGGAACAACGTACCAGCGCTTGATCAATAAGATCTTCAAGGAGCAGATCGACCGTAACATGGAGGTGTACGTAGATGATATGCTCATTAAAAGCTAAGCTTCTACAGACCACCTCATCAATCTTGAAGAAATCTTCAGCGCACTCAGAAAGCATAAGATGAAATTCAATCCAACCAAGTGCACCTTTGGTATGACCTCTGGAAAGTTTCTGGGATTTATGGTATCGAGGTATGAAATTGAAGCAAATTCTGAGAAAATTTAAGCCATTCAGAAGATGACTGCTCTAAAAATAATCAAAGAAGTTCAGCGTCTGACTGAAAAAGTGGCATCCCTAAATCGCTTCATCTCGAGATTGATCGAGCGATGCATGCCCTTCTTCCGAGTTCTCAGGAAACTGAAGAACTTCCGCTGGATGGTAGAGTGCCAACGGACATTTGAAGAGCTTAAAAACTACCTCAGCTCACCTTCACTATTGGCAAAGCCGAAACTCGAAGAGAAATTATTCTTGTATCTAGTAGTCTTTTCGACGGCCCTGGCGGCAGTCCTGATCAAGAAAGAAGCAAAGATGCAACGATCGATTTACTACGTAAGTCGGATCCTAAGGGATGCAGAGATCAGATACTCTAGGCTAGAAAAATTGACTTACTCTCTTCTAATTATTGTCAGAAGACTTTAGCCTTACTTTTAGGGACAGACCATAATGGTTCTCATGGACCAACCAATAAAGTAGTCCTACATCGAACGGACGCTTTCGAGAGAATCGCAAAATAGACGATCGAGCTCACAGAGTTTGACATCAACTATCGACCTCAGTCATCGATCAAAGCCCAGATATTGGCAGATTTTGTAGTAGAATGTATCATTCCAGCTGAAGTTGAGCTCGAACAGGACGAGACCAGCGCTCCGCTGTCGTAGCCGAGCCTTCCCGAGGAGAGTGCCGATCTTTCCAAAGGCTTTTGGGCTCTGTACGTGGATGGTTCATCCAATTCCACTGGAGCAGGTGTGGAACTGATCTTACTCAGTCCCGAGGGAGTCGTCGTCGAGTATGCGCTGCGCTTCGAATTTTCTATGATTAATAATGGAGCTGAGTATGAAGTGCTGATCGTCGCATTAAAAATAGCAAGAGAATTAAAAGTAGATCGGCTTCAAGTCTACAGCGACTTCCAATTAGTGGTCGGCCAAGTTAGTGGCAACTATGAAGCTCAAAAGGAAAGCATGATGAAATACCTTGAGAAAGTAAAAGACTTAACTCCGGCCTTCAGCTATTTTGGCATTCGATGGATTCCGAGGGTAGAAAATGTAAGAGCCAACCTCCTCTCTAAGTTGGCTACTTCGGTCCCAGCCGAACTGTCCAAAGAAGTATTTTTTGAGACTCTGAAGTGCCCAAGCTCGACGAATCATAGATCATTTTGCAGACAGAACTTGAGTCGAGCTGGATCGATCCATTGGTCGCCTATCTCAAGGATGGAGTTCTTCCTCGTTATCCGAAAGAAGCTCAAAAACTCAGAAATCAAGCCTCCCAATATATTTTGTACGAAGGCAGATTGTATAAGTGGTCGTATTCGCTACCGCTGTTGAGATGTCTCCGACCTTTAGAGGTCGACTTCGTATTATGAAAAGTGCACGAAAAAATTTATGGAAGCCACGTAGAAGCCAGATCTCTATCACAAAAACTACTTTGGTAAGGATACTATTGACCGACCTTATACCATGATTCCATAGAGTATGTCAAGAAATATGACTGCTGTCAGAAGAATGCAAACGTACAAAGACAGCCGACCTCCAAGCTTACTCTGCTAAGCGCACCTTGCCCGTTTGCATAGTGGGGAATGGACATACTCAGTCCTTTTCTGACGGCATCTGGGCAGTGAAAGTTTCTCTTGGTCGCGATCGACTACTTCACCAAATAGGTCGAGGCTGAACCGCTAGCAAAAATTATCAAGGTCAAGGTACAAGACTTCATCTGAAAGTCAATAGTCTGTCGATTCAGTCTATCCTGAACCCTCATAATATGAGGTTCGTCGAGTTCTGCGAAGATCTAAATATCTTCTACCACTTCACATCGGTAGCTCACCCACAGGCAAACGGAAAAGCTGAAGTGACTAATCGGACTCTGCTGCAAGACATCAAGATAAGACTCCACAGAGCAAGAAAGACCTGAGTGGACGAACTCTACTACATCCTCTGGGCATATCGAACTACTCAAAGACTGCTGACTGAAAAAATACTTTTTACCTTGGTTTTTGTTATGGAGGCAGTCATCTCGATTGAGCTCAAACTTCCATTAGCATGGGTCGTGGCTTTCAACGAGCAGCATAACCTATGGAACCTCAGAGTCAACCTCGATCTGTTGGAAGAAAAAAGGAGGAAGCTCAGATCTGGATGGTGGCCTATAGACGAAAGATGGTCGGTACTATAATTTCAGAGTCAGGAGTAAGACATTCAGAGTGAGGGACCTAGTACTTCGATGAGTCATCGTCTCTTAGCCTCAGAGCCAGAGGAAGCTCACTCCAAATTGGGAAGGCCCGTATAAAGTGGTAGAGGTCATCTGGTCCGAAACTTATCGTCTGAATGAGCTCGATGGAATAATGCTTTTACGACCTTGAAACTCAGAAAATCTGAGGATGTACTACCAATAATCTTTTTCAATAAAACTCCTTTATTTCAGCATTATGGTTTCTTGGTGCAAGAACTATGGGATGACAGAAAAAAATAATCGAAAGTGGTCATGCTAGAAACAGGAGGTGAACCTCATCCTAACATGAGCAAAGTCGAAGGCCTCGTTCATTTTAGACGAGATGGAGGAAGAGGCCCTGACAACGGCCCTTATATATCCCCATAGTCTGTTAGGAATAGGAGGAGGATCTCATCCTAATGTGAGCAAAGTCGAAGATCTCATTCATTTTAGACGAGATGGGGGGAGAGGCTCCGACAATGACTCTTATGACCTCGTCCTAACGTGAGCAAAGTCGAAGGCCTCGTTCATTTTAGATGAGATGGAGGGAGAGGTTCTGAAAATAGCCTTCATGTACCCCCACAGTCTATTAGAAATAGGAGAAAAACCTCATCCTAACGTGAGCAAAGTCGAAGACCTCATTCATTTTAGATGGAATGAGAGAAAAGGCCCCGACGATGGCCCCATTGTGCCCAACAACAATAGGAGATGAGATCTCCTTCAATCCCGGCTGGAGATAAGATCTTTTTCGAGCTTCAACTACAACTTCAAACTCGACTAGAGAAAAGATCTCCCCCGAGCTTCAAAGTCTACATCAATATGAGAGAATATCTTCTTCAACCTCGACTGAAGATGAGATCTTCTCCGAGCTTCAACTACAACTTCAAACTCGATTGAAGAAAAGATCTCCTAGAGCTTCAAAGTCTACATCAATAGTAGAAAAGATCTCCTTCAACCTTGGTTGGAGATGAGATCTTCCTCGAGCCTTAACTACAACTTTAAACTTGGCTGGAGAAAAGATCTCCCCCGAGCTTCAAAATCTACATCAATAGGAGAGAAGATCTCCTTCAATCTCGGCTGGAGATAAAATCTTTCCGAGCTTCAAAATCTACATCAACAGAAGAAAAGATCTCCTTCAACCTCGACTGAAGATAAGATCTTCTCCGAGCTCCAACTACAACTTTAACCTCAGCTGAAGATAAGATCTCTCCCGAGCTTCAACCAAATTGGTGCAGAGTCCTAAAGAGGACTTTGACAGTCGCCCTTTTTGTACTCTCTTTCTTCGACTTTCGAACTCGAAAATTGGGGGACTATTATTGGGGACGAACCCCGCTCCAACCGAAGTCTAGCCTAGTGCTTAGCCTAATGCAGCTGGTAATCATGAAAGAGCTTCAATCGAGAATTCTTCCCCCAGCAGCCAAACTCATTCAGTGGTCGGACTCCTCCAGCAGCCGAATCCAATCGAACTTCTCAGCAGTTGAACCCAATCGAACTTCTCAATAGTCGAGCCCCAATCGATCTTCCTTCGGATTTCTTCATCAGTCGGGCTTCTACGGAAGCCGAGCTTCTTCTGGACTCCTCCAGCAGTCAGGCTTCTACGAGAGTCGAATTCTTCTGGACTCCTCCAGCAGTCAAACTTTTATGGGAGCCAAACTTTCTCTGAATTTCTTCTTCGATCATGCTTCTATGAGAGCCAAACTTCCTCCAGATTTCTTCTTCGATCAGACTCCTACAGGAGCCAAACTTTCTTCGAATTTCTTCTTCAGTCGAACTTCTATGGGAGCTGAACTTTCTCCGAATTCTTCCTTCAATCGAACTTCTATGAGAGCCAAACTCCTTCCGAATTTTTCCTTCAATCGGATTTCTACGGGAGCCGAACTCCTTTCGGCTTCCTTCAGTAGTCGAACTTCTATGAGAGCCAAAATTTTTTCAGACTCCTCCAGCAGTCGAGCTTCTATAGAAGCCAAACTCTTTCTAGATTTCTGCTTCGGTCGAGCTCCTGTGGGAGCTAAACTCCCTCCAGATTTCTCCTTCAGTCGGACTTCTATGGGAGCCAAACTTCTTTCGGATTTCTCCTTCAGTCGGACTTCTATGGGAGCTAAACTTCTTCTAGATTTCTCCTTCAGTCGGACTTCTACGGAAGCCAAACTCCTTCTGAATTTTTTCTTCAGTCGGACTTCTATGGGAGCCGAACTTCTTACAGATTTTTTCAGTAGTCGGACTTCTATGGGAGCCAAACTTCTTTCGGATTCCTCCTTCTATCGGGCTCCTATGGGAGTCGAACTCCCTCTGGATTTCTCCTTCGGTCGGGCTCCTGTGGGAGTCGAACTTCCTCCGAATTTTTCTTTCAGTCGGACTTCTATGGGAGCCGAACTCCTTCCAAATTTTTCTAGTAGTCAAACTTCTATAGGAGCCAAACTTCTTCCAAACTTCTGCAGCAATCGAACTTCTACGGAAGCCAAACTTCCTTCAGATTACTCCTTCAGTCGGGCTTCTACGGGAGCCAAACTTCTTTCGAATTTCTTCTTCAGTCGAACTCCTTCCGCCTCTCTGCTTCAGTTGAATTTCCACAGGAGCCGTACTCCTCCCGAGCTTCTCCTTCAGTCAAATTTTCACAGGAGCCGAACTCCTTCCGAGCTTCTCTTTCAGTCGAATCTCTACAGGAGCCGAACTTCTTTCATATCTCTCCTTCAGTCGAATCTCTACAGGAGCCGAACTCCTTCCGCATCTCTCATTCAGTCGGATTTCTAAGGAAGTCTGAACTTCTTCGGAATTGACATACATCAAAGCTCTTCACCTTTCCATGTGGCTCCGAGTGGCTCAGTGTTGGACGGCTACGGCCATCACTATCAATTTGCCACAGGCGATAGTGACCTGCCATCGGGCGGCAATGGCTGTCACCATCAATCTGTTGCAGGTAGTGCTACAGGCGACGTCTTGCTCCGTGACTGACTATTGCTAGACCTCGAGCGGCCCACTATCAGATAGCCGCAGTTGTCATCATCAATCCGCTATAAGCTTTGCCTATAAAAAGG
This sequence comes from Cocos nucifera, assembly GCA_006176705.1. Lineage (NCBI taxonomy): Eukaryota > Viridiplantae > Streptophyta > Magnoliopsida > Arecales > Arecaceae > Cocos > Cocos nucifera. The sequence continues at coordinate 3,493,896 of QRFJ01000030.1, forward strand.
AACCCTCTAGATATGTTTTTCTTAAGCTCTCCTCTTCCGCTCAAAAAATTCTATTGAACTCTTTTCTGAGCACTTCATTTCTGTTGCTCAGAAGAGCTGACTTGATCGTCGGAGGATCCTTTCGGAGCCACCACCACCGACTCCAGATGGAACTTTGTTTTGTAGGTCATCGGCGACGATCTCGTCTTCCTCGACTCCAGACCAATCTGGCGTCAATCAGATTCTGCATCAATAGTTTCTATACGATAATATATGATTTATCCAATTCTTTCTCAATTTATCATGTACATAAGAATTGGTAATAATTATCAAACATAAAAATTGGTAGATGCCTAGAATTCTCGTGTGATCAGAATACATAAGAAGTGTCAAACTTAGCCCACAATCCAAGCCTCCCTATCGCTATCTAAGTCAAGAAATTTCTCATATTTTATTAAAATTTTTAAAGAAGAGAGATTAAAAAAATAGTTTTTTCATGAAAAAAATATTCTCGTATTTCATTGAAAAGAAAAATCTATATGAAACATAGGAAAGTCCAATTCCCATGGGTTGGGAAGTGGGGTAATTTTTGTTTCCAAAAGTATTCTTTAAGTTTTTAGATGGAATGTAATAAAAGCTGCTCTGTAGCTAAATTTAATATGCAGAAAAATTACTTTCTCAAACATATGCATATATTGGGGGTCAACCTTTTTAGAGAAAAATATTTTAATAAAATGAAATTCTTCCTTCCTCTCTCATATGCAACCGTCACTCTCATGGCACCGCAGATCCGGTAAAATCCGTCCCAATTCCCTCATCTTCGTCTTCCGCTGGATCGACCCCTCAGAAGCATCCAATATAAATGTTTTCGTCATATGCTATTCCCTTGGGCTTTAGGCCATAGTTTGGTGTATTGGGTTGTGCAATAGATTTTGCACCTCAGGTTGCTTCGTGAACGGAATATTGTGTTCTGCCATGGGTAAGCCGCCTGTCCTATATCAACCATTCAAGGACTAATTGGGACACTGGGGGAAGGTAACTTGTAAGTAATTTACCTATAATTTCAATTTCGATATTGAGAAAAAATAATCTGCAAAAATATAAGTTACCGTTGCCAATCCTTGGTAGAGTTCAGATTGTATCTTCCGTGCGGAAGAATAATATAATAAATTTTCTTTCATGTTCCCAACCATTGGATTACTTTTTACATAGCTTTTAAAGCATGATTTCGGTTTCATGATCTACGCTTTGGGTGGAAGGAAGTAGTTTATTATGCTTTGAAAGTGATCCAATGATTAAAATTGTAAAAGAAGACCGATCATCCTTACGTGCGGCCGATACAATCAGAACTGTAGGGACCTCATGGCCGCACCGGGACGATGCAAGTCTACAAAGAGGCATTATTTCAAGCTCTCTTGCTATGTGTGATTTATGATTTGGAGGATTCTGAGCATGCTACGGTTAGTTATTCGTATGTTTGCCCAAAATTGTTGGATAGCTTTGGCCCATTCTGTTATTGCCTTTAAACCATCCATCTTCTTTACTAGATCTGCTTTCCTTCCTAGCAAATGCCAAGGCTGAGATGTCGACTAGGGCTGTTATCGCTTGCTTACATGGCCCATCTCATTTGGGATGCTCAAAAATAGCCAACTCTTCCAAAACTCTCAGTAGTCTACTGCAAGTTGCTTAATGCGGCAGTGTGTCGTCTTCTCTTGGGACCATGAATCCTTCTTCTTCAACCATCCTTACGTAATCAAAGTAAGTACTACCCACTTCATTTTATGGTTACCTCGATCCTTTGGGGTATTGGTAGTTAATTTCGATGGAAGCAGCCGTAGCCTTTATTATAAGAAATCATGCAGGGACTCTCTTACGTGCTGGTGGCACATCTTTAGCTATTCGCACCTTATGCAGAGCTCACTGGGGCATGGCTTGGATTGTATACTCTTTTCTCTTCTTCTGGACCTCATACCATTTGGTTAGTCATGTCAGGAATCAACCATACGAGCAACATGAAGTTGCGCCACTCACCTTGACTCGAAGCTATCAAATATGCCTCTCTTCCCTCTCAAATGTCATATTTTTTGACAAGTAAATCAAGCAGCTGACTAGTTGGTAGGTCAAGTATTGATAGGGGGACTTTTTTCTTGAATAGCCGTGACTTCTTGCCATCTAGTCTACCCCATTTTCTGGCTGCTGATGTTTGCCGCTTGTCATTTCCAAGACATATATAGCTTGCTGTAAGCATTCTAGCCCGACTCTTGTTGGATTATTTCTACCCAGGTATCCCTTCTGCTTGTCTTGTTGCCTTATTATTCCCCTCCCCATTTAACAGTCTTGTCCGTCTCCTTTGCTACTATCTATCCATCGAACGATGATGTTATGGGGCTTGTTTTTATTAGTGATACTTTTATGCGCTTGCCATCTTGCTCCACTTTTCTAGCTTGTTATATATATGGGGTTAACTTAGATGGGTGTATATCTTTCACCTATGCTGACCGCTGCCCCCAAACTGAAGGTTACAACCAAAAATGGACCTGTTGCTAACATTCTCTGCGGTGTTGATTTTTCTTACTGGTTGGCCTGGTTGCTTCTTTTAGTTCCCCCTTGTATATTACTATAATAGGTGCCCACAATCAGGTTTATTTCTATCCTTACCATTCACACTGCTTCACCATCAGAGACATGTTATCTTCAGCAAATTTCAGCAGCATATGCATGCATTTATCTGGATTTGTTCTCGGTTTGGGATGGTCCAGCAGGTTCATGGTTCTGTACCAATATCTTCAGTACTCATCTTTCTGGAGGTTTATGATGCCTTATGCACACCCATGGTCTCTAGATTAATGAAATGGTACCATATATCTCCTCCCACAGCCAATTGGGTTTCACCATTGCAGACTTCAATTCTTTGTTGGGTGATTGTTTTCATCAGAGAATTACTTCTCAAATTAAGGCTTTACACAGCAATTTCTCTCTACTCATTATGCTGCAATTTATGCTTTCTGGTCCCTGATGTCGGTGGAATATTTTCTACTCAGCAAGGGAATTTTCATTTCCTACATGCACAAAACTCAGTTAGATATAATGTTTTACATTGCTGGAGCAAGACATTTGCCTCTTTACTATTTTAACCACATGGGAGTAAAGGGTTGCCAGGTTGCTATTAATCCTAGTAAGCAGTGGCTGTCAATCATATGTTTTGCTTCTGTTGTTATGTCTCACGTTTTTATTATAGGGTTGGTAAATTGTATCAGGTTCTTCTCCACATTATCATGTATCTCTAAGACCTCTGTTGTCAGGTTCATCTCCACATTGTCTGTAATTTGTATTGATTCCTGAAACTTTGCTCCGTTTTCTTATCAAAAATATATATTAAAAAAAACCAACTAGTGCTAAATAAAAAAATAAATCTTTTTATTTTAGTGAAGAAAAAATCTATTGACATGTATTGCTTTCTTTAATATTTAAATTATCGATAAGATAGGATTCTTGGAGTCGAGCACCGAGCTCGGAGGCTTAAATGCCGCATATAGCGGAGAAAAACTCATCTCAAAAAGTATTGCATCACTGGGTGGAAAGATTGTGCCAAGCCATCCATTTCCAAGATGAATAATATTTTGGTTTTTCTCTGCCGTGGAAAGCGAGAACCATAAGAGGATCCAAAGTCCACCGCCCGTTGCGGACGGACCTGCGTCCAAATTGGCCCGTTTAACCAACTCCAGCGGAGTCCCCAAATTCTCGCGAAATCCAGCCAGTGAGACTTCGTGGCAAAACCTATCCCGGTTAGAAAAACGGGCAACGTTTAAAACGATATTCCTCGTACCGAAGCTCTCTCTCTCTCTCTCTCTCTCCCCGCTGATGCAACCCGCTTGCCTCTCTCTAACTCACAGACAAAGCTAACTAGATGAAGACGAGTCACCTCTCTCTCTCTCTCTCTCTCTCTCTCTAACTCCGTCCCCTCCCTCAACCACCCCTCCCCTCCTTCCCTTCCCTTTCCCCTCTTCTCCTCTCCTTTACGCTAACTAACAGCAACTGCTCCTTTTCTTCATTTTCCTAACATCTTTCCGGTAGATAGGCGCCATCCTAGAGCAACCACCTAAACCAAGAAACCGTAATGTGTCTCCTCTCCCTCCTCCTTAATTACATAATTCCCCATGCCACGAAACCCTTTAAGAAAATATATATCTATATATATATCTCAATTAGTCCAAGCTTCTTTCTCTCAAGAAAAAGAAGAAACAATTCATCCAGCTAGCCATTTAGCAATGGCGAATAATATTCCAGTGCGCGGCAATTACCGTGGGCTGGCGGCGAGGGTGAGGCTGCTGGCGCTGTACCTTGCGTCGGCGATGATGATCGTGGGTCTCTCATGCTCCCTGGCACTCTATGCCATCAAGAAGACTGGCCGGGACCTGACCGCATCCTCCTCCTCCTCCCTCCTCCACTCCTGCCAACGCTTCATGGGGTTCTTGGCAGATCACCCATTGGCCGTGCTCTGCCTCCTCTTTTTCTTCACTTTGGTCTACACTATGTTCGACAGGATTAAGATTTGGCAAAGAAGCCGACGACAAGCCAGCACGGATAGGTCGGATGAGGTAAGAGACATCGAGAAGAAAGGGAGCACCTGCAGAGAGGAAGAGCTAAGGGAATGGGATTTTGAGGAGGGAATGAAGCCGGCAAAATTGAAAGAATTGTCTACCAGGCATATCTGGGATCCCGAAACGGGTGCGTCCATCAAGTTGCCAAAGTGGGGGATTGTCCCTTAGAAAACTAGACTGCGATATATAAGAGAGAGAGAGAGAGAGAGACAGAGGAGGTTCTTATGAGACTAGTGCAAGCCACCTGCGATCGATGTAGGTGAGGGAGCGTCCGCTCCTTATGGGATTTATATAGTTGGACGATTCAGATGAAGTCTAGCCGGATATAATGCAGGCGTTTTCATTGTATGGTAGCATAGAAATATAGAGTATAGATTTGTGATAGTGTGATGTTGGTTCATCTTTGGATGAGGTGCATTGGGGTTCAACCTGTTGTACTATTTTCTTGAAGAACAATAATAATTCTTTTTCTTTCTTTTGGTTTTGGTAATCTTTTTTTTTTTTTTTTTTTTGTACTTGCGTGCATGCATACGTTTATGCACATTATTCCTTGGTAGCAACAAAATGCTTGAGACTTTGGAGAAGCATTGAAAGATCTGAAAGTGAATTTGGGCAAGCAATTGATGATGGTGATGAATCCTCTCATGAATCACATATGCTAGACCGAGAGATGCGATTAGAATGAAGTTGGATGACAAGACAAAAGGTTGTCCCCTGAACACCATTTGATTAGCTTCGTTTCACAATTACAGTGCCCTCCGGTCAAAATTGGCTTTTGAAAACACTTTTGTGCCTGCATGGTAGACTCCTGAAGACCCTACGTAGGTTTTTAAACATGGAAATGTATCATGGTTAGGCAATTACAAGATTCATCAAATTAAAAAAATATATAATAATATAAAAAAAATTATAAAAAATGGCCAAGGCATGCATCACCGATAATATATATAAGAAGTAACTACAACAAGACAGATAAGCTAATATATATTTCAAAGAAATTTAAACAAATGCGTCTTGAATAAGCAAGCTTTTTTTTCCTTCCTCCCTGTGGACGTTGAACCTTATAAGGCCGTGACCTGCGCCTTGACATGCGTCTAAACCAATTGGAGGTCATTTTCAAATGGTGTCAGGTCACCAAACAACCACTATTTTTTTTTTTTCCCTCTCTCTTTGTATCATCAGTTGTGCGCATATATATGTTGGGTTTGGGGTTCGGGTTAGGTCCGTTGATCATCAGACTTAACTGATGGTCCCAATGACAAATATGACCGTTGGATTGAGCCTCCAATCTTTGAGATGCGAGTGAGGAGATCAAGATGGAAGGCGTTCGACATGCTTCCATTAGATCAGGTTTTTAGTTAATTTCGAGTCAAAATCGTTGTGGTCCGAAAGAGAAAAAGGAGGGGAGAGGAAAAAATTCGTTGTCCACCGCCACCACATCTTCTTCCTCGTCTCCGTCTCCTTCCCGATAGCCGACTCCACCGTTGACCGCTGCAGCAGATGGTGGTGTTGAAGGTGCCCATGGAGTGGTAGGAGAAGGGAGAGGACGGAGCCTCGGGACTTTGTTGAATAATTGGCATTTTTTAGCGACTTTATTAATATTTCGTTTGATTGTGATACATGATTGGGACAATTCTACGTATTTCTGAGATTTTTTAATTATTTTAGTTGTTTCACACTGCAAAACCGACCAATAGGATACCTTAAGCTTTTGCTTTATACTTGTTTGATGATTTGGCATTCCTTTCAGGCAAATAACATGAATTTAATAATACAAGATACATCCAATGCAATCGGTTTATAGCCCTCATCCTGCAGAACTTGCAGTTGATATGTTATGAAATCAGCCAATTAATGGTAAATAGACATGTGGTAAAAAAAAATTTGAATTCTTGACAAGATTAAAACAAAGAAGAAGACCGTAGCAAATTTGAATCCAAATTAAAAAAAGAAGGTTATCAAAATTTTTTGAGTTCCGCCTCTGAATCAAGACCGATCCATACTTTCTCACCTATATAAGCAGGGCTAAGGAGATCCATGGGACATACTCTAAAAGGAAGAAATTCCTATAGCCTAAGATCTCATAGTGAGTGGTTTTTAAGTTCTTATCCATCATTCTCTTCTTTTTCACGGGCTAGCAGCTCCATAAGATGTCGAGATTGAGGTAACACTAGAGATTGAGCTACCAAGCTTAAGGTCAAGATAGAGATGATGCCCAAGACTAAGCCGATCATCCAAAGATCAAGATCTAAAAAGGCTGAGCTCCTAAAGACCTAGCTTCTAAAGACCGTATCCAGATCCGACCATTTCTAAATCGGCCAGACGCAAACTAGATCCAGATCAACCATCTCTAAATCAATCTAGATGCCAATCAGATCCAAATCGGTCATCTCTAGGTCAGTTCAGATGTTGATCAGATCCAAGCCAATCATCTCCAAATTGGCTAAATGCTAACCAGATCCAAGCCGACTATCTTCAGATCAGTAGGACACTCTGGTCAGATCTGACTATCTCTGGATCAGTTAGACATTGATCAAATTCGACCATCTCTAGATTGGTCTAAACATTGGTCAAAACGGGATAATATTTTATACTACTTTAACTCTCCATTATATTCTCTATTTACTATTATTTTTCACTCCGATTTGACTTAAGTATTGGAGGGCTTGGTCGAAGCCAATCCAACGAGCTTTTCTCTTTTTTATTGTATGTATAGATCCACAGTCCTTTAAGAAAGATTAATACTCCATCTTCTACCACCGCTAGTCAAGGGGATCAATCAATACTCTCTATGCTATTTTAGTTGGACCCGATTTTGGCAGCAACAACAATAATAGAAAATAGTGATGGTATTTTTTTCTTGAAAGATATCAAACAAAAATGGAACCTTGTGCCTTGGAGGTCATGGACAGATCTTATGTAAATTGATTCCTAAAGTATGGTTCTAGATCTCATTCGTGGTCAACATGTCCAACAAAATTACCAGCTAAATCAATTCCTTCTCTCCACTCTCTCCTCCTTGTTTTGTTTTTGTTTTTTTTTTTTTTTTTTTGCCAACATCACTGCCTCCAGCTACATTCGAGCACCACCCTCTCTTCTTCTACCACTCACTCGGCTCACTAAACAGTAGGGCTGAGCAAATAACCGAAATCTAAAGAAATCCATCCAATCTGACTCAATGAACATTGGTTTCGGCCGGTTGAAATATATAAATCGAATGAAATCGGATTGAGATTTGTAAAAAAAATCAGTTATTTACGATCGATTTGATCTTTACACTCTTAATATACAACCGATCCGAACCCGATACTCTTAATATAGAATCGATTCGAATCCGACATAATCCATCCAAATTTCTAAATAAGTTTAAGTGAACTAATATTAGACTTAAAATTAACATTGAATCAATATTGAAATCCAAACCGACATAATCCATCCAAATCTATTATAAATTATTTATTTTAATTTTAAATAATTTATATATGATAAATGATTGATAGTGCATTAATTTTTTTTTAATTTGATTGGATTTTTTTTTCTCAACGCGATCATGTGCAAAAGATCGACAGCTTCGACCATTGGGAAGGACATGGAGGAGGCAAGGAAGATGGGGCGCTATGGACGATAGACCCTTCTTCTCCTCACCCTTTGGATTCGAAGTTTGTTGGAGGCATCTTGCACGCCTTCCATCTTTCACCTCCTCACACGCATCTGCAAGATTCGAGAGTGAATCTGACGCTTAAAGTGATGGTCCGGTCCAATGACCATCGGACCTAACCCGAATATATCTTAAAGTTCACCTTGATTCCGGAGTACGCTGGCCGCCGCGCCTCTCGAGCATCGCGCAGCGTTCTTCTAAAACCCTAACCCAACGTCACGGTCACCTTCTCCGTCGCCCTGCTCCTCCCTCCAAATCCAAATGAAGATGAGCTCTCCCGCGCCTCCTCCCCGATCCTCTTCTCGCCCTCCGACAGCTTCCTTTGCCCCTCCTATACGCCAAAAGTAACGACTCCTTTATTTATTTATTTTTTAGGTAGCAAGTGGCCATCCACAACCAGCAGCCTAGTAGTAGAAGTAAGAAGCCAAGGGCACGAAAAAGAAAGAATCCTGAAGCCATCCTCCCATGCCTACTTCTTGAATTTCCCATGCCTTCAGGAGGAGAAAACTTGGAAAAAAAAAACTCCTACTTACCTCTCCATTCCTCTCTCGTTCTTATTCTCTGATCTCGTACCAAGATGGCGGATCCGGCGAGAGACATTGACCGGAGCCTGGCGGCAAGGCTCCGGTGGGCAGCTCTGGTCCTGGGGTCGGCGATGATGATTGTGGGGTTGGCATGTTCCTTGGCCATCTCCGCGAGCAAGAAGAGCGGACGAGCCCCGACGATCTCCTCCTTCTTCCTCCTCCAATTGTTTCAGAACCTGGGGACGTTCTTGGTAGTCTACCCACTGGGGGCGCTCGCTGTCCTCATGTTCATCGCTCGGGCATGCACATTCTGGTCAGCAAGCGGCGCAAGAGCCCATGGAGCGGGATTGCCGCTTGCTGAATGGCAAATAGGAGGCTGTGCGGCTGAAGGCAGGCAAGGCGGGTTCAATGAGGGTAGCGGCAGCGGGATGGAGTTGCCGCCAAGAGGAGTCGTCCAGGCCGGCCCTCAGCGAGGTGACGGCGAGGAGATTGTGGAGACATCAGGGGCTGTCGACATAGAAGCATGTCTTCCAAGAGGTACATTCAATACCGGTAAATGGTTAGTGGGTCACTTTGGTCAACGTCCTCGCTGAGGGCTTAAGCTGTACAATGACAGAGATCGAGAGAGAGAGAGAGAGAGAGCGAGGCAGGGGAGGCTGTGGTGTCGGTTTTTTTTTTTGATACATCTGGATGGCCAGTCCGGATTTGCATTACACATGACGGATATAATTATTCTCTCTCATCATCTCATGCCGTCCCCCAAACGTGGCTACCGTGTATCTCTAGGCTCCAGCTCTCACCTATAGGAGTCACGCTGTTCGAGCATGCATCCCTCGGGTGCAGAGCATACGGATACGTGGACACGTATCATCAGTCCGCAGAATAAGAAATAGGCATAAATGGACTCTCCATCTACTGTAGAAATAGTTTAACACAACATAATCTAACTGCATCTGCTATAAAGGTTCTTGAAACAATGTCAACAATCACACAATGAATACATGGCAAACGTAGCAAGAAAGAGCACCATCAGAACTGTTTACCAGCAAACCACCATCCCTTTGCCATAGATCACAATTTACTAAAAGGAAATTAAATGGACCAACTGCTACCTCAACAGTCTTAACCCAGCAGGCAAGACAGCACTATTTTATGTCTTATGAATTAGTTTGCTCGTCAGGTGTGTCACATGTGTGCTGGTTGTCAGTTGAGAGATCCACCACTGGCTGCCGAGGCTGCTCCGGGATGGGCATCATCTCCATCTTCTTCTTCTCCTTGAGGACCACCTGCCTTGGCATGACGTCCAAAAGGAAGCTCCCACCATTCCATATGGTTGCAGAGACCTTGAGGATTTGAAAAATTACATGCATCTCGTAGGAAAAAAAGATGGGGACGGTGAGGGCCATGGTTGCGACGGTAAAGATTCCCTGGAATAAGATATACATGGTGGGGCGGTTCTGATCGCCGAGCAAGCCACTTAACCGCCACCAGATGTTGTTTGCCTTCTGAGCCTTCTTTGAGAGTTCCCTGTAATACATGCAAGTGAATGAATTAAATAATTGCCTCTAGAAATACTTTTTAAAGAATTTTTTTTAAGTGTATCCAGCTCTAACGCTGAGCATAGATTTTTGTATAAGCAATATCAATGAAACCACAGCATGAAAAAACATAAAATACTCAGAATGATGCCTTTAATGGATCCTTAAACAGGGTGTTGCCAATTATTCTAATTAAGGCAAACCACCAAGAAAGAAAAAAAGAGCTTGCCATCATCTCATCAGAAAGATAACCGGATGCTTCCAAATAAATAATTTGTACATGAGCTCTTGAACTGCCCAAAGCATCTAGAGATTATCATAATTGGATGCATCAATTAGTCAAAACAAATGGTCAACAATTTCACATCTTGCTAATTTATCTGAAAATACATCAGCTACCTCAAACCCCACTTCTTCAGGGGAGTCTTCAACAAAGCTCCAACCGTGGTCGCCCATTAGGCATTACTATCAGTATGGTAACAGCATAGAAAGGTTACATGGCAATCAAGCTTGACATGGAGCGAGCGATCACCTTCAATGGGAATTCTTAAAGCTTATGCCAAGGCAATACAGGTTTCTCTAGATTCAGGGGTGTGTTATCAATCCAACCTTTGTCATTCTTACCAACAGCTTGCCATCTGCCTGGTTTTCTTTCTGATTGACTTGAGACAAGGCTTCCCTCTCTCCCCATACCTCTCCATCATATGTGCGGACACCTTATCCTGAGCTTCTCATCAAGCAGAGAAAGGGTTGTCTATTCGGCCATTATAGTTCACTTCTGATGTCCCTAGCTTATCCAAGTTATTTTAATGCATGGTATTTGTCTATCAGGAGATTATTGGCCAGGCAAGTAATATATCCAAGTCTATGGTAAGGTTCTCACCACATATATCACCAAGGAGATACCACCACATGCAGCAACCGTTGGGATCTCACATAATCAAGACACTTGGATCTACCTGGGAGTCCTATGTCAGGCAATAGGCTGGCAAGACATGACTTTGAGCCTTTACTACCCAAGCTGCAGGCCAGATATGATGCTTGGTTGACCTGTTCCTCAGCTCTGTCTGGTCTGGCTACACTCCATCAATCAGTTGCAGCCATTATCCCACTGCACCTAATTTCTCATACATGCATTTCTCCGAGTCTCCTGGATCAGTTCTACACGTTGTTGTGTTCCTTTTTTATGGGCTAGCAATCAACAACAATGGAAGCTGCATCTTGTCAGTTGGAATCAGGTCAGGCTGCACCGGCTTGTGGAGGTTTGTGCATACTGAGTCTGCATCTTCAGAGGTGTACGGCTAAGGCAACATCTCTGCTACAGATCTTCGTGGATCCCATTCTTTATGTAGTCAAGTAGCTAGAAGTAAATATCGGATTCAGGCAATGTAGCCTCTTCAACTCTCTGATACAACTACATGGTCTAGGTTGTGGCAATCCATTTCTCAAGTGCAGGATCTGATCCTTCCCAACTCCTCCAGTGGATGCTCAGAAACATCTGGCATATTTCTATTCTTCATCCATGACGAGTTATGTGGTAGTGAAATTACTTCAGTCAGCTGCAAGGCAGGTAGTGGGGACATTCAAGCTTTGTTTTCACCAAGAGTGGTTACCTAATACACACAGATGCCCATCCTAGAGCTGTCAATGGGCCGGGTCCAGACCCAAGACCTGCGGATATTTATCTAACAGGTCTGGGTCTGATATTAGCATCAGATCCGTTTACCTGGAACCGGATTTGGGCTCGATAAATTATAACGTAAATAGGTAGGATCTGGATATTTAATACCCAAACTCGATAAACCCAAGATCCGAATAATAAAATATTATATATATATTAAAAATAATAAAAAAAACCTTACCTTTCCTTGAGATCTCTCTCTCATATTTCTATTCTTCATCCATGACGAGTTGTGGTAGTGAAATTACTTCAGTCAGCTGCAAGGCAGGTAGTGGGGACATTCAAGCTTTGTTTCTACCAAGAGTGGTTACCTAGTACACACAGATGCCCATCCTAAAGTTGTCAACGGGCCGGGTCCAAACCCAAGACCTGTGGGTATTTATCTAACATGTTTGGATCTGGTATTAGCATCAGATCCGTTTACCCGGATCCGGATCCGAATCCGATAAATTATAACATAAACGGGTAGGATCTGGATATTTAATACCCAGATCCGATAAACCCGAGATCCAAATAATAAAATATTATATATATATATATATATTAAAAATAATAAAAAAAACCTTACCTTTCCTTGAGATCTCTCTCTCATATTTCTATTATTCATCCATGACGAATTATGTGGTAGTGAAATTACTCCAGTCAGCTGCAAGGCAGGTAGTGGGGACATTCAAGCTTTGTTTCCACCAAGAGTGGTTACCTAGTACACACAGATGCCCATCCTAGAGTTGTCAACGGGTCGGGTCTAGACCCAACACCCGCAGGTATTTATCTAACGGATCCGGATCTGGTATTAGCATCAGATCCGTTTACCTGGATCCGGATCTGGACTCGATAAATTATAACGTAAACGAATAGGATCTAGATATTTAATACCCAGATCCGATAAACCTGAGATCCGAATAATAAAATTATATATATATATTAAAAATAATAAAAAAACCTTACCTTTCCTTAAGATCTCTCTCTCTCTCTCTCTCTCTCGCCGGACCCCCTCTCTCTCCCTCTCTTGATCTTGCTCGTCAGCGGCCAGCGAGCGACTGGATCCCCTCCCTCTCCCTCTCTCAGTCTCTCCTCTCTCGATCTTGCTCATCGGTTGCATCAGACCCCCTCCCTCTCTCCCTCTTTGTCTCTCAATCTCCCTCTCTCCTCTCTCAGTCTTTCCCTCTCTCGATCTCGCTCGCCAGCGACGAGCAACCAAACCCCCTCCCTCTCTATCTCTTGATCTCCCTCTCTCGGTCTCTCCCTCTCTCGATCTCGCTCGCCGGCAGCCGACGAGCGATCGAACCCCCTCCCTCTTTCCCTCTATCTCTCCCTCGCCAGCGCCGGACCCTCTCCCTCTCTTGATCTCCCTTGCCGGCGACTGGCGAGCGACCGAACCCCCTTCCTCTCTCCCTCTCTCAGTCTCTCGATCTCCCTCTCTCAATTTTGGGTCCCAGAAGGCCGGAACCGTCTCTCCATCTCAGTCTCTCCCTCTCTCAGTTTTGGGTCACGGAATCGGATCTGGATACCCGAGATCCATTAGGATCCAAATCTGGTACTTTAAGGCCAGACCCGTCAGGTATTCGGATCCGGATCCGATACCAATAACTAAAATCAGGTCCGGGTCTGGATATCTAGGTTCCGATCCGAACCCGATCCGTTGACAGGTCTAGCCCATCCCTCGTGGCGACTGGGAGGATCTCCACTATTGGGCCCCAATCATGTCTCCTAAGGTGTCTACCGCTGATATTAGGCATGTTCTTGTGCCTTTTACTAGTATTCAATGGGAGGAAGCATTCCTTGGTGTATTCCCGGGTGTGGAAGATGGTGGTTCAACCATGGGTCTCCACATTTTGGTGGAAAGCCAGTCATTAGCGGCTGCCTTGTGCTGTTGTTCTCATGGATCAGGACCTACTCCCCGAACCTAGCTATGCGTACTGCAATGTTAGTATGGAGGATCTGGCCCATGCTATGATCCATTGTTCTTTTCTGAATTGACATCCACTTGCAGTCATTTCAACACCCTATCGCTTTCCTAGCTCAATAAGCCAAGCAAAGAACCTTATAGACTTAATGGATTCGACGGTGGGGCATGCAACCTAGGATGCTCGGAGTGAGCAACTATTTCAAGCTTACTACTAGGGCTAAAAGCAAATAGGATATGGATTAGATACTAGTATATCTATATGTATATTTTTTAAAGAATATTAATATTAAAGGGATACTGATATTACATCCATATTTGTTCTAAACAAATATGAATACGAATCAAATATTAAGAATATCCATATTTGTTCTAAAAGGATATGGATATAAAAGTCAGATATTATTTATATTTACATTTTTCTATCCTCATAAAGATATGAGTCAGATATTATATGGATATAAATAGAAACTTTAATAAAATTTAATGAAAAAAATAATATAAATTATATACTCATAAAGAACCATAGAAGAATTTAATATGCAGACTGCACATGACATAAAGATGACTAAGGATTTACGGCATGATTATCAAAAGTTAAAACCACACAGAGACCAACCTAGTCAAGGGTCTAGGTTATTGGTGTGACTGGATTTGTATCAAAATATTAAAAATAAAAAAATATTTTAAAAAATAATATAAAATATTAGTTTTTCTTCCATCAAATATGCTTTTATTCTTTAGTTGTAGCATAAATAAAAATAATAATGAATTCTCTATTTTGGAGAGCTTGTAAGAAAAATTATATATAAATATAGGAATATATAGAAGTTATTATTTTTTTAAAATATTTTTAACAATTAAGCTTTGAAAATATCATCGAGCATAAAATAAAGTATATTCATGTTCCTTTTCTTATCAAAGAGAAAAGGATTTTTTAATAAAAATAATGATTAAAACATGAAATAGCACAACATATATCAAATGATTATTTAATGACTTGAATACTGAATAAGTAAAATAAACTATTAGCATGAAGTAAGAATGCATGTTGTAATCTAGCAGATGAGGCTTGTCAATCAAACCATAGAACATTGATTCGGATCCTAGCTTACACAGTTTATTTTAGTGAATTTTTATTGGATATTTGGATCCAAATTTGGGAAATTATTAAAATCTAAATTTGGATCCAGATTCAGCAAAATTTCTTAATACATATCCGCATTCAGACCCAGATCCAATAGGATATCACAATCCTTATTAGAATTTGATCCTATTCGGATATGGAAATAGATGCCATCGTCTTCACCCCATATTGTCTGATCGAGCGCATCGTACCATTTGGTACCAAAAGAAAATCGGCACAAAACTCCACATCAAGTTGGTACAAGCCCTGCACCACCCTATACCAAGGTGTACCACCCTATACCAAGTCGAAGCATACCGAGTTATGTACCAACCCATACCAAAGCATATCAATCGGTATCGAGGTGTACCAAGAGAATTTTTTTAAAAAAATAGTTAGAGAACTATTTCGATACTGGATGAGTATCATACCATACCAATACCTATATGCATCCGATACTGAGATTGCGGACCTTGATAGATGTAGTCGGATTTTATCCAACCCGTTTTCAGCTCTATTTACAACCCTTCCCCCTAGCTTTTTTTTCGGAAATCAACTTCAATGCCCATCATCATGAGTCTACTACTGGCATTTGTTGTGTGAGAAACCCGTGGAGTTCTCCTACATGCAATGACTTCTCCAAATCCTTGTACCACAATGCTGCTCACCGAGTTCCAGGCAGCTTGGGAAGGGCTCCAAACAGCAATGGAGGTGCTGCATGTGACCTTCATAATCTTGAAGGGTGACTCTCTCATAGTTGTTTGTTGTGCCCAGCAATGTGGAGCTGCTAGCATGACACCATGCACATGTATCTGGAGCCAACCAGCCAGCAAACTGATTGGTGTCTCATGTTGTTCATAACTTAATATGAATGTAAGCCAACACTGGACCACTGATGTGCCCATGGACCTCAGGAGTCCTTTGTCCATGGACAAGTCCGCTTGTATCTATGCTCAATAACCAGTAATAATACAATCTTGTCTAAAAAAACTCAGATAGCAAATAACTGAGATGGAAAACTTTTACACCAGGTTTAACATCAGGAATTGAACTAATTGAAGATGTACCAAAATTCTTCTGGGTCATCCCCTGAACCATTCTTCTTTTCCCATGGATATGGGAAAAGGCTCGCTGATTCAGGCAAAAGCTAAGGTGTGTTGCTTTTAAGTCTGCACTATCGAGCATTTCAATATCCATTGAACTAACAAATTACCCTTCTGTCAGTTCTCATTTACAGATAAATCAATTAGCTTAAGTCTATCATAATTTCTAAGATCTTGATATATTTTCATAAGTTAATTTAGTTGATATCCTTTAAGTAATTTTTCAGACCCCAAAGGGTGACACACAACTCATTTGGCAAGTGCAAATGTTAGCATCAGTCAATAGATTACGTTTACAATATCACAAATATTAGCTCAAAATAGTTTTATATAACATATCAGAGAAAAGGTGTCTTGAAGTGGCAATGACTAACCTGTAAGAAGTCATTACTTCAGGATCCCGCAGAAGTCTCTGGCGACGTAGCACATTCACAATGAGGAAATAGAGAAGCTGCCACAGTGTGTATGCAACTAAAGGAACACAAAATAACCACATCCATAAGTATGACTTATCCTCCACATAGGGCCAGGAGACTCTTGCTGCTCTCCCCTCTGGGTGCATGGCAGCAAAAGTTTCTGGATTCCACCACCGAATAGTGAAGAAGACAATCCCTGAAATAGATCATATACATCCGTAGGTCAAAAACAAATATCTTTAGCAAGAAAATATATTTATAAACTTAACTATTTTAGGAATATTTTGGGTTTTAAGTACCCATTACTGTAGTTATGCAAATCATTTTGATCATCTTTGTCAAACGAAGTATACCAGTTACCGTAACAAGTGAAAGGGAATGATAAGCACTGATGGACAAAGGGAAGAGTTGCAAAAATAAAGCTAAAGAAGGAACAGTCACATCTATGAGTAAAAAAACTACAACATATGATTTAGTTTTTGATATTGTTCAATACTTGGAAAGAGGGGGGGGGATGTGACAAGATCAGTACAAATAGAGTTAGAAATTCATTAATGAGGAAGAGTTTGAACTACATGAAAAGGTGCTTTCTCCACATGAATAAAATTGTGCTACAAAAAATATGGATTAGTATTGGATAAGGGTATAAAACATTATGAATCAACGCTTGGTGATTTTTCTACAAATGAAGGGTATTAATAATGATGAGCTTAAACAAAGAAGGAAATGACAATAGGGGAGGAGGTTGAACACTAGCTCTATGCAGTTAAACACAAAGAAAACAGTGAAAGAAAAACTATAGGGGAAAAAATCAAGGAAGATGAATGAAAGTCAAAACATCTCCCCACAAGTCCATACCCTCTAGCTCAAAGCACAGCAAGGAGTTGCAAATTTGGGGACTTGTGAAGACAAAAGTAAGTGCTAGATATTTCAATAATTAAATTGTTCACAACCAGTTCCTTGATTCATGTTTTCTATCAATCAAGTATGTTGGGGATAAACTCCGCTCCCGCCGAAGTCCAGTTTGATGCCTAGCCTAATGCAACCGGTAGCTACGGAAGAGCTTTAGCGGACGGATTTTAGCCGAACTCCTTCAGCCGGCCGAACTCCTCAGCGGCCGAGCTTCAGTCGGACTCCCGCGAGAGCCGAACTCTTTCCGCGCTCTTCCAGCCAGATACCTGCGGGAGCCAAAATCCCTCCATGCTTCTTCTTCGGCCGGACTTCTTCGGGAGCCAGACATCCCCTTCGGCCGGCCGAACTCAGCGGCCGAGCTCCTTCCGAACTCCCCAGCGACCGAGCCTTAGCCGCACTCCTCCAGCCAGACGCCTGCGAGAGCCGAACTCCCTCCGCACTCCTCCAACCAAACTCCTTTCGAGCTTCCCCTTGGCCGAACTCCTCTAGAAGTCCGAGCTCCTCTGAAATTGATACATACTGAAGTCCACCGATCAATGTCTGCTTTCTCAGAGCTACGGCTATTAAATCTGAACGAACGGTCACCATCAGTCCGCCACAGGCGATGCTACAGGCACACTCCTCCGTGACTGACTTCACCAGACCTCGAGCAGCCCACCACTGTCAAACGGTATGGCTGTCACTATCGGCCTGACGATACCATCCTCTCCGCATCAAATCCGGTGCAGCCTCGAGCGGCCCGCCATTAGGCAGCTACAGCTGTCACCGTCAAGCTCCGCCTATAAAAAGGAACCTCCAGATATGCTAACTCTAATCTCTAAGCTCTAAACTCTCCTCTCCTTCTTTAAGCTCTGCGAAACTCATTCCCAAGCACACCATTCCTGTTGGCCAGAGCTGACTTGATCGTCGGAAGGTTCTATCGGAGCCACCCCCCACCGGCTCCGGACGGAACTTTGTTTTGCAGGTCCCCGGCGGCGACCTCGTCCTCCTCCGCTCTAACTGGATCCGACGATGATCAGTTTCTGCACCAACAGATTGGCGCTAGAAGGACCCCGAACCTTCGAGGTTTTCTTGTTCTTAAAGGAGTGCTCGGCGACGATTTCTCTCTTCCCTCTTCAGAGATCTCTCTTCTTTCTCTCTGGAGTTCTTTCCCCAAGAGAAAATGCCCCCCAGGAAAGCTTCGACTCGACGATCGACGGCCTCCACGGCTCGATTCCGTCCAGATCCGTCTGCTCCCGTTTCAGCTCCGACAGCCCAAGTTCCACCTGAAGCCGCCGTAGATGTGGAGCAGCTCAACCTGCTGGTCCAGCAGGTTCGTGGCCTCGTCGAGATGATGCAGGTCGTGCGACAGCTTTCGGCAGAGACTTTGCCAGCAAACCCGACATGAGGATGCCAGAAACCGACCTTAAGGAAAAGCATTTGGCCTAGCATACCAATCGTCCTTAGGGAGGAGAAATAGAGCAGAAGTTCTCCCCTAAAAGGTTTCACAGGGGGCGGAATGAAGTTCGGAGCGCAAACGAGGCCGAACTCCCCCTCGAGCTCGCCATCAAAAAAGCCCCGACAAAGGGGCATGAAGTTCTCCCGCAGAAGGTTTCAACAAGGACGGAAGTAAGTTCGGCCGCGTTACGACCTCCCCAGCGCAAGCGAGGCCGAACTTTCCCTCCGAGCTCGCCGTCAAGGAAGCCCTGACAAAGGGCCATGAAGTTCTCCCGACGAAGGTTTCACAGGAGGGCGGAATGAAGTTCGGCATGTGCGAGGCGCGCGAACTCGCCCTCGAGCTTCACATCAAGGAAGCCCCGACAAAGGGGCATGAAGTTCTCCCGAGAGGGTTTCAACAGGAGGACGGAATGAAGTTCGGCGTGTGCGAGGCCGCCGAACTCGCCCTCGAGCTCATCCGAATTCCCTACCACCATAAGAAGCCTGAACAAAGGGGCACACGAAGTTATCCCGAGAAGGTTTCACCAGGGAAGGGCCCCGGGAAAATTTAAAAGTTTTCCGGCGTTTGTGCGAGGCCGCCGAAACTCGCACTCAGAGCTCACCATCAAGAGAGCCCCGACAAAACAAAAAAGGGGCAGTGAAAGTTTCTCCGCGAAGGTTTTCACAGGAGACGAATGAAGTTCGAGCACTTGCGAGGCCGCCGAACTCAGCCCTCGAGCTCACATCAAGGAAGCTCCGACAAAGGGGATTGAAGGTTTCCCACAGAAGGTTTCAACAAGGAGGCGAATGAATTTCGACAGTGTGCGAGAGCCTCGAAAACTCGCCTCGACTGCCAATCAAGGAAGCTCCCACTCACCCCGACAAGGGCATGAAGTTCGCCTCACTCATTCCCGACGAAAGGGCATGAAGTTCCGGCCCTCACTCACACGTACGAAAGGGACTGAGTTCTCCTAGGTTACAAAAGAGGATGGAAATGAAGTTCGCCATGCTTTTACGACCGCCCAGCGCAACAAGCCCGAACTCCTCGAGCTCGCCACAAGGAAGGCCCCGATAGAAAGGGGCGAAAGAAGTCCCTTCTTCCAAAAGGTTCCGCGACTACGCCCTCCCCGCAAATGCTCCTCGAACTCAAATTCTTACGAAAGTTAAGAACCAGCTACCAAGACCAGAAGGATTGCGATCTCCCCCAAACAAGTGCGATCGAAGCAAGTACTGCATCTACCATCACGACCACGGCCACGACACTGAGGAATGCATTCAGCTCCGAGACGAAATTAAGGAGCTCGTCAGAAAGGAACGGCTGGGTAAATTCCTTCGACGTCAGCCCGAAGCAGGAGAAGATCAGCCAAGGGCGCTGCCGTAGCCAGAAACGACAAGGAGGTCGGCCGCCTCACGACGTTATCAACGTTACCCTTGGGAGGAGCTTGGTACTTCGGCGATTCGTCATCTTCCAGCGTCAAAGCTAAGAGAAGCTTGCTCCAAATTGAGAAGGCCAGAGAAGGTCATCCGGCTTGGGACTTACTGCCCGAGGAAACCTGGAGGAACAACGCCCCCACGATCCTGAAACGGGGATATGCTGCGAATAACTTTCCCTCGGTAAAATTCCTCCCTTTAAATAATATTGTTTCTGAGTGCAAAAGCTATGTGATGACAGAAAAAAATGAGCAAAAGTGGCCCGTTAGGAACAGGAGGAGAACTTCGTCCTAACATGAGCAAAGTCGAAGGCCTCGTTCACCTTAGACGAGACGGAGGGAGAGGCACGGACGACGGTCTGAATGTGCCCCCACAATCCGTTAGGAATAAGAAGAGAACCTCGTCCTAACGCGAGCAAAGTCGAAGGCCTCGTTCACCTTAACGAGACGAGGGGAAGAGGCGGACGACGGTCCATGTGCCCTACAGTCCGTTAGGAACAGGAGGAGAACCTCGTCCAACGCGAGCAAAGTCGAAGGACTTCGTTCACCTTAGACGAGATGGGGGGAGAGGCACGGACGATGGTTATGTGCCCCCACAGTCTTAGAACAGGAGGAGAACCTCGTCCTAACGCGAGCAAAGTCGAAGGCCTCGTTCACCTTAGACGAGACGGGGGGAGAGGCACGGACGACGGTCCGAATGTGCCCCACAGTCCGTTAGGAACAGGAGGAGAACCTCATCCTAATGCGAGCAAAGTCGAAGGCCTCGTTCACCTTAGACGTGATAGGGGGAGAGGCACGGACGACGGTCCGAATGTGCCCCTACAGCCTATTAGGAACAGGAGGAGAACCTCGTCCTAACGTGAGTAAAATCGAAGACTTGTTCACCTTAGACGAGATGGAGGGAGAGGCACGAACGACGGTCCGTATGTGCCCCCACAGTCCGTTAGAAACAGGAGGAGAACCTTGTCCCAACACGAGCAAAGTCGAAGTCCGAGCTCCGAAGTCTGCAGGAGATAAGATCTCTCTCGAGCGACCGAGTCAACCTCGGCCAGAGCACCCGAGACAACCTCAGCCAGAGATAAGATCTTTTCCGAGCGATCGAGGACAACCTTGGCCAAGATAAGATCTCTCCCGAGCAACTGAGACAACCTCGGTCAGAGATAAAATCAAGAGACAACCTCGACCAGAGCGCCCGAGCCAACCTCGATCAGAGATAAGATCTCTTCCGAGCGACCGAGACAACCTCGACCAGAGATAAAATCAGAGACAACCTTGGCCAGAGCGCCCGAGCCAACCTCGGCCAGAGATAAGATCGGAGACAACCTCGGCCAGAGATAATCTCTCCCGAGCGACCGAGACAACCTTAGCCAGAGATAAGATCGGAGACAACCTCGCCCTGAGATCAGATCTCTCCCGAGCGTCCGTAATAACCTCGGTTGCAGGAGATAAGATTCCTCCGAGGCAACCTCTGCTGCTAGAGAATATTGCCCACGAGGAGCTCAACCTCCGACTGCTGGAGATAAGATCTCCCAGGAGACGAAATCTACTTCAACCTCGGCTGGAGATGAGATCTCCCCCAAGTTTCAATTTTGACGTCAACCTTTGGTTGGAAGATAAGATCTCCCTCCCGAGCTTCAACTCAGCTGGTGCACGGAGCCCAAAAGAGGACTTCGACAGTCGTTTTTTTTGTACTCCCTTCCTTCAAATTTCGAACTCGAAAGTGGGGGGACTATTGTTGGGGATAAACCCCACTCCCGTCGAAGTCCAGTTCGATGCCTAGCCTAACGTAACCGGTAGCCACGGAAGAGCTTCAGCGAACGGATCTTAGCCGAACTCCTTCAGCCGACCGAACTTCTCAGCGGTCGAGCTTCAGTCAGACTTCCGCGAGAGTCGAACTCTTTCTGCGCTCTTCCAGCCAGACGTCTGCGGAAGCCAAACTTCCTCCATGCTTCTCCTTCGATCGGACTTCTTCGGAAGCCAAACTCCTCCCAGACATCCCTTTCGACCGACCGGATTCCTCAGCGACCAAGCTCCTTCTGAACTCCTCAGTGACCGAGCCTTAGCCGCACTCCTCCAGCCAGACGCCTGCGAGAGCCAAACTCCCTCTGCACTCTTCCGACCGAACTCCTTCCGAGCTTCTCCTTGGCCGAACTCCTCTAGAAGTTCGAGCTCCTCTGGAATTGATACATACCGAAGTCCACCGATCAATGCCTGCTTTCTCAAAGCCACGGCTATTAAATCTGGACGAACGGTCACCATCAGTCCGCCACAAGCGACGCTACAGACGCACTCCTCCATGACTGACTTAGCCAGACCTCGAGCAGTCCACCACTGTCAGACGGTATGGCTGTCACTATCGATCTGACGATACCATCCTTCCCGCATCAAATCTGATGCAGCCTCGAGTGGCCCGCCATCAGACAGCTGCAGCTGTCACCATCAAGCTCCACCTATAGAAAAGATCCTCCAGATATGCTAACTCTAATCTCTAAGCTCTAAACTCTCCTCTCCTTCTCTAAGCTCTATGGAACTCATTCCCGAGCATTCCATTCCTATTGGCTAGAGCTGACTTAATCGTTGGAGGGTCCTGTCGGAGCCATCCCCCACCGGCTCTGAACGAAACTTTGTTTTGCAAATCCCCGACGGCGACCTCGTCCTCCTCCGCTCCAGTTGGATCCGACGACGATCAGTTTCTGCACCAACAAAGTACAAGCTTCTATATTGGAAAAAATTTATGCAGTAAACAAAATTGCAAACCAATATTAAATTGCCTTTATTGAGTGCAACCCATGATTTTCAGCTTCATGACCTTGAAGATCTGATGGTAGAAAGGAAAGTCATGGGACCTCCATTGTATCACTTGGTGCAATACGGCCTTTGCAAAGATACTCTTAATTTTTAAGCATAAGCTACAGAACTAAACATTTATTTTTGGATTTTTTGCAACATTCTATGCATTCTTCAGACATTCTTTTAGCAATGAAGGTAGTGAGCGGAGAACCTTGTTAACTCAATGTCCTCAGCAAGATCCTTTCTCCGAAATATCCCTTAAACTTGTGCTAATTTCAAAATTTTCACTAAAATTACAAATTGATTTAACTTATGCAATTGTTTACTGCACTTCTCTAATTTTCAATCCTTCACTGCTGCTGATATATTATTATCAAATCATCATCATCATCATCAAGATGATCATGAATCCATGATGATGTCCTTCGTGCAACTTTTAGAAATATCCCTTTCATTTTATGCTAATTTCAAAATTTTCACTAAACTATAAATCAATTTAACTGATGCGATTGTTTACTGTACTTGCCCAATATTCAATCCCCCAGTGCTGCTGATATATGATTACCACATCAACATCATCATCATCATCATCATATATTTCCCATACCACTTACTATCATCATCATCATAAAATGTTTCCTGCACCACTCACCATTATTTGAAAGCTGGCACTTCAGAACCAACCGTCTCTAAGTTAATGTCTCCTCAAAACTTGTGGCATGTACCCACACTGAAATATGGTATAGATTCAAGATTCACCAACCCTCTACTAGTTCATCTCCAGTTTATGTCATTTAACCCTCTAAGATTTAACTACCAAATCTAGGGTGTTTTTATTGTTTTCCTTTTTATGTGCACATGCGTGCATGTGGGTCAGTCGGGGAATCTATCCATGGGAACATTTTACAATATCATTGCACACACTAGACATAAATTATCTATAATATTGATCATATCTACAGAAAATAGGGTAAGTCAAGCATTTAAAAAACATACTCCATCAATAATAAAAATTATTCATAACATTATTATGAGTTGTTGTCATTTCTCACAAAGTTTGCCTCAGGTTAGGGAACACAGAAAATTACAAATTTGGTAAAAAAAATAAAAGAGAACATGGACATCATGCATGATACTGAGTTCCACATGCTTACAACCTTTATCATAATACACTCACGACTAATAATTATATAAGAAATAAAATAAACAGATCTAATAAAATGAGTCATGCCCATTTAGCAACACTTGCATATTCTCACGCTGCAGACACTTGCATAAAATATTTTTTCCTCGTATAGAATGAGACATCTTCAAAATTAAAATATAAATCATGCCAATGCTTAAATCAATCTGAAAGGAAATATAGCATAAGTGTTGTCTCTGTAAGTCTAATGACAAGCAGATTCTACTGAACTCCAAAAACGTTACACAAATTTCAATAATGTGTTCTGTAACTTTTATAGCTTAATCAAGAAACAGCTGAAAAAAGATATTTCTGCATAAGTGATTACTGCATAACAAATGATATAAGCTTAAGCATTTTATTGATTGTCAGTATCTTCATAAACCAAAAATCCGGGAAAAAGGTCCAAAGGATCTGTGAGAATGCACAGGTACAGCATAGAGATATTTTTTAGAAACATAAGGTTATGCAATCGACCTCATCAAGTAGACAGCTAACTTACCAGGTAACAGATGTATTAGCACACTAACAATTTTATCGAGGGAACTGAAAACCAAGCTGCAACGCCATACGATCAATGCCCAAGCCAATGGCCCCTACAGCAATTTAGTCATCAGCATAAATAGCTTCGAAAATGAACAATAACTTGGGGAAGAAAAAGAGGACAGGAAGGAGAGAAAGGTTCTTACTTCAGCAAAAGAAAAGCAAACCATGAAAAGCTTTTCATTTTTTGGAAAGAAGAGCAGCACAATAATGAAGATTGTATTGGCATAGTAGCAGAAATCCTGTAAAATTTCATGGCCAACGAGGTGGTCGCATTAAAAAAAAAAAAAAAAAAAGCACCACATTCCACCATATGAAAGCAGAGAAATGAGGTTGTCTTGAAGTAACAAACAATATGAGATAATAATTATGTAGAGCCAGGACACTTTCATACTCAAATACTAGTTGCAAATTCAGTGGCGTAAGACCCAGAAAACATCATGCCATGCTTTCCATATAATAGTTATAAGCTATGATACAATATCTATTTTAGGAGAAAAAAGTTTGAGCTGAAAATCATATGCCCCAGTTTTCTCTCATCTAGAGTTGCAGCAACTTCTCTCCTTTAACAGGGTTATGGGAATGATGGGGAATAAGGATTCATGAAGCCAGCCCCAAACTGTGGAAAGAATGCCTGAGGGATGTGGTATCCACAAAACGATATTGAGGAAGTTAAAATACAGCTTGATATCTAACAGAGCTCCTTAAAGCAAGATCATCTGGCTAAGGTGTGTCAAAGAAACAGCAACGTAGCACCCAAAGCATAATTTGTATCTGTTTGGTGTCAATCTAAATCTAGAGTCCTCTGAATATATACATGTATGGAAGAAACTAGCACCCCTCTAACTTCTAAATTCCAAGCTGTGAAGAAATATAATAAGTGACCTTGTTGCAAGCCATAAGAGAAAAGGCTCTATGCTAAGGGTTTTTTTAAAGCTGAGATTTGGTCATGCTCTGAACATTAGATATCTGTCAAGTTTTAAGTGCCTAAGTTCCTCAAGCAGCACCTAAGCATTTATGGAATCTTTCAAGCTAATGACTCATTCTGAGCTCAGGTCATGTTTCTATTGTATCTTAGATAAGGAAAAAAAAGCAATGTCCTTATTGTTCTATAGTAATCACATATAATATCTCCACCCATCCAATTGGGACAACTCATTACACTGTGCTTTGATTCAATACAAAAATTCAATCAAATTCTTATGTGAGCATAGAATATCAAACTATCAGACTCCCCAACTGCCAGCTGCCTTTGAGGTCACAACAAACAACATATCAAACCTAAAGAAGCCAAGTCCATGGTGCACAATTTTATACTAAATGTCAAATCTATAGATGTTACATGCTCCATATCTTAAAGTTCTCTCAATCTTGTGCGGGAGATTACATAGAGTAATGGCTTTTATGCAGATTGATAGCACAAGAGAACAGAAAAGTTACCTAGTACCCTCCATAAGCATCATGGTATGATGAGGCAGCCAGGTTATGACCAGCTGGGACACCTGGAGACAAAGCATAAGCTTAAAATTCTAATTTGATGCTAGCTCAGCCCAAAGTTCCTAGATCTTCATGGCTGACTCAGAGCCCTTTCTATTCTACTTTAATATGAAAAAACCATGACAACTTTGACTCATGCTCATCAGTCCCAAATATGCCTGTACAAGTTTTAGTACCAACATTGAAAATACTCATAAACAATTAGTGTAAGATAACAAATCAAAGTATAATAATTAATATAATGATATAATAACTTCCTTTAATATCCAGTAACCAAAAGCAGTAATGCCGAAATCCTATTCTTTTTAGCACTGGCTTGCTTCATCCCTGTTCAGCATTCATTCTAACAAGGTAAAGGCTCTCACTTATTACAATATTTTACAACCCTTTCATAAACACTTCATGTGGATTTTCCCTTATGCCTCACAAATATATGCCAATCACAACACTTTAAAAGCATGTCATAGCTTTCATTCGTCCAGTTCCCTGAGTTAGAAAGTTCATCATTATCTCTGCATTCATATGATACTTGTGCTTTGACTTCCCTGACTTTCATATGAACAGATAAATAGTGAAGAACTTGCCCTTCATTTCTCAATTGACCATAACATTTGACTAGAATGTCACTTCCATTCAACATTCCACATCAAACACATTTATTATTCTTTGGTTTGACTCAACCGAATATCAGTCCCCTGTTCTTCAAATAATTCATATTTCTCATTCAACATTTACATTAAATCTCACTAGATCAAGTAAAACTATTTCAATTTTTTTTAAAAAAAAAAAAAAGCAATGGACGCTTAAAAATCAGTACCATTTAATAATGATATGAATAAAAAAGTATGGGCTTAACTGCTTAAGGCCAACTTTAGTGTAGGCCAAATCAAAGCCCAATTGTCTCACCAAATTTATATCTGAACCTGTCATAAGTTTCTCATACATGTCGTCATGCAATTCAGTATTAGCCATAGATTCTAATACTCAGTACTGGTCCTACTATATCTGTTAAATAATCATAAAACATGTTTGTTACACATTTAAAGTACATGTGTGTGTGTGAAATTTGGTGCAACAATAAGGTTCTTCCATTGTGACCTAGATGTCGCGGCTTTGAAACAAAGAAATAGCCTCTCTACACATGAGAGCAAGGTTGCTTACATCTAACCTTCCCAGACCCTACAGTGGCGGGAGCTTCATGCACTAGGATGGTTTTTGTTATGTAAATGCATATATCTTGAAAAATGGGATTGATTCATCGGCCAACCCCTTTAAACCTTCAAGATTTGTCTTGGCACTTAAAGCTGTGTTTGGTTGCAGAATAAATTTACCCAGAGTAAATGGGTTAACTTACACGTAATCCTCTTCACAATAATTTGCTCCACCATGTAGGTGCTGTTTTGGGAGCTTATTTGGCCAGTTAAATGGCTAACCATCTCCTAACCAGCATCCAAACAGGGCCAAAAAAGGTGCTTAAATGCATAGAGCTCTCTCTACTTTCTTTTACTTCTTCACAGTTTTACAACAACTTATCCACTAACCCTCAAATTTCAACTAAGCCAAGAATATCACTGACCCGATAAATGGATAAATGTGGGATTCTCAAGCATTAAGGTTAACTATCCCTTGGTTAGTTATCCTGCAACCAAAAGCAGCATAAGAAACAATAGTTTATTCCAAGACAAATGAGAAGAAGCGCAACTTATTTTGTACCCATGTTATCCTACGAATAAATAGGCTAGTTTTCTAGCATTTTAGCAGGTTAAAGTGAAATAAGTGGAGCAAATGGGGCCTTTGTTCTATTTCCCTCCTTTAACCTACAACCAAACAGCCTAAGTGGTTAAACTTACTCCACCATTTTGGTGGACAAAATATGGGTTAAGTGGAGCCAAAGTTACAGTAGCAAAAATGTTATCATCAGAATTTCTAAAATTTCTATTATGCCCTCAGCAGAAGTGCTGTAACCATTAAAAAGGTGGCTGTTTGGTTAAGTAAACAGAATGAGGGGCAAACTACCCAAAATAGAATCCTGACTAGCTTGCCTTGTTTGTCTCCTACCTTTTGTGCTTGCCTCAAACATGTTACTGTAATTCTAGATATCATCCATAAATCTTAGATTCTTAATGGATGTACTAATAGCTTTATACAATAAATCAATATGCAAACATATTGCTACTACTTTGTATGTATGAAAATGCATTTACTCTAAATGATCAGATCGATTCATGGCTTAACCACTTTGAACATTCAAATATTTGCACTAGCACTTAAGGCGGCTAATTGCTAGGCTCACTCTTTAATTTTGACAACTCTAAAAAAAGGGAATTCATTTAAGAGTTCTCCCCATCCATATGAAGAGGTGAACTCGAGTAAGAAGCAAACCATGTTGCCCACCAAAGAATTGCCCATAGCTTGCTAAAAACACTAGGACCTCAATAACATACTTAAGAGTCCAGTTCAAATATTCATATACCACATTTAATAATTATGCTGTGGAGGGATAAGAATTGAGTCCACTGTACCACATTACCAATTTTGCACAACCGGTGGTTCTAAAATTAAATGCATGTTCCACTGTACTCAGCACAAGAACTGGCAAGCTGATGTACACGATGGTAGGATTTATAGGATTCTGCAAGACCAGGTCTTGTTTAGGAAAAGATATAATATGGAACATAAGGATTTACATCTAGAATTGTATATCACATCATATCAGGCTGCTGACAATTAATCAAAGTAAGGTTTTATAGGGTGAGGTTGAGGAGGGATGATAGGGAAGACTGACCCTACTGATTCTTGAGAAGGAAAAATTAATGATGTTTATTTTTGAAGTGAGATTTTAAAGACAAACATGTCGCAGAACTCAATTCAAGAATATTTAAATGTGCAAAATAGAACGGTAGGAGAAAAAAATCCATGGAATCTATCTTCTTTCTTTTTTTGTGTTTTTGATGGGAAGAGAAGAATTCAAGAAACCTATCAAAGGAGAAACAACAATTTCTATCAACATCAGAAATACCTAAAGTATTAGTGATACACTAAAAGAATCACACAATTAATTTATGATTCACAAAACTATTGAACTGCAAAACCTGATTTTTATGGTTGTTTGACACACCATAAACCTAAGCTCGCTGAATGCTAAAGCCTATGAAAGTAACAATATTTTTCTTATTTTTCTATAAGTCACAATATTGTCTCTTCATTTTCCACATTGTGTGGAGTATACCCTTTCTCTTGTGGTTTAGAGCTTGAGGACAAAATGCAAAAGCTTAGGCAGATATTGTAGACCAAAGAAAGGGATCAAAAAGAAGTAAATTTTTTACCAAAACCTGAGTGCAGGTCTAATATCAACACCTTAAAAGTTTCCTAGCACCTTGCTACCTCGTTAGTTACACAAGCCATGAAATTAGTCACATAAGCCATGAAATCAGCATCCTTCTTCTCTTTTGTAAAAATTAAAATAATGAAAAAGCTTTTCCTACTTTAATGATCATGCAGTCCCTTGTTAAATAAGTAAAGACCATAAGTTCATACATGGAAGTGATCGACATCAGCCAGTATTCATTATGGTCATTAAACTGTTCCCATGAGCATCAATAAAAGATCTGAAAAAGGAAAGCAAAAAAAAAAAAAGTTCATGCATAGCTCACCAGAAGGTAATAATGCCACTTCTTGTACCGATAATATATCCATCGAAGGGGAACAAATGTAACATAGAATAAGCAATACACGTAAGGAACATCTTGTGGCCCTGATCAATCAAATTTAAAAAGAAAAAGAAAAGAAGGAGAAGAAAGATAGAAAGTAAAATAGCACGTTAGACAGGAAGGAAATCTTTCATCAAAATAAACACCCGGAATCAAGCATTACTTACGTGCCCCCAATATGAAGCAAAATGCACCAAATCCAAGCACACCCATCAAATGGGTCACCTGATATCAGCAAGAAAAATTTTAACAGCTCATGTTTTCAGCGCGAAAACAAGCGATTTAACAACATAGAACTAGAAAACAACAACCTAATCCCCAAATCGCTAACCCGTCTTTCAATCGCTCAAATATTCACAGTACCATATCCAACAGCAACAGGTCCAGCCCAGATAAGAAACCCAGCAGATGGATTAAAATCGACGAACAGCGGAAAAACCAACCTTGAACAAAATCCGTTCATGCTCCTCGGCTTGCTTGGCGATCTTGACAGCCTGCTTCGACAAAATTTCCTTAGTCTTTTCTTTCGTCTGCACCGCCTGCTTCGATAAAATTTCCTTCGTCTGGACGACCCTCTGGGCCGATTGAACCAAGAAATCAAACCGCAAGCAAGAAACCCCGTACAAGATTCGAAAGATAACTCAAACGAATAGAGGAGCAAGAGGGGAACAAATTTAAGGCTTGGTACCTTAGATTGGTCGGTGATCCTTTGACGGACCTTTCTAAAGGCCTCGCCGTCGTCGAGACCCGCTTCCCCTTCCGACATTGGAGAACGGATTCCTTTGTTTGCCCTTCGTTTTTCGCCTGCGCCCCCTCTTCTTTGGGAGGAGAAAGAGAGAAGAGGGCGGGGGAAACGGCAAACGCTTGCAAGAACCGTGACGAACGAAAGACGACCCCTTCTTGTTTTGGTTCATCGATTGCTGTAGTTTTGATGACACGAGGAGTGATATGATCGCTCGTGGTTATTACGCCGTTGGATGAGGGCGATATTTTTAGGTCCTCGGAGTTTTGATGCGCGACGCGGAGAAAGAAAACAGTGGGTGGGGATATCGCGAGCCAATTGATCCGATCGCGTGGTTTTTGTGCCGTTGGATGGGGGCCATGTTTCAATGTTTTCGGAGCTTCGAAGCGTGGAGCAAGAAAACTGGGTGGGAATATCGGGAGCTGATCGCAAGCCTTCTGCCCCACTCTAAGCTGCTTGAGAGCTCCGACAAATTTTAGTGTCTATATTTCTTTTATATATTGCTTTTTCATTGAATAATTCTTCTACATGTACAGGGACTGCTTTCCAATCGAGAGATCACCATGGCAATCATTTTTTATTAGAGTTTCGATCCAATTAGCAGATTACAAGGTTCTTCGCTACTGCACTTCTTGGCTTTGATTTATTCAAATAAATAGCTTCCTTCAATTATAACAACCTCGGGCTTCGACTGTTTCTATTCATGGGATCCTTTTATCTTCCTCTATCATGCACTTGCTGCATGATTGACTAGCCTTCAATTCTGCTCTTCATATTCGGTCCCGTGTCATTAGCATTTACCATCTCCTATTTTATGGACCAGCTGGTTTGCATGGTGTTCATAGTATCTTGCCTATTCTTCAGCGTTTGGATGCTGCTCAACTTCTATCATTCGAGCTGAGTGATCTTCTATCTCTATGGCTCTTCCATTATGATTTCCCAATTTACACATGTATTGTATGGTTAGTGGTCGTTACTGTTTTTTGTATTGGTATTATCTCTGCTTTTATGGTTTATTTTGTTGCTTGTTGTGGCCACCTCTCTCTTACTTCTTGATGTCAATGGTTCGCGGTTGTTTGTGTAAATGTTGTTTACATGTATAACAGGAGGAAAACAAAAAAAATGAAGAAGATAGAGACAGGAATCCCTTGCACAATATGTATTTTTAATCATTGAATGTGTTTTTATATATCAAACACACAAAATGCTGTCGAGGATCGATCAAGTCCAGACCAATGAGCGGAATGGTGAGTTGGAGAGATTGAGGATGATGATTCAGAAATATAGAAAACTTGTTGGAGATCTTGATGCGGTTGATGAAGGCTGAATTTTTGCTTTAACATTTGAAATTTTTCCGAGACAACATAAGTCAAAGATTGACTTAAGTATTAGAGGATTCTCTACTAAGAAACTCCCGGCAAGTAGGCTTCTCTAACTAATAGTATTTCAGGGATGCTTTTGGATGTTTAAGTGAAGATTTGGCTCTCACCAACTACATCGAGATTTTTAGTTAACTTTCCAAATCCCTAAATCGCTAAGCTCAACTTTTCAGCTCGCTGTCTAGCTCATCAGTTTGGATCAATTTGATTGTCAGCAACAATATATGGCATTTAAGATTTGGCTCCAAATTAAACAAGTCATCATAGGTTAAGCGAATCCTTGATTGAAATAGGGTGTAGATGCCCCAAAACTTGTAGCAGTACAGCTATTTAAGAGTTAGTTCATGTTTAATTAGGAGGAAAGCAATTTAGAAAATATAAATAATACTCGGAACCAACAACATGAATAAAAAAAATTATCATGATTTTTCATTTAAATTCCATTCCATTATCTCTCCTGCACGTTTTATTTGGATGCTTGAACATGTAGTGTATATGATTGGCAAGTGAAATTCTGATAAAATCAATGGGCTACATATAGGTTGTATAAAAAATTCAGTGCCTGCAATCCTTTTCTATCCAATCTGAAAGTTCAGTTCTGCAAGAGGATATGACTCGGTTTGAGTGTAATTCTGTTCATTTAGTCTCTGCAAATATATTTAAGGCTGATGTTTTGCAGTATCTTTTGTCATAGGACTTTGGTCCACAAAAAATAGAGAAAAAAAAAAAATAGAAAGAAAATTTTTTATTTAATTAAAGTTTGAAGAGAAAATAAAATTAAAAAAAAAATTATAAAAAAATATTTTTTATATTTAGTAAAAAATAAAAATTCATGAAGAAGATGAATTTCAGCACTTCTCATAAAATAAAAAATGATGGTGTTTTTTTTAAAAAATATTTTTTTTAAGATATATGATTAAGATTTTATAAAATATCATAGATAAATATGATAAAATATTGAATAGTAATAATATAATATAATATTAATATTATAATATTTATTATATTTTAATATTTATACTAATATATTATTTATATTAATATTAATATAGTATTTATATTAATATAATATTATATTTATTAGGATATTAATAAATTTATTATATTAAAATATTAATATTATATTAATATAATATAATATATATTAGTTTTATATTAATATAATATAGTATTATGATTTAATATTATATTATAATATATTAATATTATTTTTTATATTAATATAAATATAATATTATTATTTATATAAAATTTATGAGTAAAAATGTATGATGTTATATCTATTAAGAATGTAATGAATATTCTATATTTTTTTAAAAAAAATAAATACTCAACTAAATATAAATCACTGTTCAATAAGTTAAATTAAATATATTAAAATTTTGTTATCAAAAAATAATTTTTAGAAAGTTACTTCTTACGATTTTTTTTTTTCTTCTATGAATTAAACAAGTTCTTAATATATGATTGTGTAATTATGGCTCTTTTCTGCTGCTTTTGATTATTTCAGGCTGTTTATTTAAGTTCTTGGCTTCCGTAGCTAAGCTACAGCAGCCTATTGTATTATTGCTTTCTATTATGTTTATATTTGCTAATGTTCAGGTTATTATATTTGGTGTTGTGGTTTCTACTTTGAATTAATGGTAGCTTCGGTAACACTTTAACTATGTTCAACTTCTTTATTTCTATAATTTAAGATTATAGCTTCTTGTTCCATGGAAGGCAAAAAAGAAAGTCTTTTGACTTTGATTATCTAGAATCGACAAAATATAATCTAATTTATCAATCTAATCTATGTTTAATATGTTATAAATAGATTTGAATTTAAGCTAAATGGATTAGGATCATAAATAAGTCGATTGATTTAATTTATTTAATATTTAAGTTGAATTTAAATTTTAAATATACAATCTATTTAATTTATTTAATATTTAGATCGGATTGAGTTAGATAATCTATTTAACCCATTTAAGATGTATCTAATCTTTTTTTAAATTTATTTATGATCTATTTATTCGATGTATTTAATCTATTTAATCTATTTAATTTACTTAATCTATTTAATAAATAAATTAAGTAGATCGGATCGAATTACTTATTTAATAAAAAAAATTAGATTCAAATTTAAATTTTTAATTTATTTAATAAATAGATTAAGTTTAGATTGATGATTTTCTAATCCGATCTACTTCTAACTTCATCCGATTTAATTGCCACCCCTAGGGTCATCTCAAAAAAATTAAAATTTTTCCATCAACTAATATAAAGAACTCAAATAAGAGAAATTATTGCATGCACTAGGTGCAAATGAACCGGGACAAATCCCAAGCATATGCATGGTGGAGAGTAAGCAATCGGAAATTGATGAAATATAAGGATAGCATAGTGTGTTATCAACCGTAGATTTCATGCAGTCTAATTGCATACGGTGCATGCAACACCGAGGCCTAAAATAGGGAGAATGATGCAGTTGATTCTTGCGCTACGAAGATTAATCGGTTGTTTTTTTTTTTCACCCTTATGGGTGGCTACTTTTTCAGCTAACTCGATGGATGCACACGATCCAATCCGTGCAAATTTTGGACGTGATTAAGCCAAACGCACGCTAAAATGAAAGGAACATGATTCACATATCGCACCGCGGTCGCAGTTAGCCGTATCAATTCACGTCAAAAAATTTCACCGACACTCCTACCAAAATTTTTTAAAAAAGAAAAATTTCACCGACACTATTTTATTGATCAAATATCTTGTCAACAGATGTTCGGGATTTTTTTTAAATAGTATTTCTAGCATCATGTCTCTATGGACCGGTTATACGTGTAGCTGTCTCAATGGATCGGGCTGTAATCAGACGAGTTTTGGAGGTTCTAACGGACCGGTTCTGGACCAACTGGACCCGTTTTGGATGGTTCATTCGGACCTTCTCGCCACTAATCGGTAAAATGGATAGGTGCAAAGTGATACTGCCCAAGCCCTTGTTTTGACTAGAGTGCTGATACACCTCCCAAATTTAATTCCATAAATGGTCATGGACCGCTACAATTGCATTCCCTGTGGATAAAATTCCCGTTTTACCCTCAAAATAACTGGATGTAATGGCGGTTAATGACTTCCCGGGGATGAATATGGGGAGCACATCAAATTTCCCCGAAGGTATCACAACGGCTCCCTTACCCCCATCGCCCGGATTCCCGTTCGGGGTCACTTTCCCGTTCCCTCTAGCCATTGACCGAGAAACGCACCGCTTGCTCGCGGAGGATCATAATCTTAAACTTCTGAAAATCAGGACCGTCCATTGCCCCACGGATTCCGTCAAAAATGTGCTGACGTACTCAACTCCGCGTGTTAGCGTAACGGAATTTTTTTTCGAAATTATTCTATTAAAAATTTCCGTGAAGTGAAGCCGACTCCGTCCAAATTAAATAAAAAGAAAAAGGACACCGCGAAGAATGAGCAAGCGTAACCCGGGACCGGCTCTAGGTTCTTCCTCCCTTCTTCTTCTTCTTCCCCTCCCCTTCCCTCCCTTCGCTCTCCCAACCGTAACCCTAACCCCTAATTCCTCGCCGATCCCCCGCTGAGATGTTTCGATCCGAGTAGCCCCGCCTCTCCGGCAAGCCGCCGCGCTGCTCCGACCCATCTCCGGCCGATTCCGTCCTTGCGATCGGCCTCCGCCGCGGATCTTGCGTGCGTGAACGAGGGAAGGGGGGAGGGAAAGATGCCGTCGCACGCGGATCTGGACCGCCAGATCGAGCATCTGAGGGAATGCAAATTCTTGCCGGAGGCGGAGGTGAAGGTCCTCTGTGAACAGGCGAGAGCGATCCTCATGGAGGAATGGAACGTCCAGCCGGTGAAGTGCCCCGTCACAGTGTGCGGTGATATTCACGGCCAGTTCTACGATCTCATCGAGCTGTTCCGGATCGGAGGGGACGCGCCCGACACCAATTACCTCTTCATGGGGGACTACGTAGGTCAGTTTCTTGGACAACGATTTGAAAAAGAACTGGTCTTTGCTTCTTTAGGGTTTCTTGGCTTCAGATTGCACTCTTTTAAGATTTTACCGCTTTTTTGTGCGATTTTGATGCACTCTAGTTTTACTGAATCGGTTGGCTGTACTTTGTCTGAGATTGGAGCTGATCTGCCTTTTCTGTTCGATTCGTTTTTTATTCCTTTCGTAATTACAATTTTTCTCTGTATAGGTTTGATTCTTTAATCAGGCCATTTATTTTCATTGTTATCACTTAGGGGAGAAATCAAATTCCAGCGCAGAGGTTATTTTCGGTGGAATATTTGGAGGCCATAAGTATTAGGATTGTTTTTGGTGTATTTGATTGCTTTTAAGCTCTCAGTTGATTCTTCAGGCTATTGATGATTAAGAATATTAGATCAAGAAAAGAAAGTTTCTTGATAGCATTTTCCTGGTGCAAATATTTCTCTTGACAAAAGGTCCTAGCTAACCCCCTTTTCTGCTAATCTTTTGGCATGGTGACATTTAATATGGCTGCTGAGTCTCACAAGAAAACTGATAATATAGTTTTCCAATAAGGCGGTGAGTAAAGGTCAAAATTTCTTAAAGTTCAAAGCAAAAAGTTGCACTTCATACGCTTGGTTATCAAGCTGGGAATTTCATATTAAGGTAACTTGCTGTTCAAAATCCATCTTCTGAAAAATATTTTATGTTCTCACTACTACGTCCACTTTGCATTTGTATTTAATCTTATATCTCTTTTCCCAACTTAGTTGCCAAAAGGGCTCACAATGAGTAAATGCTGTGTTAAAGAATTTTGTCTTGCTACAGAATTTCTTTACTCGTTCATCATTGGTCACCAACTATTCGAGTGTTTTATGGTCTTCATATTTAGCGTATTCACTGACAACTAAAATTTCAAGCTCTATATTATTGGGAGTCTGTTGAAATGCAAAGCTATTGATATTGTGTGGTCCAATACTCAAACCTTGCTTTCAGTTCGTCAGGTTGTTGACAATCTTATCTGGAAGGAAATTTTGCAAAGCTGTTGATTTTGGGTAATAACATATTGAAGCCTGATTCAGTAACCTCTTTTGATTTAGGCAAGACATATATTCAGAGCACTTTTATGTTTGTCCTGATGGATAATGGAGCAGATAATTGTATATCAAATCCTGCTAAGACTGCTTAGTGCATAAATTTCTTTACTTGGTACGAACTTGTCTGGTACCATGGCTTGGCCATATTTCTTCAACGACAGGTGCATGACAAGGAGTTGTTATCTTGAATATTTTTCTAGAAGACATGATGAACTTGGCTAAACTCTGTGATTCATTAATGCTCAGATTCATCTGGAGAATCTTTTATGTAATGCTCCATAGTAGTTCTTCTGGAGAATCTTTTATGTAAGGCTCCCTAGTAGTTCTCTTGTGGGTTTGATCATATGGAAATTGGAATTTTACCTCCTCAGATGTGGATTTTCTATTGAGACCAGCAACATACACTTTTACACTACAGATGAGCATTATGTGGTAGGTAGAAGGACTTGGATAATTTTCATTATTGCTTTGGATCATAAGTAAAAGATCAAATAGGGTCTGTATTGGAATAGGCTTTGTGCCTTCAGCAAAATGGCAATGATGCTTCAAAGAAATATGGAAATAGAGCAGAAGATTAAGGATACTACCTTTTCCCTCAATTAACTTTCTTGAGGGTCACAACAACAATATCCTACTGATTTCAAGGAAAGGGATTCATCTAAGAAGTGCCAAACGTTAGAAATTGAAATAATTTTGAGAGGTTACTTGAAACTGATAGCCAAGAGATCACCTAGTGGGATGTTTCTTGTTATCTTCATGGAGAAGCACATCAGAGTTCTATAGAATAAGATGCATGAAGTGGAGATGTGTAACGATAAGGCTATATTATCATTAAGTCTTATTTGAATGACACTTGCCTTTTGTAACCCAGGTTTACTGGTAAGACTTCCAATGTTGTTTGATTCAAAGTACTGGGTAATAAAGAAGATGTAAGCTGGCACGAGTATGGTGTATGTGAGATACGAAGGAGAAGATGTTGTAAAACTAATAAAGGTAAGGCTACTTGCAAGTATATCAAGGGAGGGAAGTGACTAAATTGCACCGGTGGAGAGTGAAGGGCTGATTAGCGGAATAAGATGGTAAACACGTGCAGTGAAAATTCATCAAGCATGGTTAAGCAAGGGGCTTGGATTTGTATCAGTAGGCCAAGGAGTGAAAGATCTCATATGGATGGAACTGGGGAGAAAGAATGTGGAAAAGTCATCGTGTTTCATTATAATGGGTGTCAACTTCAACTGGAATAGAGTGGAGTATTTGATTATCTAATCCAAACAGTTACAATGACTTTTTGGTTCTAGTTCTAGTTATAACAAAAAATGATAATTATGTGTAGCTTCTACAACTAAAAATGGTAGAAAGAAATATCAGCTCGGCTATACTGTGGGTAGGAATATCACATTTTGAATCTTTGGATCTACCCTTTTTCTCTTTATGAAAGACAATGTTGTACCCATTCCAGATGTTTCTTTTCGATGCCATGTGATCTGCAGATAATTTTGTTCTCCATATATCTACTTTGTTTAAATTGCATTATCAGATTTAAGCTTGGTGAGTCCCTTCGGAACTATTTCAATTGTAATTTTTACCCTTTTCCAAACACTGATTGTTTTACTTTGTAATGCAGATCGTGGTTATTATTCTGTTGAGACGGTCACACTGTTAGTGGCCCTGAAAGTTCGTTATAGAGACAGAATTACAATCCTTAGAGGAAACCATGAGAGCAGACAAATAACTCAAGTGTAAGTGCTTGTATTCTTAGAGTCCCCCATGCTTACATAGCTATGCATTTATTGGTTTCAATAAAATTGTAGAAAAGCTAGAGATAGAAAATCAGTAAGTAACAAAAGAATATAAATGTTGAGTTATTTTTGTGATTGATGACCCTTGTGTGTATTGGTCCCTAGTCCTGACTACTATTCAAGCAATCGTTGGCTTAAAAAGTTTTGAGAGAACCTTTTCCATACCTGATGGAGTGGAGCCTGCCATAAAAGATTCACATAAATATTTTGAACCATGAGAAGATTCTGATGGTATATGCTTATTTGCTGTCGTAACTCTGGTAATTATCTTATATAATCTATACAGTAGGTTCTGATCCTACCACTGGCTGTACGTAATCATTTTTGACTCAAAACTCCCAATTAATGCTATCCAAAGTGATCATTTAGTTAGCTTTAAAAAAATTAAAAATTTTCAGGAATGTCTTTTCTATATAGGTGGCACATGGTGGAATGAGAAATTATCAAAATGATCTTTGAAATAATGACTAATGAAATTTTTTTGACCATGATGGGCTTTTCTAGTTTTATCTGCTTATTTGCTCTGCATCCTGGTCACAATCTTATAAATCCATCCAATGAGTCCTGATCCAATCAGTGGCTGTGCAGAATAACAATGATATTTTCATTTCATGATGAAGACCCTTCCCTAGAATGTAGATCTGTTAAGAACCCTGGTGTAGGATCGTGTCATGGAACGGTGAGCTGGGAAATCTCCTTGGGAGAAGATAGACTTCCCTTGCTTGGTGTTTCAGTGTTTGCATGTGGACCCTATTATGATGTATGATGTTGGTTTGGAGGCTCGTTTGGAAGAGAGAGCCTGCCTGATCTCTTGAGATACTTTTAGATCAAATTCTGCTTGCTTTATTGTATGACTCGCTGGCCTTTATATAAGCAGGCTGTTACGTTTATTTGAATTCAAACAATAACAGAATTCCAAACAAGCAAAATAAAAGGGATTTAGAGTTTGATCAGGAGGGGAATTTGAGGGCTGACCAAACTTATTCAAATTTGAGGGCTGCCCAAACTTCCTGCCACCGGACTTGTTCAAACACAGCTGCAACTTATTCAATCCTGCGGACCCGCTTAATTCCCACAGCACGGCCAGATTTCATGCAGTAGACCTGGCCCACAAAAGCATCTCTAACAAGATCACTCTTTAAATATTTTCTTTATTCAAATGCATTCTTAATTTTTTTGATCTCTTTTCCCCAAAGGCAGTAAGGTCTTTAAGCCACACAAAACACTTATTTGCTTCCCGCATCGGTGAAATTAGATGTGAATGTGGCATTTTTTAAAGAGACTTCAGCAAAATGTAAATATCATAGCTTAACTCACTTTATACTGGACTAGGTTTGTGACAAAAGGATGATCATCTGGAACATCATCTAGATTCTTAAATTCTTCATATTCACCTTGTTGTAGAGCCTGATTATTCTGACACAAACATCATGTTAAGCAAGTTAAGGAATTCATGGCCTATCAATAAGAACTCGTGCTAGAGCCACCTCCTGTTAAGATTCAGGTTGAATTTTCAGTCACAAAGGTGGTTCATTATGCTGCTGATGCCTGTATCAAGATTTCTTGCATGAAGTTCTGATAGAGTTTTAGCAGTCACTTCGCATGTTGAGGACTGAATAAATATAATACAAAACTTTCTTGTTAAGTGCAGCCATTACTTCCATATTGTAAGGATTAAACATCAAGCCAGTTTCATATAATCATGCATGACTCACAGGATATATGCATATTTAGAATAAGTATTTTCAGCAAGGAAACAATAGCATTTGTTATGTGATTGGCAATTAGAAGGCCTATCCAGAGATGCATATGACTTTCAAACAGTCCAAAATTTTCTAATTAATCAAAGTGCTTGTAATCTATGACTGTTGTATGACAGAACTGGTAATCAGCTGTAAGATATCCTCTTGTTTTATCTCACTGAGTATCAATATCTATTGGAATTTGAAAAAGAAAACTGATGCTTATGAAGGTGGCAGTCATTAAATTCTGATTGCCAGACGAAGATGCCTTGATGTGCTGTTATAGCTCAACATCTTTCCATAAATATGACTCTTCTTCATGAACTTTATGGTTCTTGTTTCAGGTATGGCTTTTATGATGAATGCTTGAGAAAATATGGGAATGCAAATGTCTGGAAGTATTTTACCGACCTATTTGATTATCTGCCTCTTACAGCTCTTATTGAAAATCAGGTTTCAGCTGCTCAGTCTTTTCTATTTCTCCCAGTTTACTAATATTTAAATTTAATTATCTTTGATCTCTTATATTTGATCTCTTATATGAACATTTATTGCTGTAGATATTTTGTTTGCATGGTGGTCTTTCCCCATCCTTGGATACATTAGATAATATTCGTGCACTTGACCGTATACAGGAGGTATGCATCTACTCTGTTCTCCTGCTTTATCAGTTCTCTTAGTGGTGTCAAAACAATGAACTTTCTATAATCTGTGTCCAATGCAATAACAGCTGGAGTTACAGCAATTATTGAGTAATTGCCCTGCCTTTGTATGAGTACCACAATAATTGCTTTCATAAGGTAACATGAAGATATTATGCTTTGGTTATGCTTTCTCCATGAAAAAAAAATGCATGCAAAAAGAAAAAAAACTGTTTTTGACTGCCTTTCCCCCTTCCCTTTACTGTTATTGTGAAAATGAACTATA
This sequence comes from Cocos nucifera, assembly GCA_006176705.1. NCBI lineage: Eukaryota > Viridiplantae > Streptophyta > Magnoliopsida > Arecales > Arecaceae > Cocos > Cocos nucifera. The sequence goes on from QRFJ01000030.1 coordinate 3,535,565, forward strand.
GCATAATTGAGTTTCCATATAGAACTGCCATTCTTTCTCTATTATGTAATGATATGGTCCTATGCCCATTTCTATAATGTTTCTCAGCATTCTATTTTGTTGTTGGTATGTGTTGTCCTTGGTTGGCTGTTATTCATAGTGTAGATCTAATTCTTTGAGTATGCTTGTTCCATGTTGGGATACATATGTGAAGAATTAAATATTTTTTCCCTGGTGACTTGCTTCAATGTTTTCTTGTTTATTGTTGTAACTTAAAAATGGGAATGGACAATATCATAATTAAACTTCTGCACAACTTCACATTCATGTTCTTCTATACCATACATAACAGTCTCAAACTTATACTTTGTGTAACCATACTTGTTAAGCTGTTATATAATGTTTTTAACAACAATCCCTTTTTTCTAAAAATATATAATTGCTGTACTCTGATCCTTTTTGCTTTAGATTTAGAGTTACATAATTGACATGTGCAGGTTCACATGATCATGTATTATATGCAGATATAAAGTTTATGGTTTTTCTAGTCCTCTCTTTTAGTGTGAAAGTCCCATACATTGGGGTGCCCATGCAAGGTTCTTGTTGGGAGATGATGATAGAGTCTCCTGGAATTTCACTTGCTTTTTCAAGTAATCTATGGTAATAATTAGGGGATTAGACAAGAGAAGTTTTTTTTTTTAATTAGTGTAATTTTAATCATAATATTTAATATGTAGACATATATACGTACGTACATACACACACATTATTAAGCAACTTTGTCTTTTTTTTCGTTTTCCTTTTATTTGTATCGAAGGAGAGATAAAATCTATTTTTTCTCACAAAAAAGAAAAAAAAAGCGGAAAAATTCTCTGTTTTGAAGTCCAACGGTCTTGCATTCTTTACACTTCTTCCTGGATTAGGCTGCAAAAAAGTTAGTTTGTAGGTATTCAAATTCTATCTAGGATGCTAGGAATTATCTCTCTTCATAGGCAAGCATAGGTGGCAGATCAAGCCCATTTATTTTTCGATCCTGTGCATGATTGCACAGGAGGGAATCTGGTATTGGACATAAGGAGGCAGAAGATCTCTCTCTGCCCTTGCCTTCAAGTTCTATCTGTAGACATAAAAATTCTTTATGGATGCTAACTTGATGGACTATCAGCTGATTACCGAGCTCACTGTTCATTTGTGGTGCAGGCATAAAGCTGGATTAGTCTTGTGGCATTGTGTCTAAACACTGGAATTTTCTTGGTAAAGAAACTGGATTGTCTTACGGCAAAATAGACAGATGTGAATGAACCAACCAGCTGATAGCCTGAAAACACATTATACCAAATGCAGTTGGCCATAATCAATAGGCAGACTGGTTCTTGGCCAGCTTCCTTGACCTGTTGTAGTACCATAACCTGCTTCTCTGTTAAGTACCGCAAGTTAATCCATCTGCAACAATCTGATAGAAAACTTAATGAGATTTGGACAGACACTGTCTGATTTTATGTAGAGTGGCATGCTCCTCTGGGAAATTGAGTACTGATCTTGTTAACAAGTTGCTACATTTCTTGTGGGTTTGTTCTATTTTATATAGAAAATGAGGGAAAACTTTTTTAGTTGATCATAAGTATGTGTGAAATGCATTGTTACTGATGTCTTTATCCTAGATTGACAGAATGCTCATGATGATTTAATTCTTCAATTATCGTCTTGGCATAGAACTTTAGGTGAAGGGTTTGGATTTTCAAGATTACATTCTGCCCTTTACTGTTCAATCATCGTCTAGCATGTTACAATTAATTGTATAGCTTCAAGTACCAGGTTTGATTTTATTTCTTTGTAATCAGTAATTAACTGAGGGAATTCAGGAACCATGCCAATTGTTTAATTACTGGATATGGTTTTTGAATTTGTGTGTACAGAAACTTGTTGGCTCAGTACCACTCCAGGAAAAACAAGGGCTGCAGTACTTTTGTTACCATGCTACTGTTTGTACTGTTTATTTTTATTCAAACATGCATTGCACGTCACTAGCTTATGAGAGGATTTAATATATTTGTCATTTTCCTTCAATATGTCTAAATGTTTGAATGGGCTTTAGGTCCCGCATGAGGGCCCCATGTGTGATCTTCTATGGTCTGATCCGGATGATCGGTGTGGGTGGGGAATATCGCCCAGGGGAGCAGGGTACACATTTGGACAGGACATTGCTCAACAATTTAATCACACAAATGGCCTTAGCCTTGTTGCCAGAGCCCATCAACTTGTCATGGAAGGTTACAATTGGTGTCAGGTGATATATTAGTCTCTGAAAGGAAAACATCTTTTTAGCATCAACTGTTGTCAATTGGATATTTTTCATCTGAGCCTTTTCTGGTCTGGCTGCAGGATAGAAATGTTGTTACAGTATTTAGTGCACCAAACTACTGTTACCGATGTGGTAATATGGCAGCAATATTGGAGATCGGAGAGAACATGGATCAGAATTTCCTTCAGTTTGATCCTGCACCCAGGCAGATTGAGCCAGATACTACTCGCAGGACGCCTGACTATTTTTTGTGATTGTAATAACCATTACATCAGCTGGTAGCGATGCTTGTCTGCTGCAGTTTTTGTTCTGTAGAAGTGTCCTATAAAAGAGTTTTGGTAGATGGGGAGATATCATATGATTCTTTCTCGTGGAGTTTTTGCTGCTGCTGCTGCTGCTGCTAGTTTAAAGAGACCTCGCAGAGGCTTTTATCGTGCATTATTGTTGTATACCAAGAATGAGGAAGAAGCGATAGCAAGCAAGATATCTCGTTCTATACACACATGGTCCATTCGAAGGAGAAAACACAAGCATTATGGCTATGCTCACCTCTGGCAACTATATGCCCAAGATTTCTAGTAGACACTGTGCTTATTGTATCTTTATTACATTTTATTGCAGCGAAACCTAGTCTGGAAGGTTGAAACTAGTAGCAGGTCTGTCAATTTTCCTTATGCGTGCCGGGGCTCTCTGAGTTGGTCCTCGAAATTAATTTTCAATTCACATAGCTCAGGTGTGAATGTTAAGTTATACATCTGTTAGAAGTATTTTTTTCATTCTCTGAAATGTTACTGTAAGTAGCTTGACGACTTGATCGTCCAAAAGATGTTGTGTGTCTGACTTGAAGAAACTTTTCTTTTACCAGACTTATTCTTTACTATTTTCAGCTGAATGGGTTCTCAGCGCTTAGTTTATATGCTAGGTGAGAACTGGATGTGGCTTTGCTTTCGTCCATTTGAATAAGCCAGCCTTTGATTTTGTTTGATGGTTTACTCTGTTTTTGTAACTCCATAAAGAAAATTTGTAAATTTGTAATGGACACCTGTGATGGTACATTGAGATCACATGGTGACAGTTGAGTGGATTATTGTTTGCGGATGGTTTCTCACCATATTTGTTGATCTGGGCCTTTGGTTAATACTAATCTGAGCGTACCTTTTGATTCTAGCCGGCGGAGAGCTGGCTAGGTTTCAGTGTAACGTTTAATGCTACCGAGCGGGGATGATATCCTTCCATTTATCAACCTAAGCATAACGAAGCTTTGTCTATCATAAAGGTTTGCCAGTTCTCCTGCACCTAGTCTTTTGTCTAGAGAATCCAAGGAAATTATATCGTGCAAACTGCGCGTTGGAGGGGTTCAAGATTCCTGAAGGATGGTTTTGCCTTTAGTCCTATTTTATTTTAGAGCTTCTCGGTATTGTGATATTCTTCTTTATTTTATTTTTATCGTTCCTCGTAATTGCAGGGAATGTAAGACTGAAGAAAGAGAAAATTCTGAATGGATTTTTTTTTTTTTTTGAGTAAAATGAGACTAAAATTCGATACTCTGAGCTTTGATCTCGTTTATTATTTATTTATTTTGCCTTCGGTTCTGGTTCTTGGACTCGTTGACGGTTGTTTTAGAGGGCACTCCGTAAAAGATGTTATTTTTAAATTAAAGTGCACTATTCAATCAAAAGAAGCGCACGCGACTTGTTTATTTTCTGATTAGGAGAACCGAAGTCATATGATCAGACGTAGGCGTATTTATAAGACGAGGATTGCAACTATCAGCGCCGTCTCATTGTTAATCATACCTTTTTTTTTTTTTTCCCATTTCGCTGATGCTTTCTTGGCCTTTTGGCTAAGATGAAGAGCATATCTCTTATAAAATCTTCTCTATCTCTAAGAAAATGCAGGTTAGCCCATTGTAACGCTCGATGATTAATCAGTAATGTATTAACATAAACATTTCCTACGCGGTGACCCAGGTGGCGTGTGGCTAGCGGTGATGCATATGAACCGCCCTCTTCACCACCCGCATCCCTGATCCGATCCTGATCTGGCAGCGCACCCGAGAAAGAAGCCAAGCTTGGCCGCCGCGAAGCAAGGAAGGAAACGACGGGGAGGAGGGGGGGGAAGAAAAACCGACAACAGGGGGGGCGATTGACGGGGGGCTAATGGAGAACGCGAGGGAGGCTCGTCGAAGGAAGATAATGGAGCGCGGATCCGAACGCCTCGCCTTCATCACGGGCCAATCCCGATCCCTTACCCCGTCTTCCTCCTTCAGCACTTCTCCCACTCTCCAACAACAACAAGGAGAGGAGGAGGATCCACGATCCACCACCGCCGGTACTTCTTCCGTCCTCCTATCTCCGATCATATATATCTTTCCTGCGCTGGTTTCTCCTTTTTATTTTCTAAATTATCGCCACATCCGTTCTTGCTTAGATAGTAATTATTTAAGCAATCTACTTAAGCTTCTCTAGAAGCCTACCTCTAACCATATATATATAGAGAGAGAGAGAAGTTAAAGAACAGTTTTTTTAATCTGCGCGGGGGAGCTTAAAGGCTTCAGACCAGAATATTTGGAGACTAAAGAATATATATATATATGCACGCGCGCGCGCGGATGTTTGTAAGATTTGCGCAGGATCTTAGTTTTTTTTTTTTTGTTATAATTGGCATCAGAGGGGACCCCACTTGGTTATATTTTAGACACTTTAACAATGCCAATACTTAAATAAGGGAGTATGTGATGACCTGTATGTGTTTAGCCTGGCTACGCACTGGGTAGAGCTATCAAAAAGATCCAAATAACATCCGGTAGATCTTGGATATTTATAGAGGATCAAAGAATCCACGTAACACCGGCTAGTTATTTGGACGAGATCTTGAGTTGTTACAATGAAGCTCTTGATGATTAGGTGACAGAAAGCATGCATATGTCATGTCATGAGATGCACAAAACCAAATGGGTTTTTTTATTTCCATCACCTTTGTTGATGCCTTCAAATTGAATGTTATGGAAGGGACAGTTGATATGGACAGGAGATGATGCAATTTTCTTTCTTAATTGACTGAAAAAGATGGAATTGAAGAAATTGAATTGAAAAATCAAGAAGAAATTCCGGTGGGATGTGACCTTTTAAACCATGAGATAATTCTATGAGCAAGAAAAAGCATCTATCTCAGTGCTTGCTTCAATTCATTATCTTAGAGGCAATCAGTTCAAATTTTTTTTTTTTGATGCAACCAGTGTTTTCCTTCTTCTTCTTTATTTATTGGATTGAATACAAAAATTAAACATCCTCTGATAACAAAGAATTGGAGCAATCATTGGTATACATTGTTTATTTATTGGGCTAAATACAAAAATTAAAAAAACTTCCTCTAAAACAAAAAAAATTGGAGCAACAATTTCTGTATTATTTATTGGGTTGAATACCAAAATTAAAGAGACAACTTTCAAAACAAAGAATTGGGATATATTCTTTTTCTTAATGGTAGAACTATCATGGTCTGCATTTCCGCAACCCACTAGAAACCCCTACATGATTTTTCAGTGGTGGGAGAATGTGACCAGAATCTTCTCTACGTGGGAAAATGGAAATAACATGATCCTCCATCGGAATGGCATTTGCTTCCTGTCATTACTTCATATGATGTTTTATGAGTGCATTATCACTATGATTTAGAATCCATCTTTTACCACCCACCAGAAGTTCTACCATTTCTATCTGTTTTAGGAAAGATATTTAAGAAGCTGTAATATTTATCTCAATGCTAAATGTGCCCTCTTCACCACTTCTTTTTCGGCTGTTTTAGGAAAGATATTTAAGAAGCTGTGGTGTTCATCACAAGGATAAATGTGCCCTCTTAACCACTTCTTTTTGAGAACTAAGATGGGAAAAATCTTGGCCGAAATCAGGATGAGGGGTGGGACTAGAACCCATGTCCTTCGTACCAACCCCTCAAAGGCTTTATCAACTGCACTAGTTTGCACATGTTATACAACTTGGTTAACCCAAACAGAAAGCTTTATGTCACGTCCCCGACTCGAGATTACGAGCCGAGGGTCATGGCAACAGCCACATGCTTATAGAAAACTCTTCCTACAAACATGTAAGGCATCTCATCATGCTATTATAAAGCAACAGTGAAATAATTTATTATTAATTAAATCTAAAATTTAACTAATTTAAAATCTAGTTTCAATATCTCATCAAATTTAACAATGTTCAAAAGATCTTACATCAGCTTCAACAATTTTTTTCTAAAATAAAAGTATCAATGTTCTACTTCTAATCATCCTGTCTGTCTCTAATCACTCTCTCATACATACTGCTGTATCATCTTAGTTTTCAAGATCTGTAAAAATAGTAAAAATAGAGTAATGAGCTAGACAGTCCAGTAAGCAATGATCACTTCAACTAGATTTTATCAGGTAAATAAAATAAATCATTACTTATAGAAAATAAACATATAAAGTTTATCAGCTCAAAATTAATTTTATTATACAGTATTTTTAAATTATTTATCATATCAAATTCAATTCTTTTGAGTTTCTTTTAAAAATTTAGTTTTCTTTCAATTTATCAAATTCTTATCGATCATTCTTATTGTTCTTATCATTCTTATCATTCATTCTCATCAGCCATGAGCTGTGATCACATTATCCTTGTGGTAGGATCATAACACCGCGTATCATCTTGCGGTGAGCTGCGAATCATTTGACAGCAAAATCATTCGAAATTGTTGGTCTGCTGGCGACATAAATCCTTAGGACAAAATCTTTGTCAATGTATTAGCCTCCATTGATGGGATTCTCCACATAGTCAGGCTGAAGATTAAATCATCTTAATTCATATTTCTTTTCATAATTCATGTTTCTTGTTTTAGTTTGTCAAGAATCCACATAATTATGTGATACCAAAATCAATCAAGTGTAATACATAATAAGATCAATACTTTTAATTATGCTTTATCATAATATTTCAAAAATAGGATGCTTTCAATAATAAAATATCATTCATAAAATTCATGCATCATTTTATAAACCATGTCAAGAAAATATATTATAATTTATCGATAAATATAGAAAAATGAAACGTTACTTACCTCATACGCATTCCAATAAATCCATATCATTCTTATAATTTTTTTCAAAATCTTCTATTCATAAATCATGTCGCAGTACCTCACTATCAGACATCTACAATCTTATAGAGGATCAATTTCAATAATTAGAAATGATACTAATAATCTGGAAAGATAAGTTGACGATAGTCACATCTAATAATTCGAATCAGTTTGGTCATCTTAACTTCATCGATCAAGATTAGATTATGAGATAGATGGTTCAGAGTCTATTTATTTAGATCAAATTGGATTCGAAGTGGTAAGATCAAGAATCTATCATTATGTTCACAAATCAAGTGGAGATAGAAGTCCAAAGGAGAGAAACTATGAAGATGAATCAAGACTACTCAGGTGATATGGTTCGACAATTTCAATCGATTAGATCAAAATAATTTAAATCAAATCATGATAAAATTATCCAATAGATAATTCAATAAAATCATAGATGATAAAATCTAATAATGTCCGATCTGATCAAGGTGGGTGCCGGTATGCTGTCCGACGATCATAAATTAGGACCCCTTCATTAAGATCGTTCAAATTCATCATCAATCTTTTCAAAAATCTAAAAAATTTTAGGAGAGAGAAATTACAAAGAAACAAAGAGGTCTATAGAGAGAATTTTAGAGAAAAAATTCTAGAGAGAAAGTAGAGAGAGAAAGTCGAGAGGAAAAGAGAAGAAAGAAAAAATCTTCTTTTTTCTTTTTTTTTCTTTTCTTGCTTTCTCTTTCTTCTTTTTTTAAATCCAATATTCATATAAGAAAGAGAAAATAGAAGAGAGGAGATAAAGAGAGAAAATAAATCTTTTAGAGAGAGAAAGTAAAATTAAGACTTAGAGAAAGAGAGGTAAGAGAGAGAAAATCTCTCTCTTTTTCTTTTTTTCCTTTTTTTCTTCTTCTTTCGCGGTTTTCTTTGGAGGAACAGGGGACCATGAGGTCCCTTATTGTCTCTTGACCCGGAGGCAGGGCTGTGATGGCGTGGCCCGGTGAACCCATATCGGCGGTCGGCGGTGACCGCTGGCATCAAAAAAATTGAAAAAAAAGAAAGGGGCGGAAACGAGATTTCTAAAATGAAAGTTTCTCCGACGAAGCCAGCGGTCGGTGGTGACTTCAACACAATAGAAAGGAAAGAAAAAGAGAGGAGAAGAAAGGGCCAGACTTACCTTGGTCTTTAGCGGCCTCTTCAACCCGATTTTTCGGCTAGCACAACAAAGGCTTCGATGAAGAAGATCTGACGATCCCCGTCGGTTGGCTTCAATTTTTGGTTGGGGAAAGAGAGGGAAGGCTTCTTCTCTTTAAATAGAGCCGATGGGGAGGAGTGAAACTCCTGCCCAAGGTGAATTTCGACTCCGATTGGGAGTCGATTGAGAAGAAAAGAAGACTCCTTGCGAGAGTCTTCTAATTTTTTTTTTTTAGTTTGCTGCTTTGAGATCCATATTGGTGAGGGTTAAATTAAGATTCGTGCTGTTAGATTTGGGGTATCACATTCTCTCCTAAAAAAAATTTCGTCCCCAAAATTTTCTATCAAAGATTTTTTTTTCGAACTTTAAATTTTTACAATCATCATTTCATCTCTTATAAGAATAAGGTTCAATACCTCATATCTTGACTCATTTTATAGATGATCAAAATTGAACCCATTTCTATAAATGGAAGAAAAATAAATATCTTAATTCTAAATAAGAATTTCAAATTTTTCTGTTGAAACATCAACTGCTCTTAAGTAACTCATCCTAAGATAGGGGAACATATTAATATGACTCATATAGTGATATTCCAATCAATCGAGAATCCAAGCTATTTTTTTCCTCATCCATGCTTTCAAAAGTTAGAGATTCACCATTCTAATCTCATCCTCAAATTTTTTAATATTTTATTTCTCGATGCAACTTCATCAATAATTTATTTCATAAGAAAAAGGTTAATACCTCTAATGTTGATCATAATTAAAATTATTATTTTTAATAATTGAAATCAGTCTTTTAATTTGAGATAAAGATATTAAGTTTCTCACCATATTTCTTAACTGCTCATGATTTGATCAATTTGTCACAAGATCATAAACAATTTTACTATACTCTCCGAAACTGAACATTTAAATATAAAAAATCTAAAATCAAAATCGAAGATTGATAAACAATCTCAAATTCTTTCTATCAGATAGAGAAGTATTAGATTCAATTCTAAAATAAAAGAGAATATATCTCTAAATATTCCAAATCCAAAATCAAGAGCCAAGGGTCCACTTATCAAGACTCATGATGCTAAAAATTCTTAACATAGTAGACATAAGATCTACTTCTGAAAATCATATGATGATATCCGAAAAAAAAATCCAGAGTCGAGATTATTGTCATTTCCATTATCAATGAATTTTATTATAGAAACAATCAAATTAAATCATCTATTATAACTTTTTGACTCAAAGAATTAATATTGCTAACCAACTCAAAATAATCCAGATCATCGTGCTTTCACTGCACACTCTGATCTAACAATTAAAATTTCTTAGATTCAAAAAATAATTTTTGATCTAATCATTCCTCTATCCTGAAAAGATCTAAAACTTCATATTTTAATTGAAGACAAATTAATTAACTTCCGATTCTCATTCCTACTTTTTCCCGGAGCACAACCATCTTAATTAATTGTTGAGTCTAATATTACATTCAAACTATCACATAGGTTTGCTAATCCTTTATGAATCAAATCTTAATGCTCACATCAATTCATTTAGACAATCAAAATTCGGTAAGTAAAATCAATAAGAAAATTATTTTGATGCTTCTCCAAGGTAAGACTTAAATTTACAATAATCCTAAATATACTTTTCTTGTACATACTAATTCATACATGATCTATATATTAAATTCAACTTTGAAGAATATTTCAATCAGATATCATAAAAAAAAAATTTTTAGTCCAATCTGAAAAAACATTTTATGATTGAATCTTTACCTTGTCACTAATAGTCATCTTCACAACTAGAAGCGATATCATAGTATTACTCCCACATTGAATTTGTGCTTACAATTCACTTGAACAATTAAAAATCAAGTTAATAATCATACTATATAATAAAAATTTTATAATCAATCCTCATGCGACTTCTTTATATCAAAATCCACATGATCGATAGATTATCAATCACATATCAAATCCTCTGAATCATTATACCTAAATGGTCTTTTCATTTTTAATCACAAAGCTTAGTAAAAAATCATGAAAATAACTTATACTGTAATTATCATTAATCAACATCCCAATGTCTCTAGTGTCTATCTATCTACACTTATCCTATGTTCGATTCTAAGTGTCATAATTTATCCACTTATACTCTGATACTACTTTAATTATCACACCCTTGATCTGAGATTGCGAGTCGAGGGTCATGACAACTGCCGTATACTCATAGAAAATTCTTTCTATAAGCATGCAAGGCATCTCATCATGCTATCATAAAGCAATAATAAAATAATTTATCATTAATTAAATTTAAAATTTAACTAATTTAAAATCTAGTTTCAATATCTCATAAAATTCAACAATGTTCAAAAGATCTTACATCAACTTCAATAATTTTTTTTCTAAAACAAAAATATTGATGTTCTGCTTCTAATCATCCTATCTATCTTTAATCACTCTCTCATATATATTTTTGTATCATCTTAGTTTTCAAGATCTGTAAAAATAGTAAAAATAGAGTAATAAGCTAGATAGCTCAGTAAGCAATAATCATTTTAACTAGATTTTATCAAATAAATAAAATAAATCAGCACTTATAGAAAATAAATATATAAATTTTATCAGTTTAAAATCAATTTTTATTATGCAGTATTTTTAAATTATTTATCATGTCAAATTTAATCTTTTTGAATTTTTTTTCAAAAATTTAGTTTTCTTTCTGTTGGTGCAGAAACTGATCGTCGCCGGAGGTAGCCGGAGTGGAGGCCGATGAGGTCGCCGTCGGGGACCTGCAAAACAAAATTTCGTCCGGAGTCGGTGGGGGGTGGTTCCGACAGGGCCCTCCGACGGTCAAGTCAGTTTTTGACCAACAGAAATGGAGTGCTCGGAATGAGTTCCGGAGCTTAGAGAAGAAGAGGAGAGCTCAGAGAGCTTAGCCAGCATATCGGAAGGGTCCTTTTTATAGCGAAGCTTGATGGTGACAACTGCAGCCGCATGCTGGCGGGCCGCTCGAGATTCGGCGAGGATGGTGCCGTGTGTGGCGGATTGATGGTGATAGCCATCGCCGTCTGACAGTGGGTCGCTATCGCCTGCAGCCGACTGATGGTGATAGCTGCAGAGCTTACGGTGGACTGATGGTGATGGCTGCAGAAGGGTTGAAGGCCTTCGTCGCGTGCCCATTTCGGAGGAGTTCGGGCTCCTGAAGAGGAAGATTGGAGGGAGTTCGGCTCCCATAGGCGGAGGTATGCAGCTAAGGCCCGTTCGCTGAAGAGTTCGGCCGAGGGAAATCCGAAGCTTGGCCGTTGGAGAGTTCGGCAGGATGTTGGACTTCGGCTGAGGCTTGGATACTTGAGAGTTTGGTAGGAGCTCGGTCGGTCGAAGTTCGGCGAGGGCGACCGCTGAGGAGTTCGGTCGAGCGACGACTGCTTAAGAAGTTCGACCGAGGGGGCGACCGCTGAGGAGTTCGACCGAGGGGCGACCGCTTGGGGAGTTCGATCGAAGGGCGACCATCGAGGAGTTCGGCCGAGGGGCGACTGCTTGGGGAGTTCGGCCGAGGGGGCGACCGCTGAGGAGTTCGGACGCTGGGGGATTCCGTTAAAGCCCGGCCACTTGGAGTCCAAGGAGCTCGGTCGCTAAGCAGTTCGGTCAGCTGAACGGGTTCGAAGGAGCTCGGATGCTGGGGGTTTCAGGAGCTTGGCCGCTAAGTAGTTCGGCCGGCTGGAGGGGTTCGGTCTTGACGCTGGGAGTCTGGAAGAAGCTCGGCAGCTAACTAGTTCGGCCGGCTGGAAGAAGCTCGGGCGCTGGGAGTTCGGCTGAAGCCCGTCTGCCGAAGCTCTTTTGCGGCTACTGGTTGCATTAGGCTGGGCATTGAGCTAGACTTCGGCTGGAGCGGGATTTATCCCCAATACTTTCAATTTATTAAATTTTTATCAGTTATTCTTATCGTTCTTATCATTCTTATCATTCATTCTCATCAGCCATGATCTCTGACCATATTATCCCTATGGTAGGATCATAACATCGCATATCATTTTACGGTGAGCTGCGAATCATTTGGCAGCAAAGTTCTTCGAAATTGCTGGTCTGCTGGCGACATAAACCTTAGGATAAAATTTTTGCCAACGTATTAGCCTCCATTAGTGGGATCCTCCACATAGTCAGGCTGAAGATTAAATCATCTTAATTCATATTTTTTTTCATAATTCATATTTTTATTTCAGTTCGTTAAGAATGCACATAATTATGTGATACCAAAATCAATCAAGTGTAATACATAATAAGATCAATACTTTTAATCATGCTTTATCATAATATTTCAAAAATAAGATGCTTTCAATAATAAAATATCATTCATCAAATTCATGCATTATTTTATAAACCATGTGAAGAAAATACATTATAATTTATCGATAAATCTAGAAAAAGTGAAACATTACTTACCTCATACGCATTCCAATAAATCCATATCATTCTTGTAATTTTTTTCCAAAATCTTCTATTCATAGATCATGTCGCAGTACCTCACTATCAGACATCTACAATCCTATAGAGGATCAATTTTAATAATTAGAAAGGATACTAATAATCTGAAAAGGCAAGTTGATGGTAGTCACATCAAATGGTTCGGATCAGTCTGGACATCTAAACTTCATCGATCAAGATTAGATTATGAGATAGATGGTTCAGAGTCTATTTATTTAGGTCAAATCGGATTCGAAGTGGTAAGATTAAAAATCTTTCATTATGTTCACAAATCAAATGGAGATAGAAGCCCAAAGGAGAGAGAAACTATGAAAATAAATCAAGACTACTCAGGTGATATGGTTCGATAATTTCGATCGATTAGATCTAGATAATTTAAATCAAATCATGATAAAATTATCCCACAGATAATTCAATAAAATCATATGTGATAAAATCTAATGATGTCCGATTTGATCAAGATGGGTGTCGGTATGCCGTCCGGCGATCATAAATCAAGACCTCTTCACTAGGATCGTTCAAATTCATCATCAATCTTTTCAAAGATCTAGAAAATCCTAGAAAAGAGAAATTACAAAAAAACAAGCAATCTAGAGAGAGAATTTTAGAGAGAGAAAATTCTAGAGGAAGAAAGTAGAGAGAGAAAGTTGAGAGGAAAAGAGAGAGGAGAGGACAAATCTTCTTCTTTCTTTTCTTTTTCTTTTTTTGCTTTCTCTTTCTTTTTTTTAAATCCAATAATCATATTAGAGAGAAAATAGAAGAGAGGAGATAGAGAGAGAATGAATCTTCTAGAGAAAGAAAGTAAAATTCAGACTCAAAGGAAGGAGAGAGGAAAGAGAGAGAGAAAATCTCTTTATTTTTTTTCTTTTCTTTTTTTTTCTTCTTCCACGGTTTTCTTTGGAGGAGCAGGGGACCATGAGGTCCCCCTTCTTGTATCTTGAGGCGGAAGCGATGGCCACCGGCCAATGGCCGGTGGTAGCCAGGGCTACGATGGCACGGCTTGGCGAACCCATACCAGCAGTCGGCGGTGATTGCCAGCATCAGAAAAATCAAAAAAAAAAGGGGCAGAAATAGAGGACTTTTAAAACGAAAGTTTCGTCAGCGAAGCCGACGGCTGGTGGTGGCTTCAACACAATAGAAAGGGGGCAAAAAAAAGAGAGAGGAGAAGAAAGGGCCGGACTTACCTTGGTCTTTGGCAGCCTCTTCAATCCGATTTTTCGGCGAGCACAATGAAGGCTTCCATGAAAAAGATCCGGCGATCCCCGCTGGTTGGCTTCGGTTTTTGATTGAGGGAAGAGAGGGAAGGCTTCTTTCCTTTAAATAGAGCTGATGGGATTGAGTGAAACTCCTCCCCAAGGTGAATTTCGACTTCGATTGGAAGTCAGGGAGTCTTGTAATTTTAGTTTGCTGCTTTGAAATCCATGTTGGTGGGGGTTAAATTAAGATTCGTGCTATTAGATACCATACTAATTCGCACCTGCAGTGCTCCATGTACAACTTGGTTAACCCAAACAGAACCGCTTTCCATCTCTTTATGCATTCTAGTCATGGAAAGGGCATGCAGGATTGTGCCCCTCTTTCATTTTCAGAGAGGAGGATCCTTTTTTGGGGGATAAAACTATATGGTCGGAAGGAACCATCTATTCATCTACTTTCGGTGTGGTCATCCTGCATCACTACTGCAAAATTAGTGCTGGAATCCTCCCGAGTTACAAGCATGCGTAGCATGTGCATGAACATTATGATGTTTTGCAGATGTTCTCCATCACGATGATCCAACAGGCATGGAGGTGCGTGAACATAAACCAATTGATCAAACTTTCAGTACTGCAGTGGAGGATGATAGAACAGAACCGCTTCCTGAACACGAGAGGCATGAGACGAGCAGCGAATTTGCAAAATGCAAGATGGGCAAAAGATTTCAGAGAGGTGAGATGAGAAAGGAAGCCGCAGCTAATGCAGAGCAAGATGGTAAGATTGCAGAATTCTCAACCAGTCCGTTAGCTCACGGATCATCAGATCAAGTGGTTGATAAGGCTGCATGCGTAAACTTGCCAATGAGTCACCAAGTCTTGACATCCAAGCAAATCAGTCATGCCATCTCAGCCTCTGAAAATATCCGTCTACCATGTGCTGTTGGTATAGCCCTTTTGGTGGTTATGTCGAGCCATGGCCATTCCCTGGGTGGCAAAATCTTCGGAAGCATACCGAACACGAGGCCACTTTTTCTGGTGTTGCTGACCGACGCAACGGTCATCATCGGGCGGCTATTACTCCGCCGAAGAAGTCACGTTAAGGAAGGGGAAGAAACGGGGAGGACAAGGCCAGAGGAATTTGGTTTTGCTAATAACATGGGCAATGCACTGGAGATTGGCCTCGTTTTCCAGAAAGCCTTGAATGCTGCCTTCATGGATTGCAGCATTTGTGCGGTTATCATGATCTCTGGCCTTTTTGTTTAAGACTTTCCTATTCAACCATAGGCAAAATGCGGAGCAATCGTATCATATTGAATCAATGTACCGCATTGATATTTTTAAGCGACTGATGCATTGTCATAAAATTGAACATAGATGTTGCATCGAACCGCAATGGTAAAATATACACTTGCAGGAAAGTTGTGTGACTGACAGTAGAGACAAACTAATGTAGCCGTTCATGTTTCAGATTTCATGCTGGCCTATTTTGTTGAGCTAGCAACGTTGCCGGGCTGTCTTATGGTGAATGGTTCCAATGACTCACAGTGAGAATGTTAATAGGGAGGATTTTAACTCTTGGGTACGACTGATATAGCCAAGCACCGACCAGCCACCAGAGTGTTATATATATATATATATATATATATATATATATATATATATATATATATTAATACCATAAAATTATGGATCAATTTGGAATTTGGCCAACTCCAAGGTCAATACAGGTGATGGATTCATCCAGATCGTCTTCCAAACTCATCATATCTAAGTCATCTATTGAAAATGGGAACCAAACTCATCATATCTAAGTCACCTATGGAAAATGGGAACCGAAAATGCATATTTGAAGCATACCTATCACGTCAGCAGAAAATATGTACTTCCAGTCACAGAATTACTGAGGAAAACTAGACATGAGAGAGATGACCAAGGCATCAAAGCTCAAATTAAACAAGTCTGGCATGATCATGGATGACATTTGTTGTTCTTCAACCAGTACTAAAACTATACAGATGAATGTTTAAAATCATTACGCTTCAATGCAATACATGTTTAAACTTCTGAAAATACCTGTTTTCCAGAATAAACTTAATGATAGATATTTCTGGAACCTAGTCAGATCTTCATGAAAAGTGAATCTAGATAAATTATGCTTTCAATATGAAGCATGGTGGAGAGAAGGTAGCAATTGCTTGTTTGTGCCATCTGCCCATAAAAGATACCTGATGCTTGTGAAACTGCACCAGCTAATGAAACCAGAGTTTAGAAAACTGTTTTTCTGCCCTGGCAATATGTTCATCCAGCTCTGGTTGCCCAAGATTCCGCAGCACATTTCTTGACATGAAAGGGGAGGAGCTTCCACATCCCTAAGAAATGCTGAGGTCAGTAATAAAGCATATCAACGTGTATCATGAGAAGCAAGTGATAGGCTGTCAACCTTGTTACAATGTTCTGATCATGCATTAAACCTTACAGATGAAGTTGCACCTATGGTGGATCCAGCAAATCTATACAACCTATACTACTAGACTACAAGAGCATCAGATATTGTAGCAATTGAGCATTCAAGATAAAAAGAAATATGTAAAGGTGTCCATCCTAAAGGCTGATGATGATGTTTCGATTAAACAAATGATAGCAGGAAGCCAGGTGTCAATGCCAAGCAGATATGTCATGGTTTTTAGCATTGCAGCTAAACGATAGGTGGGGCAAAACGTCAGAAAGAGGGTAGCCAATTTCTTTTGCTTTTTTCTGTCTGACTATGACCATATACCCATTGACATATTCTATGGCAAAAAAAAGGGAAGTGCAATTCTGTTTTTTAAATTGTCCTCAACTCTGTTCTTAAATGGTTATTGGTGAACCCATGATGCTTGGCTTTATAAATGTGCATGTTTATTGTTTCTACCATTCAAAGAGAGCAATGCTGCAATGTTGGAAGTTAAACACCACATTAACCATGACCATTTTCACAAGACTTATAATCTGATATGAGCAATGATAGAAAAACTAGGTAATTTAGATTCTCAAATACATTCATGAAGGACAAGTAGATATATGTGAGAAATCAAGTGTATCTCAGTAACAAAATGGACTTGATAAAGCACTCAAGGGGCTCCCCTTCGTGGTGGCACTCCATAAGGACTGAACTTGTATTTTAAAAATAAATAAATAATTAAAAGCATCAAGGGGTTTTTGTTAGGAGATGTAATCATCAAAGCCAAAAGACAGAAAGCATCACAAGCAGTTACCTGCAACAGACAAACAGGAATTTCAATAGAACCTTGCAAAAGGAGATCAACTTTTTCCAGAGTGCTGTGAGGGACAGGTGAAATTAAATAGAGTTTATCTTTTGAAATGTCTACAGCTCGCACAAGCCCTGATAGAAACAGGCACCAAGTCAGCAGAACAATCAAGTATGATCTTGCAACAGTGCATCCTATTCTTTTATTTCCCTTGTTGATATAAAGAAAGAAACATCTAGAAAACCAACAGCCATTGCCATATAAGTTCATGTAATTGCATAAAAAAAATGACCGACAGTTACTATATGCAGACTTGTTCAAGAGTTCAAGTTCACCACAAATTCACCAACATGCAAAAGCAGCAAGACCTAAAAGGTTACCAGAGGAAGAATTACTAACCAAAAGGAGGGGCGTGGGATTACCCTTTTTAATTGGAGGGATGTGTGTAGGAGGGGGATTCTAAATCAAAGATGGCAGAATCAATGACCATATGTGCTTGGTTCGGTGACAAACAAAATCTATGACAGATGTTATAAACTACAACAAGTTTTTTTTTTTTTCACAAAGCAAATATAAGAACCATGGAGTTCTAGTATATAGGTTATGTGTACCCAGCAAGGATGTAAAATGACATTGATAATATGGAGAGCGTTGCTACTGCCATACATATCACCATCCATGTGTTACAAGGATAACAGAAGCAAGGACACAAGGGCATTTATCATGGTATTCCAAATTCTTTTCATTATTTGTTTTAGCCCCCAGGATTCCTTAGATCTAAGGTTAGTTAGGATTTCTTTATGATCATAATGCAAAGACCTAACCTTACCAGCAGGAAACTTTCACTTAGGGTAGCAAACCCACTTTGGATTCTTTCCGGACCCAAACCAGCATCCTACATGTTTTCTCTGACTTTCTAGAAGATCCACTTCCCTGTATGCATGCTTGAACCCACTTCTGGTAACTAAGGTCCTAACAAGTTTAGGAATTACTTGATAAGATTAAATTGAGAACTATTCATGACAGCCTAAATTATGTGTATTTTCATAACCTTCAGAGATGAATCTTCTGGCCTCTATAATAATGCTAATAATAACTACACAGTCTAGGCTAGCAGCTGACATGACAACTAGAAAATCCACTTTGGAATTTTTAACATGTACGTGATTAAATCATAGACTGCCTTAACAAAACATATTTTTTAGGAATATAAAAAAACTATTTAGGCCTAAACCGGGTGACTTAAATATTAGCAACTTTCTTAATGACAGTTGGCAGGAGATTTCCCCGGGAGTGACTAACCCAACAATGTACCATTTTCTTTCACTTGGGGCATCTAATCCTCATCCTTTGTTTATTAGATATCACATATGGTATATTTAATTTAAGAGACATTCTCAATGTTGCTATCAAATATCAATGGCCAGATATCTGCTCCACAAAATAGACACATTCAAATTCAAACTACTCTGCCTACAGATGCAATTAATTCATCAATCAAACATGAAATGATGAATAATGAGCAAAATGATCCAATGATCAAAGATAGGTGGGAAAACATCACAGTGCAACAACAAAAGCAAAAAGATGTGATAATAAATGGCTAATGATCAAGGACATTCCTGCCTTCATGGAAGCTGAGATGTAAAGAATATCAAGTGACTCATGCATGAAGAAATTCCCAAATTGCCAATCAATGTCAAGTTCTGTTCCATATCCCTTTACATATGACCATTTGTCTTTGAAATTTGGAGCATTTCAATATATATTTTGATTATGAGTAGCATTAAATATTTCAATCGATTGAAATCAAAAGCAACAAATAGTAAGCAAAAATGAAATATGGCAAGATGTTGACAGCCTCATATGTTCACGTTCACAGTGATCATGGCTTTCATGAGGGAATGTCAGAAAGATACCAATCATAACAATGCAAAAAATTCTAGAAATGCTGGCTGACCATAATGCATCAAGTGATAATAAAATTTACCAAGTCCAACACACCAAGGTGTGCAGTGTTCAGATGAGGCAGTCATCCATGAACTAATTGCAAGGCCAACAACTGTAGCATCCAAACCATGATATAGACCGCTGCTTGAAGGCTAACATTAAACAACAAAAAAGGCACAGAAGTGATAAAAAAAAATGAGAAATACCCAAAATAGGACTCAATATTAGCATGAAAAGTTTCAAGTTTCAACAAACAAATGATATAGCTAACTGTTACTGAACAAGTTTAAACATGTGAAAATGTGACATTAAGTGGAGAGAAAATTTGGAATGTGAACAGGGGAGGGAGGCTAAATTAATTTTCTCAGTTCAAAAGACCATAACCACACCCACCAAAAGTTTAAATTATTACAAGATCAGTGATACCATCTCGAACCACCTGATTTGGGGTGTATCGAGCCATACAGGAGGCCGACTGGGATGGTTCCAACATTCCGGTTAAGAAACCGGCAGGGGGGGGGGGGAGGAGAGCAAGAGAGAAGGCTCCTCCGTAGTGTCTAAACAGGGGCTTCGATTGTTTTAAATATATATATATATTTTTGAAAATTTTCAAGTGAAGTTGGCAGTCATTGCTGACTTCAATTTCATTTAAAAAAAAAAAAAAAAAAATAATAATAAGTGAAGCCGCAGACACTACCGACTTCATTTAAAAAATTTCTATACACACACACAAAGGGGCCAAAGCACCTATTTCATTTCGAAATAGGGGTTTCGCCCCTATTCTGCACCACAGAGGGAGGGCTTTGAAAGCCCTCTCTACCCCTCCTGCCTCGCTTGCTCTCTGCTGCCATCTCTCTCTCTCTCTCTCTTCCCTTCTCCATCTCTCCCTCCGCCTCTCTCTCCTCACTGCCCTCTCCCCCCCCCTTTCCTCCCATTCTCTCCCTCTCCCACTCCCCCTTGTCGGTTCACGATGGAAGAGCATGGCACAATACCGTATTGTAGTGTACCGTCAACCTACCAACATGTGCCGATTTTAGTAATGCGGATCTTGAATTATTTCTTAGAGGAAGGATGAAAAATCTTTAGTCTTCTGTTACCAAACATCCTCCAAAACCCATGTAAGGGTGTGAATATTCTTGATAAAAGTGGAAATCTTATTATAGTAAGATAGGAGCCAAAATTACCAAACTGAAGAAATCAATTCAATCTTGAGGAAGTGCATGAGGGCCGGTATGGCAATTTTGGCTTTTACCTCCAAATTGCATGGAAGGGTGATAACCTCCTCAGTGTTTTAAAAGGCGATTGTAATATGCGGATAATTAAGCAACTATATAGTGCATATATAGTATGTGGACCATAGATGCAAGTGTATATGCGATTACTAATTTTAACTTTGAAAAAATATATATAACATATTAATCACAGTAATCATGATAATAGTATTTTTTGGATGGATGATAACAATATTAATAAAAAATAAAAATAACTAATAATTAGTGCTAATTACTTACCTACTAGCAATAATGATACCATAACAAATATTTCAATGGGTAAATTATAAAAATCCTCCTGAGATTAGATCGAAATTATGATTACACCTAGTAGTTTCTAAAACATACATTTATGCTCCACGTCGTTAGACAATCTATTAATATTAACTTGGATCTAATTTCCACATCATAATAAATTTTTGAAATGACCAAAATAACCTTGAATAAATGACAAAAAAAGGTCCCTATGGGCCAGCCGCACGTAATCCCAACCACCGCTTCTGGAAAGGATAACATAACCCCCTGCTCCGATACTTGTGCTGCATTTATTTTGTTTTTCCCCTGATTGATTTGGATACGTAAAGAGAGATTGTCTACCATTGATCACTCCATGTTGCAGTGACGGAAGCCATGGATGGGGCTCAGATGGATAGTAGAGGCAGTTGTGCTAGAAAGATTTTGCCCAATTACGGATTGAAAAGGACACTCGGCTAGCCTCTGGAACGGACGTAGGGACTACATCAAGCTTTGGTGGCGCCCTTGCATGATGCAGGGCTTCATCTGGTTCAACAAGCCAGTGAAGGAATTCAATAACTCGGCCTCCGCCGCTAGCCTCTCCCCCTCAAGCTCTCCGGCAACATCGCCCGCTTCCCCTACACCCACCAAAAAGGCAGCTGCTCCGCCATCCGCATCTCCTGCATCATCTCTGAGACATACTGCCTCGACCTCAACAACGTCCGTTGGTTCATCATGGGCGATGTCGACACCATCTTTGTCCCCGACAACCTTGTCCGTGTCCTCTCCAAGTTCGACCACCGGCTTCGTCTCCGAGAGTCCCCAACAACCCCATGGCCCCACTCACCTCCCTCCACCTCGAGGCCGTCGAGCCCGTCTTCCCCAAAGCCCCCTCCCGGGCCACCGCCCTCCACCGCGTCCCCTCCTCTAGCTCCTTGTCAACACCACTTGCTTTCCCTACACCCACCAGAAAGGCAGCCGCTCCACCATCCACATCTCCCGCATCATCTCTGAGACATACCACCTTGGCCTCGACAAGTCCGGTGGTTCATCATGGGCAACGATGACACCATCTTTATCCTCGACAACCTTGTCCACGTCCTCTCTCAGTTTGACCACCGCCAGCTATACTACATCGGCTCCGTCTCCGAGAGTCCCCGACAACCCCGTGGCCCTACTCGTCTCCCTCCACCACCTCAACGTCGTCAAGCTTGTCTTCCCCAACGCCCCCTCCCATGCTGCTGCCCTCTACTGCATCTTTGACGGTCTCGTTCACCTCGACTCCATGGCCATCTTCTAGCAATCTATCTGCTACAAAGCCGGCCACCTCTGGACCGTGTCTGTCTCCTAGGGCTTCGCCATCCAACTAGTGCGGGGTCAATGGGGAGCATGGTGAGGGAGCAGGGAAAGATGGTGTGGAGCCTGCAGAATAGATCGACGTTGTTGTTACTCTCGAGAAGAGTGCCATTAGGAAGAAACTGGCCAGAGGAGAGGGATCGGAGCTGGTGAGCGGCGAGGTTGAGGAGAGTGGAGTGGGCAGTGCAGTCACAGCTAGGGAGGGCACGGTCGATGGGGTCATGGCGGTAGTGGCCTTTGGGGAGGAAGAGGAGAGTGGTGGGGTAGAGGATAATGGATGGGAGAGGAGAAGAAAAGAGAGGAAGAAATAGTGGATGGGAGAGAGTGGTGGGATGTTGTATAGGAGGTGGAAGGGGTAATTTTGACTTTTTATATATTGTAAACAGTTGTTCTAACACCATTAATTTAACTAGGTGTAAGCATAGATTTTTTAAACTATAGGGTGTAAACGTAATAAACGTAAACCTCAAAGAAGTTTTGTAATTTACATTGGTTTAATTTATCAATACCCACATCAGGCTTATCTGAAACCTACATCAAACCTAATCATCGGCTTAAACTTACTTAATCTGAGCGGGATATGAGTAGGTTGAATATGTGGCTCTAGAATGCTAAGCGAGCTCACATATGCAACCAATAATACTAAGCGGGTTGCATATGTGGCCAAACAAAGCCAACTGGACTGCCTTTTTGGTTCATACATTGCATGACCGCATATAGTAACTGGATATAGGCAACATGATGCGGTTAAGAGCCTGCATACATATATTTAAGTGCATATGTGGCAATTGTATGCACCACACTTTAAATTATTGATAACAAGGAAAAATCCAAAATTAGCAAGCTAAAGAGGTTAGTACATTGTTGAAGAGAAGCAAGTGAAGATCATGAGGGCCAATATGGCAAATTTGGCTTTTACCTTTAATGGAATGTAGAGGGTATTTCCATCAATTTAACAACTTGAAGAGTCACCAACCTCTCCATAGGATATAGAGTGTATTTTACTGATTTATGCAACCAAACACGTTTCACCCTTTCATAGGATGTAGAGGTTGTAGTGTTGATTCTAAAAAATAGTTTAACCATACTATAGGAAGCTTCAAGACAGATGACTCTTACCTTTTCACCTAAAGGTTCATTTAGTAGTTACAAAATCCAAATAACCCTTCATTGGAAAACAGAATGTTACACTCTAGGATGGAAGCCCCTCCCAACACTTGACCAAAAGAGCAAAAGCTTATTTTTTGCTAAAAAATATCACATTTTTCAAAGCATGGCTAGATTGAGACAAAACAAGAGCGCAACTTCAACCGATCTCTGGTCTAGCAAAATCTCTAGATAGAATCTCTAAGGAATCCATTACTGAACCATAGGGAAGAAGGCAGCAAGGAATCCATCTGACCTGGTGTCCTTATCTAATTTATTGGACTTAGCTTTTTTTCCTTTCAAAAAATAATGCCTCAATTGGATAAATTCACATATTTTACACAATTCTTCTAGTCATGCATTATCCCATTTACTTTCACATTCCTATATGCAATGATGCAACATGTAATATTTGTTTATATAGCTATTGGTCAAAGAGCATCTTAGGTAGTGATTACTTTCCAGCATGGAGGAACAATGGAATATACCATGCTATAAATCCAGTTTGACATGCAACTCTGTTCATAGTTTTGAGATCTTCTAATTGAAATTTCGCAAAAGCAGGGCATGCCTGCTCTTTTTTTCCATGCACAACTTTGTCATCTTTTAAAGGATGAATACTTGTGGCTTTTGTGATTGTCATCTGGCGTTAAAAGCTTGCTAAATATGCATTAAAAGCTATTTTTTATCCATTCTTCTGAATTTACTCGACCTCGTTCCATCACCTTTTCCTTTTTTTCCATTCTGAAATCATTATCTATTTCATTATATATGAAAATTTATGGTTGGGAATCTATGTTTCCTTAGTTTAGGCCTATTTGTGCCTCGCGAGAAATTTCTAGAAGCATCCGTGTGGGACTAGGTAAGTCCATGGTTGGAAGGATAGCAATATTCCAAAAGAATGTTAATCTCATAAGGCCTGTCACAAAAGAAAAAAACATGATTATCCCGGGTGTTTGCAGGTGGAATAGAGGCCTAAGTGAGAGTAGGGCCTCTATGGTGATTAACATGAGATAGGATTCGAACTCATGAACCAAAGCATCCTTTTGCTTTGGCTCTTCCTTTTTTTTCCCTCCGAAGGCCAAGAAAGGTGTATTGACTGCTTGATATTCACTGCACTCTTTCACTTGAAGGAGGTTCTGAACCCAAACCCATAGCTGCAACCATGTAATTGCCTCATTCTGAAGTTTGCTCGAGGAAGCACCCCTTTAGTGTTTGCTTTGTCTGAAGCAGAGGCTACATTTCAGCTGATCGCCAGAGATCAATCTGGAGACAATAATCCCTTTTTTGCACCACATTGTGCAATTGTTGAGTTAACAACTACACATGGAAGGGTTGAAGTCTTAAAAAGCCTATCGAAGGAACTAATGCGGTGAAGCATGCTTAGTTACCTCCCCAGAGTAAACCGGTGACTCAACATTGCTATCACAAGAGTTGAAAAACCTTATGGACAACATAATAGTCTAGCAGAATATACAGCTTTGCAATTGAAAAAATAGAGTTTTATTCCAAAAGGCAATGAAAAAACTATTGTTTGGCCATCAATTAGCCAAGTCAAGAATTATCTTATTCTATATGCTTTTTGCTTCTGGTTACACCCGAAAGTCTTCCAACGGAATGGAGGCAAATACATACAACGGTTTCCACCATGAGGCCCTCTAAGATGACAAATACACCATTTGACAGTTTACTACATAAATTGGATTGGAGACAGAGTCATGTAGAGTGGAAGGGTCAGACCATCAAGTGGATCGGAATCAGGGGCTAATGCATGCCTGGATCGACCTGGCTCGGAAAGAACATTCAGCAATTTCAGCATTGCTATTATAAACGAGAAGCCATGTCACAAGATGCATGGGGTTAATATTGAACTTCTGTCCCTATTTGGCATAAAGGACAAATTAGATGGCAATTTGCATGTCAAGCTTTAAAACCAGATCAAGGATTATAATCACTTAATAAGAAGCAGAGAAGTATATAGCCCTTTAGTCATAATTAGTATGCAATTACCATCCC